>CM061146.1:28033482-28390982 GCA_030710495.1 Labroides dimidiatus
TTTCAAAACATGGCTTGGGTCTGAATCACTAATTTCCCTATCAGCACACACTGTGCATGGGTGAATTTTTTTTTAACTCAGTGGTTTAGAAGATATTAAGATCCTGTGATTGTCCAATCAGAGGCGCAGCTCACATGACTGACAGGTAGCCCCCGGCAATGATTGGTTTCATTCCTCTGCATCAGGAACAGAAGGGTGACGTCAGTGGGACTACATCCATTTATTATACAGTCGTACCTGCTAAAAGTTTTCAGGCTCATTTTTTGGACCAAATCTCTGGTCTATTTCTGCGGTCCTCATGCTATAGACTGCAGCACAGTACTAGTATTACATTTTGTGTTTTTTTAATCTTCTTCAAACATCAACATCTTGCCCCTTCTGCTAATGTCCTTTCAAGTGTTTCCTTCCATCAACAAATCCATCGGCAGTGCAATAAAGCAAGGTCAAAACCAGAACAATTTAAATTTAATCCATGCTAACATGCTAACTGTACAGTCATTTTTGCTGAATGGTCTTACGCAAGCTGTTTAACGTCAATAAAGTCATTGCTTTTAAACAGCTTTACATTTTGATTCCTACATCCTGATGATTAAACTTTTTTTATGGATTTGAAGACCAAACATGGCATATTGAATTTACTGTATTCAACCACTATACAGTATTACTGATGATGCATCTTGCTGGCACAATTTTAGCTCTTCAGCTGAGCAAAATATTCAATGAGGTGAGCAAAGTGGAAAAATCTCTTCTTGCCAGACATATTTGGGATCATTTTTCCTTTTTGCAGTGATGAACAACATTTCCATTTAATCTGAATTTCAAGGGATGGTAACTTCGGTAATTTCAGGTACTAGTCAAATCCTCAGGCTTTACCAAGATAAACAAAGGAAAATACTTTGGGATTGGATTTCAAAATGTATCACAGAAATCTGCTTAACTTTGTTGTGAATATGAAAACAATGAATCGTTCTTTTATTCACCGCTGTACTCAGCATCCACATTTCCTCCTGCACGCTATGAAACAAGCCACAAGCTCCCAGGTGGCTGACAAACTTAACCACAGGCTGAAATCCTCCTGACCCATAATGTAAACTTTTTTTTACAGTTTACATCTGTGTGACCCACTTCTACACTCAGAATGTAACCTGAACACATACAAGAGTCCACCCATCTAACCTGAAGTCAGGGTGGCACAGCACTGAGGTTTGAGTGAGGTACCAAACACCTCTTTTCCATTAGAGAGTGTGTATCCTCAGAGAACGTCTGTGGCTGTTTTTTCTCGGGGTCAGACCTTGTGTTTCACCCCAATGCTTTATGCCAGCCGAGGTCTGCTCACATTTCAAACACATCACGCTAAACACGCAATGGCTGCCAATGGCAATCAGATGGAGCATTTGGAAATCATTAACGTCTGAGTGTAAGACAGTTAGATAACAATGTGAAAATCTCTCAAACTGACTCCAAAAACATAGTGCCTCAGCAGTGGGGTACAGCTAGGGGGGAATTTATTTTTTCCAGCACACATAGCTATTGTTTTCTCTTTCAGGCTGTCCAATAAGCCAACTTTATATCAGCATAAAGCCAGAGATCATCATGGCAGAGCTCCCCTCTCCTCTATTTGTTGTGAGAAACACAGAGGCTTTATTGTTTCCATATCTGTCTCTTGAGACAAATCCCAAACCCTTGACAGATGTCTCAACCTGGACTTTATGCCGTCCCTTGATGCTCGTGAACCAGCTCCAGAGCCAGATATTATTTCAGAATCTTTAATGGGGTACATATATATATATATATCACAACTTACTGTAGTGATAAATAAAAGGACGAGGCTTAATGGTAAAAACCTGTGGTGCATCAATATTTCAACCCCCGCCCACCCCCAACCCCCTCCCTCCCTTTTCCTCCCAGAGGACCGAAGCCTATTCCCTCTCTACCCATGTCATCAAGCTTCACTCCCACAAACACGTCTGAGGGCACTCCAACTCACTTTTTCCCCTCGCACATGGAGAATAACAAACAACTGCCAGACAAACAAAGAAAACGTAGCTCTTTCTGGGAGACTGCCAAAAGATTACACATGGGGGGGGTGATCTGATCTTTTTTTTGGATTGGTTGGAAATACAACAGAAAAGGGAGGCGTGTGGGAGTAAAGGGTACTACAAGGATAGAAAAGTAGGGCATGGTTTACGGTATTGTTTTAGTAGTGCTATATCTGCCATTCTGTGTCTGTCGTACCTTACTGCAGACCAATAAACACCAACACTAATAAATGACTAGCACGCTAACCCACTGCAGGGTATTGTCCCAATAAATGCTCAAATTTGTTTTTAAATTTGACACGCATGGCCATCATGGTCCCCAGAAGATGAATCCTGATGCCTTGAATGACATATCCGATCTATACACCTTTTTCCTAACTACCCTTAGTTCATCGCGATTGCTGGTTTCGCTCTTCCGATTGGACGTTTTGTTTACGTCGCCATGGAGCCCACAAAGCTGATGATGTTAGCCTAGCTGTCATACTCACTCTAATAACCGTCTTTTAAAAGCAAGAAAGTGACAAAATGAACTAAAATTGGGGGAGAAGTTATAGTGTGGATGTTTTGAAAAAAGTTAACACTGAGCATAATCTAGCATTAATGATTTCACATGAGTTGTTCTGAGCTAGCTTGCTGGCAGCAGCAACTGAAAGTCGAAAACTGCAGGCGGAAGTCAACATCCATAGGCTTCTGAAGAAAAAGGTGGATACCTGCCAACTGATCTTCTGAAACTTCTGCATGAACACAAGAAATATCAAAACTTTACAGGTAGACTTTCACTTTGTTTGACACAGTCATGCTCCACAGAAGATGAACCCCTCTATCGCTCAGTTATCATGAACTCGAAAAAAAAAAAAAGTCATCAAGCACATGAAACAATCAGCCCTGGGTAGCTTTATTTATTTTTTTATAAATAAGCTTTACAGACATAAAGTAACTTCACTATGATGATCCAGGGCCGACAAAGGCTTTTATTCTTCATTAGGACTCTTCTATCCAGATTGAATATCTTAGTTTTTTCCTCTTCACACATGCTAACATCATTTGAGAGAGTTAAACACTTAAAAAGCTCCCTCCCTCTGCCATAACGATGTGTCTTCTGTCACCTTGTCTGGCTGCCTTTCTCCCCCGACTCTGTCACCTCCTCCTCCTCCTCTCCATCCATCTTTATGTTTTCATCTTAAGAGCACAGAATATGTCCTGTCCAGCTGCTACTGCTGCTTTTTTACTCAGCCAGACCAAACACCCACAGCACAGGAATGAGAGAAACTGTTGTTCAATCGGCTTTAAAAACAAGTCTAGCCTGGGTCGCCCAGACACTCCACAGACTATACTACAAATATCAACTCAATCCAACAAATACAGCGAGAGTCGGATGGTGAACCTCAGACTCTAGCTGTAGCAGTAATCTTTAAAATTATCATGTCTCCAGAGAGATAAGATGAGTAACTAAACCAACTATTACAGACCTCAAAGCTTGCCAAATTGTTTGAGTAACTTAGTAAACTTTGAGGTTCTTGTAGAAATATACTGTGGTCAACCACAATGCAATATATTAGAACTTGAGCAAGTTCCACAAAACCAGGAAAGGTGCAGGCTAATTACAGTATACTTTCATTTTGAAATGTGGTGAGATGCTTCATTTCCTCAGGACTTTACAAAAGCTGATCCTTGATATCTGAGATCCTTTTCATTCAATACAAAAATATTGATAATGAACTTTCATCACATTGTACGTCAACACTGATCCTGCCAACTAAGACATACCAACCCAGACTCCAGTGAAAGACTGGACAGTTCTACTTCATACTTTAAGTCTTCACTGTCATCAACAGGAGCCTCATTTTTATGGAACTTTCTATTTTTTCTCTAAATCAGCAGCAGACGGGACTTAAGGACAAGAACTAACAGAGACGGGACAGTCAGATCCTGGTGCAGCCTGATAGACTCAACATCAACATCTCATCATTGCCCCAGTCCCATGGAATCCCCACTGTCCAGCTGTGAGGTCACGTCACATTCTCGGTTCAGATAACTAAAACTACAGTTTGAACAGTTTGACTGATTTTTTAACAGCTGTCTGAAAAGTTAAAGGCTGTATTTCAGTCATAATCTTGTGATCTCTAATAAAGTGTTGCGCAAATGTAAGAATATGTGAACTCTCTTATTCTCTTCTTAAAGGAAAGCAGATTTAACATACTCTGATTACTTGGCATGTTTAGATTGGTGACACTATTTTCAAAAAGGGGGCAGGGAATGGAAACTCCAACAGTTCAAAACAACCTGAACTAAACTTGGTACCACCCTTTGGCTCTCCAGCAGTGCGTTCTGCTCTGTGGGTCACACCCACACAATGCTGCGCATGAAGAGATGCTGCTGAGCTATAAAAAGACTTAGTGGGATGTTTTTTTTCAGCAGCTGGTAACCCAGGATCTTCCGCTTTATTTAGCTGAAGCAATCTGCTGAAAGACACTTGTAATAGGCTGCTTTACAGCATCCTGCAGCTCATCTCCGGGCATTTCTACACAGCCACGTTTCCACTAAAAGGTGTCAATAGCATAACATTTGCTCCTGTAAATACAAAAATTAAAGGAGTGTCAGCTTTAAAGTGGCAGGTACCAAAGCTAACGACAGTTTCACATGTCACAAGTAAAGCCATGTGCATTAGCATTAAAGGATTTTGTGGTTGGAGTCGGAATAAGTGAGAAGTCAGAGGGCGGTTACTTAGTTGGAAAAATTACAGACCTTTGAAGATCACAAACTTTCATCACCACTTTCTGCCTCTGTGACTAAAGGGGAGGTAGATAGTCGGATAAGAATCTTGTAGAAATGCAACCTTTGGATCATGTTGCTATAGAAATATTACAATTTTTTATCCTTAAATCCTTCTGTTAAATGATTGTTTTTTGTACTTTATATTACTCTTTGGTGGGACTAGCAGGAACATACACGAGGTGATTCTAACAACAGATCTAGATTCAAAATGACAGGAACATTTACAAGAGGAGTACAGCTTTCCCCAAACAACATTCATTATGTTCTTGTATCATTTTCTGATGACTTATGCGTTTATGATTGATTCTGACAGTATTTGTTGCAAGACAGGAAGTTACGATGGAAGATCATAAACAAAGAAAGAGGCGCCACAAAACACTCATTAAACTTCCCAAAATTTTCAGGGTAAGCTGCATGTGTGAACGCAAACAATAAAATCTTTCAACCTTTACATTTTTTCTGCACACATCCTGGCAATGTTTTTTTCATGAAGTTGGGGTGAGCAAATAAGAGTGCACCAGGAAACATTTGGATAACTTCAGCAGGAACAAATGGGCAGAGTTTACATATGAGGAAGGTCATGTGGCAGGTGCAAACCCCTGAGAGCTAACCTTCACAAGATGAATAAAACAGGAGAGGCCAAAGAAAGAGAACCATTTTCACGTTACAACAATAAAGATGTCTGCATATCCAGCATGTTGGGCCATTCACCATTTATTGTCGTTTGCACAGCTCACTTTGAGGACTTTTGTACGCAAAAGCTCCTTAAAATCTCAGTGTGCATGTGTGAAAGAGGCTGGAAGACTACAAGGCAATGAAAGCAGTGATACCTAGACCAGTTTCGATCTTTTTCATGGGTTTCTTTATGATTACAAATCCTCCATTGATTTAGAAACTCTCTTTCAGTTATGTTGTATCTGCGGGTTTCTGAGTACTCACAGTTTGTAAGTTATAATAAAAAAGAGAGGCTGATAAAAAGTCCTAGTTTCATTTTCACACCTATTACCACAAGCTTTTCATATATGAAAAAACAAACTGTTATTACAGGGAAAAGTACAATTGCCTTTTTTCAAAGTATGCTCACTTAACTTTCACTGTTTGAAAAGGTTATTTAAAAAAGAAAACTTCATGCTTAAAATCAGCTACAAGTAAAACTGAACAAGACAATATTTACAAGACTTTGGGGGAAATCTGAGCAGGACGGAAAAAAAATAAGAGAGCCTGGAATCAGATCAAAAATGAAGTTGTAATGCTCAAAGGTGTTCTGTGTTTGTACTTTGACTCAGTTTAACCACATTGAGAACCAAGATTTCATGGAAGCTGAAGAATTACGTTGCACTAACATTAAAAAAAAAAAAAAGGTTGTGGGTGTCAGCCAGAAATCAAGTTAAGGCTTGAAAAACTCTACATATTTGTCCAAAAAAAAGACACCAAATCATTGGGCTTGGTTTTGGCCTTGTGGTAAAGTCGTGCATCCCGTGTACAGAAGCTACAGTCCTCTTTGCAGCAGCCGCTGGTTTGACCCCTGACCTCAGCCTTGTGCTGCACGTCCTCCTCCATGTTTCCTGTCTCTCTTAACCCTGTATTTCCAGATGTGTCGCTGTCACTTTTGCACAAGCGCGCTTTGAATGGCCGTTATTTTTAAACGGTTTGCACAATCGGAAAACTTCCAACAGTTTGTGAAAGCAGAGATGTTGCTCTTCTAGCAACTATGTGGTTGTTGCAGTAATGTCACTCAGACATTTAAGGAATACACACAGTGTGGAGCAGATGGATAAAAGGACGGCAAAGCAAAAATGCCAAAAAGAAGATCCTCCAGGATTATAAAACCTGCACTGATGTTTCCACGTGATTTTGAGACAGAAGGAGGATCTGAAGGAGCAACCTCATCCGATAAACGGTAACCATAGATGGGATTCAGAATGGATGAAGCTCTCTCTATCTAGTTTTCACTTTGTATACCTAATTGTATGTATAGAGTGACACTTTTATTGTGTGGTGACTTTTTCTAGAACAGTTTATCAAGTCGTATTTGTATAATATCTGCATAATTCAATGTTTATAATGTGTAATAACCGTTTTAGAACGGAGTACCATGCTGTGTTTGTCCTTTGTATGTGTAAGTGTGTGCATCGCGCATCGTGTGTATGTATTTCTTGTGCTATTTTAGAATAGTGTACCAATAGTGAATCATTATTTGAACTGTGTGAGTAGGATTTGAGGCTTATACTGTCTCCTAATCTTTGTATAACAACGTGCTGTGCATTGTTTGTTCTATACAGTGTGCATAATTTTTCTCCAATCCTTTCAGTTTGTCATATGATGAGGAGCAGTCATTCTCAAGTGGCTTGCTGGAGGTTGTGGTGATGCTTTCAGGGACCTTTTGTTTTTTCTTGTTTTCCAAATTAAGACACAAAGCCACATAAATGTTATTGTTTATTTGTTTTATATTGTTCAAATTTTAAATTCATCCTGTAAAATGTATTATCTATGTTCAATTGCGGTTTCTTCCTGTACTAAACCTCGAAAATCAAAGTCCATTTTTGTGTTTTTCTAGTAAATTGTAAATATTCATATCTATTAAATTGTATATATTTATTGTTTTCTCTAAAAAGTAGGAAAGAAATCATGACAAATGGTAAATTGATTATTTTTTTTTTAAATCTGAGATTTTATTTTTAGGCCATATCGCCCAGCCCTATCTCCTATTAATAAACGACAAACAAAAATAAAAATTCTAATGTTACGGTAACACATAAAAGAATGGCGAATACATTTTGAAGTAGCTTATGTGTGAGACTTAAACCAAGCCTAAATACCTCTTTTATTTTCCAGTATACACCTGCTTTAAAGTGGCTAAAAACAATAAAGTGGATCATTCTTGAAGGTTTTGGCTGGGCCTCCAGTAATCAATACAGTCCCTTTCTATCTCACACCAGATAAACGCCTCTGTTCCCAAAAAATGCACCTTGTTGCCGTCCACAGTTGGGTACAGGAAGTGATGTCAGCCTGTGTGCCAGTTAGGGACAAATCTGATATTCCCACAAAGCCATTTCCGAGGATAAACAAACAGAGCCCTCCCCCCTGTGTGTGCATACACATCCTCGCATATCTAGTTCCCAGAATCCTTCAGCGGGCAGGCTAATTGTGTTTCTCAGATGCTGGAGAAAGTCAGAGTCAAGATGATTACCTTACACATGTCAACACATGCTTTTCAGGACTCTCTTCATTGAGACAATAATGACACTTAATGCATTGTGAATACACTTTTTCAATAATGCAAAGATATAATAAGGCACATTTAATGAGAAGAAACACAGAATAACAAGAAGGGGCCTCTCTGGTTCAATATACTTTATCTCCTCCCTACCTAAGATATCCCAGTTCCCATATGGAGTCCAGGATTACGTGAATCCCTGGTCTCCGCTCTTTTTCCTGCAGGGCATGATTCCCATGGACCACGCAACCTAGTTTAGGGAGTGTAATATTCTGCCTGCGCTTGTTTTCCTAAGGGGCTTTGGACTGGAGAATGACTAGCTGTAGCTGTACACTGTTGACATTAGCGCAGCCCACTCACCCCTGAACCTTCAGCCACTACTACAGGAAGTGAGTAAAGCCTTTCATAAGGGTAGAGTAAGTTCACTTCTCTGGCCTGCCTCTGAAAAGGATTTATCTCTGGACTGTAAAATTGGAGGCACAAGAGAAGGAAGCTGGAATGGGATGAAGGGAGGAGCCCAGGGGTGAGCCTGAACTCCATTAGGGAAGTCGTAAACTTCCCCATCAAAGTGTGAAATCTGAAGTCTGAAATCCTGCAAAAGTGCCTGTAACTGAATATTACCCAAACATCTTTATTGGAGGATTCGTCTGCGGTAATCTTGTAAGCTGGCGCATGATTGAAGAAACAGCCAAAAGAAGGGAGTTTCAAAGGAAAATATATTCCTCTGTGAGTGAAGTGGAGCTAAAGGATGTATAGATACACAAGCAAAGATTTTCTTTTTTTGGTTCTTAAGTATGTTAACAGGTGCTCGGGCAATAAATAACATCCCTGTGGAGGTAAGAACTTCAGCAGCACTTCAGGCTCGGCATACAAAGGAAAAACATGATGCCAGGGAAAACGCATCTCTCTCATTTACAGGAACTGAGGTACAGGAGGGCGAAGAATGGAGGCAAGAAGATCCAGTAAGGAGTGTATGTGTTGATTGTGCCGCCTCAGAGTGAAACGTCTAATCTCTTTGCTTTGATCTTGTCGTGTACATGTGTACTAAGTATGTTTTTAGTGGTAAAATGTAAACATGTTTTCTACGCTTTGGCAGCCAGCCTCAAGTGGACACTTGATGAACTGCAGTTTTTCAGCACTAAAGGCTGTTTTGGGAATAAGTACCTAATCTTTTTAACGCTGAGGTTTTTTGTTTGTTTGTTTGTTTTTATTTTACCAACTAAATTTCCTGATTTTATCAAGTAAGATTACTTAATAACAGCTGGGCTAAAATGTTGATGAAGTCTGCTTCCCACAAAAGTACATTAAAAGTGTGTGTAGCATACTTACTTTGTTAGGTAGTAAACAACAACTAGTTCAACAACAGCAGTCAAAGCACATCTGCAGCTGATGGGAATGCCATTCCTGTTGAAGGTAATTGGTCATAAACTAAGTGCTGAATTGGTTTGAAAAAAAGCAGGATAATCATGTCAAATTATCCTTTCAAGGACATGGATACCTCGAGCAGATTTGTGGAAATGAATCCAGAAGGAAAACCACAAACGTCAACCTCAAGGTGGTGTGTGAAGAAAGGTTTGTTTTCTTTGCAGTGAAAAAACTTTTGAAAAAGTACATTTGCTTAAACAGTTGACTTTTTATTCAATGTTAAATACAATGTACAGCTTCCTTAAATTATTACTTGATGCTCTATTACCCATGGTCCTGTTCAGTGTCTAATTAGAAAGAACTCTTTGATTGATGGTACGCTGCTTTGACTTAATTAACTGATAAAAACACAGGTGTTCAGTAGTTTTCTCTTACACGGAAAACATCCATACAATATCCTGGGAGGTAAAAGATGCCTGTTGTAACAGAAAAACAGACATTTGGTCAGCTATCAGGTTTTCTCTTTTGATTTTTGGCAGCTGGAGGCTGTGTTCAGAGAAAGAAATGAGTTGAATTGTATTTGTTTGAGAAACTCTTTTAAAATACTGTCAGTTAATGAGTACTTTTGTGTTTCTTAACCCTTTTTTGCCCAGATCTAACATCACTTATTTTCTAAAATGCTGATCTTAAACTACACTAATGTGATGTTTTTGATTAAGACAAAGCAGTTCATACAAGTTGTGAAACTAAAGTGAGCTAAAAGCTTTTTCTGTTAACAATAATGAGCCTGGTTGTCATTCATTAGCCCTGTCAGAGGAAGCAAGCACCTGTTGCCAAACCATCACCAGCAGTAGAGAAAAAAAAATTGTTTTACAAACGACTGAGAGCACGAAGCAAGGGTCAAAGCACAGAGATGGACGTGAGTACATTTCTCTCTACCTCTAAATGCAGACATAAATCAGAGGGCTTTGAGGAGATGGATGACAGGACTAACTCCCAGAGGAACACAGGAGCCAGTGTGTAAAGTGAGACAGCTGGGAGAGACGGAGCATGTGTGCATATGACTAAAGATTTTACTGGCTGTGCTGCCACTGTACTGTGTGTCTCTGCTGATGGGTGCTGACATGTGCTGTCCGGAGCTATAATATCAAAGGACACAAACTCTGTCAACACAGTCACGAAACAAGAGATGGCTGTTCGTCTTTCTACAGAGCTGTAAATGTTTAAGACCAACCAAATCTTGCGATGCAAGTCATCTCAGTCTCTGTGCAGAGCATTTTTATTTATTGTCCAATTTGATTCATAAGCTTACCTTGGCTATTACTTTAAATACACAGATTTCAGTGCCAATCAATTCATTTGAGTTTGACAAGCTTTGAATTAGTACAAACCTTTTATTGGGACACTTTCCACCTTTCTTTATTTGTATTATTCATTGAATAAATTTGATGTCAGAGAGTTAGAGGGCTATAATTATATTTACAATCAGCAATTGTCGTGCTCTTTGTTACTCTGTCACCGTCTTTTCTTTATCTACTTCTAGAAATACAATGAGATAGATCTGAAACCTAGTTAGGGAAAACATTAGTAGGAAAAGAGTTTAAAACCTCTTAGAAATCTGTGCTTTAACTGCAGTATTTAGCTCATGAGACTCACATCAATAATTGGAACCGATGTGCATTTACAGGGAACGTGAAGAAGTTTACAAAATTTACGAATTTGTAATATAAAAGACCAAAACACACAACTTTGTTTGATATATCTTAGCAAATGTTAACATTAACAGTTAACCCGCTACCAGTTATTTGGGGCGGCAGTAGCTCAGTCCATTAAGACTTGGTTTTGCAAGCCAAGGGCTGCTCATTCAAGTCCTGGCATGGACCAAAAATTTGAAATTGCCAGCAAGAGAGGTGTCAGCATAGCTTCCTTTGCTCTGTTGAGGTGTCCCTGAGCAAGGCACTGAACCCCCAACTGCTCAGGGTGCGCACTGATGGTGCAGCTCCTTCACTCTGTGCTCTCCATCAGTGCAAAGTGCTGTTTGTGTACATGTGTGTATATATAGCATGATTCATTCAGAGTGACAAATTGAATTTCCCTGAAGAGGATTAATAAAGTGTATCTTCTTACACCTACAGTAGCCAATCAGATAATGTTTTGTGGGCAGGACATAATGTGAGACAGATACTCCTCTTCCACTCAAGTGGCCCTGGTGCTAATTTAGAGTTGGCTCAACTTGAAAACTGTCTTAGAACTAACTTGCTTTTCCACAGGCATGGGCCACAAAGGAGTCACATCACTACACCACTAAATACATCTCTTTATGCCTTGGATGTGTCAGGAAACACAAGCATTGCTTACAAATACAAATAGAAAAATTTGGTAAGATGTTTGTTGTTTTTTTTTCATTTAAGTACAAATGAAAAATGGGGTTGTCTATACTCAGGGTCTCTTTAACAGGCCAACATATGTTCAAACTGGGCCGAAGATTCTTATTTACTTCCAGATGAACACCACTTGTCAGGTTTTATCTGTTGATCCTCAGAAGAGGAGCTGAATGCTGTCAGGCTTCAAGTTTCCTCATGAAAAGCAGCAGGAAAACACTGGAACACAGATTTTTAAAGAGTAGCAACAAGTAACTCGGGAGGAGGAGGATTAACAGTCACCAGGAGCGTAAATAAGTGAGTGAATTCACAGCAGACCACAACCCTGACCTGGAGCACAGTTTCCCCCAAAGTGAAGAGGAGGAGGTGTGTTAAACTTTACATAAATAGGAGAAACAATAGAAACACTGCTGCTTATGATGGTTTGAAAGATGGAAACAAATGTTAAAAATAAAAGATAAAGAAATTCCGCTGCCCTGTTATAAATTAAACCAAGCGTTGAACTTTTGGAAGTTGATTTTAATTCTTAGATTATCTACGCTGTTTTGAGCCACAATTAGCTTTGGCTAGTCCAACAAGAAGCTGGTGCTACTCTGGAACTGCGTTTTTTTTCTGGTTTAGGTTCAGTTCTCTAGTAATCACAAAGATCACAGTTTTTAATCGATTATTTTTATCTGTGATCAGAAACATAAAGAGCTGTTACAGGTAATCAGCCAACTCCCAAGCATCCCCCCGATAATCAACCAAGGCTGATAATCAGGTGATCCTGAGTGTGATGTTAAGCTAATTTCGACTGTGAGTCCTGGGGCATGTCTGTGCTGGCACCCTGAATTTAGACAATCAACATCAAACTGTTAAACGAAATCATCTGATTTTCTGATTTCGTGTTGTGAAATTTTCCCCCCTTACTACCAAACAATATGAAGAATGAGTGAAAAACATAACTGTCCTGCAAGGAAGTTGGTTTTATGTGCCTAAATCAACTTAAACCATTTAGGTGCTTTATGGCACTATGGAAATGTTTAAACAGCACATGACTGTGTGGAGACACCATAAGTGGGCTCTATCCGCTCACCCTGCACATTCCTGTACTTAAAGCAGCCCTCGAAGAACCCGAACAGAGGAGCCCTTTCTGGTTAAACAGAGCTAAGGAGAGAAACGTCTGCCCTGCTGCTCCGGGGGCATCTCACTCATCAATCATACATGCCTGCAAAAGCAATGTTCTCTGACAGCTGCATGGTGGGAGCTCTGCGGCAGCACATCCCTCATCTACATCCACAAAATTCAAACCCAGTAGGAGAGACACAGAGGTGTTCCCTCAGGTCAACTCTGTTGTCCTACTTGAAATCATCCTCATTTAATGTGAGTTGGTACATCTGCATTGACAGAAATACTCAATGTGTAGTATTCTTTGTCATCCACACATCACAGGAGTGACGGAGAGGCAATATGTCAGACAGCAAACCACATGTGTGTTGTTAACGCAGCACTCTTCATCTGTGTCATGTTCCTGATGGAAGATCTGGATTGCAATGACAGTTTGGAATCACAAAGAGAGACATTTAGCAAGACTCCTACAAAAATAACTTTCTGTTGCAGGAGCTTGAGGAGAAGATTTTGATCCATTCCAAGCACAAAGTGAGTTGATGTTTTCTTTTATGCCAATCATCAATCAAAAAGTGGTCCATACACACGGCTTTGTTCCTGTGATGTTTGACACAAACATCATCGCTCAGATGTGATAAAAGCGGCTCTGTGAGAAGCGGCGGGTCGCCATCAACCGAAAGCAAAGAGTGAAACAATGCCGGGCCTTTGTGCCAGTGTGTGAGCCCAGTGTGAAGGAGCCACAGAGGTGAGAAAGGGCACGGCAGACAGCGTTTTCACACCAGCTGGAAGAGACTACATTCCTCTGGGGTTCTTCATCTTTAGGAATGGGAGGGCAGAAAAGAAGAATGACTTGTCAAATGCCATGCTGCCTTCAGCACTGACAGGCACAGAGGCTGCAGAAAGGGCCTCTTAACTGGACAGTTAACAAATTGAAAGTGTGATGAATAAAAGCTTTGTTGGAAACAGTCGTAAATCTCTAAAGCGATGAATACAATTTGAGCTTTGGAGAAAATAACAAAGATAAACTTCTGGCATGCTGCAGTTCTGCATGATCCAATCCTGGTATCGGTTTGATTCAGACTCAAAAAGTGGGATCAGATATCACTGACAAAGGGCCAATCTACACAGCAGATCTAATCAACACAGTTCTATGTTCTCCTGTGTCTATGCACATATTTACATATAACTTATAACATGCACTGCTCAGGTTTACAGTTAAACTGTAACTCCTGTTAGTGTTGGAGATGTACTCACCAAACATTTACACATTTATAATCCTATAAAACAATAATACAGCCAGTTTAAATATGTTTTAATTTCATGTCAGTTTACAAAGTTAGAAAAGCCTCAAGTTACCAAAACATTAATCCACAGTCTCATCCTCATATTAAGGGTTAGAGAATGTTAAATGAATCCTGGTATCAGTTTGGATCAGTATCCTAACGGCTGAATCCAAAGCCCAGGTATCAGTTTTAGTACTGGGGCTTAAAAAGTCAGATTGGTGCAGCCCTATACTGGACACTGAGCCTGTCAAGTGTGTGATGTCACACTGTAAGAGGTGTGAGAGTTTCAGCTTTTAAACACACAGCTGGAGCTCCACATAAACACTCACATACCCAGACATGCACATACGAAGGACGTTTCAGAGCAACTACTTCACATCAGGCAACTGACCTAAAGGGCAGAAAAAGCAAATTGAGCACAATTTTTCTAACAAAACAGGATCACCTACTTTGCTGGTGACTTGATACATAATTGTTTTGCTGATTGGCTAACATGAGCAAGAACTAGCGCTACAAATCTCCCATCCTCCTTGCAGGTCAACATCCAAAGGCCTGTGCTGAAAGCATATATGGCTTCATCTCCATTGCCTTAATCAAAACACTGCCAAAGCGAAATTATGATGACAAAGATGACATGTTTTGTTTGTGCTCCGTTACAACCACTTAGAGCGTGACAGCATCATGGCACAAGCCTGTAATAGGGGCTGTAGCTAATAACAACCAGTAGTTCTGATGTGGACAAGCAATGGCGCTATGTTGAATTTTTTGCTGATTAAACACACACTTCCCTCGCACATTCACACAGTACCATTCCACTATGCATGCACCAACACCACACATCACCACCTCACCTGTTCTGCCTGATACTACCTCCAGTAGAGGGTCAGATGTAGAGCGACTTATACAAGCAGTCAAAAAGATGTAAGATCCAAATGAGGCCCTTATTAAGTTAACAGATGTTCATCATTTAACTTAGAAAGAAGTCAGAACATTGACCTCTGTATTCACACTACAAAAACAGCATCCCCAGCATAAACTGCAAGTCCAGAGTAGGGCCCGACCAATATGGAGGCCGATGCAGATTCCGATATTTGGCAGAAAAAAAAAATCCAAAAACAGAATAATTGGCTGATTCAAAAATATATAATGAAGAAAACGACTTAGTTTTTCAGTGCCTTAATCCTGACAAAAACAAAGATATGAACTACAGGCAGAACATTTTACTGTTTTACAATACTTTGTCCTTTGGTATTTGTTTACCTTAAAAACAGAGAGAAAAAAGTATAAAAACATGCAGAAAAGCATTAAAAATGGCTATAATTGGCCCATAATCGGCTGATTAAATCGGCTGGCCGATATATTGGTCGGGCCCTGGTCCAGGGTTTATTTAACTCAACTCCAATACCACTGCCCTGACCATGCTAAAAGCAGACCATAGGCTTCTTCAGGCATCACCAAGATGAAGATGAAGATGCAGTGACACAACAAAACAATAAACCAGAGAAGAGTGTCCAGAGTGAATGATAGAAAGAAACTGACGGCGTCAAGTTTCTAGTGTCAGGTCACCAACAAAGAAACAGTTATGAGTAAAATATCTGACACAAAACAAACAAAATGAAGAGTTGAAAAAGAGAGTACTTTTTTCACATTTGTTTGTGTGTTTGTGTCAGTGATCAAAACCAAATATCTCTTATCAGAGTAGAGTTAAGGACCCTCAGTCATTTTTGGACAAACATTCCTGTTTTCATAAGTATTCTTCCAAATTTGGGTCACTGTCTTCCAGCAGGACTCATCTGGTGGAAACAGAGTTGGGAAGGTGAGGCCCCAGAAGGGGCTGCTCTGATGAAAGACACCACCTGGAAGCCTTCAGCTGCAATCCCATATTAGGACTTTTGGTGAAGATTGGGAGTCATGCACTCAGAATCTGGCACCTTCGCAGAGTGATTAGGCAACAAATATCAGACAAACTCACTGTGGTTGTGGTTAAAAAACAAACTACAGCTAAATCACACACAGCGAGACGGACAACACATTTCATCCTGCTGCTTTTAAAGGTTATCTGTACTGAGAGGGTTCAGCTTTTTTACAATGAATCTTTCTTCTTTCAGTGAAGTCATTTCGTCGTACTCTTACTCTCTCTGACTCTGGTGGCTTATTTCCACAAAGCTCTGAAACACAATGGAAAACGCATGATCACAGCAGCTGTCTTCCATTACTGGCTTTGACTGAAATTATTTACACGCCTGCTTACTGGAACTTTGGAGACAGAGACAGAGAAAGAGAGTGGGGAGGGGGCGGATCTGGTTTACTCCTGCAGATATGCGTAAGCGTCGTCTTAACGACAGACGAGACGGACCTGGATGCAAATCAGTTTATCTGAAAGGACAGATGTGTGAATGTGGGTGTGTGCGCATGCCAGAGAGAGGAAGAGTGAGTGAATCCAAATAAATAGTGCCCTGTTTAATTTACACACGGCTGATAATTAAAGTGGGTAATAGTGGAGTAACCTGTATAAAGAGATAAACAGGCAGAGCTGAGAGCGGCTGCCTTGTCCTCCTTGACAGCGCTGTTAAGATAAAGGCCTCACCATGGGGGAGAGCAGACCTGTAATTACACACACAAGGGACTCCCGTTGCTATGTAAACATCCCAACCGCTCTGCCGAGCAGCACTCAGCCTCTGCACCGCACCGTGCTGCTCCGGCTCCTCACATGAATCACAGGGCAACATCTGGTTTAGCGTGCTGGAAGGGACCCTGTCGGTTTGGCACGCTGTACGTGTGTGGAGTGTGTCGATTTTGGACCAGACGACCTACGCCTGCGCCTGCCTCTCTCCTCCCCCTGGCTACCCCACCTCTCAGATTACAGCGGTTGCACAATACATTTTGGAACCCCCCCCCCTTCACTGGCTTTAAGTAAGCATTGTGGATATAGAGACAAACCTTTTGCTTAACTGTGGAGGGGAAAACACAACAACCACTCCTGTCATCAAAATGACTTCAAACTGCCAAGAGCATACAAGAAAGCAGACGGGAAGTTGTTTGCATTGCTATAAAATAGACTGCTTTTTTTAAAACTTTATACCTCCCTGACATTTCACCACAGTATGTGTTATCCACAGGGTGAACAGTAACACAGTAACACAGTAACTCTACTTCAGTACTGTACATGTATTCTCATTTCAGTACTTGAATTTAAATTCAAGTATTATTGACTTTAGCGCACCTCCGAATATTTCTAACTTCCACGTGGAGATGTACAGATGAACAGGAGCTCCTAGTACCTGAAGTACAAAAATACTGATATTTATATGATTCATCACAGAGATTACTGCGATGACCGTGTGATAAACAAGCGGCAACCTCCGGTCTGAAAATATGAGGCAATGCGGAAGTGCTAAAGTCTGCTGTTCCTCGAGTGTCCGCTTGAGGCTGGCTCCGGAAGTACCAGAAGTCAAGTACACACCAAGCCAAAAAAAGCCGTTTTCATGGCCAAAATAAGCACATTTACAGCCTGGTACAAAGAATGTCTCCTGTCTGAATCGCTAATTTCGCTAACGGCACGCACTGTACGGGGGGTGAATTTTTTTCTAATTCGGCAGTGTCCACAATATTAAGCTCGCCAGTTCGTCCAATCAGAGGCACAGCTCAGATCACGTGACTGTGGAGCGTCCTATGGTTGTTACTGTGGAGACCCACAGCAGGCCTCATTTCCAATATGGCCGCGCTGACCGTTTGGCTTCAAAAGTCCGTTTCAGGAACAGATGGGTGACGTCGCGGAGACTACGTCCATTAATTATACAGTCTATGGTGATAAACAATTCTTGGTGTGAAAATGCGCCCAAAAGAGGAAATGGTAAAAAAATGTTGTAAACAGTGTAGACCTCTTCTTCTACTCTAGTTTTAGTACTGTGGAAGACAGAAGAAGTTTGTGATACTGTGCAGAGTGTGAAAAGCATAAAAGCTACATCTGTTCTCTCGTGCAAATGTCGCGCGTCTTATTTTCCGTGCGTCATGTTCATACAGAAAACATAATCCAGCCTTAAGTCAGCTGTGTCCAAACCTTTTTTTTGAAGCGGGCCACACTAGATTTTGTGGAAATGAGCGAGGTCCAGCAGCTCTTACTGACATATCTATTAATTGTGAAAGTAACACATAAATGTTCTATTTGTTAACTATATCTTTTTAGTGATTTCTGTAAAAATCAGTCACTATGTGTGGTCAAACATACTTGATCCATCATTACAGGCTGATGTAATCAAACCTCACCTGTCCCTCAGGTGTCTCTTGATACCAGATGATCAGTGGTCAGTTTTCTGTGTAAACATCAGCAAACTCTGCTTCTGACCAAGGAAAATGTTCTCCATTAGGGGGCGATCTGAGGGAAACATGTCAGGATGTTTTTATGGCAGGATCAGGCTCTGAATTATATCAGGGTTGTTTTTCATGATGTTTTTATGAATATCTTGACCTGAAAACAATATTTTTAGCCACAAATATTTCGTATCCTGCATTCTGATCTATTTTTATGCTCCACTTTCTGTCTTTTCTGCTCTTTTATTTAAGTAGCCTATAGATAGATAGAATTTGCACAATACTATCAGTGTGACTGATTTGATTATTCAAAACAAATGAAAAAGTTTGAAATTAACACAAATATAAGTGCAGTATTTTATTGCTGATGCAGGGAGAGGCCATCTTGGATTTCAAGCCACAGGTTCTTGAAGTTGCTCCAAGAGTCTGAGTCTGATTTTGGACTTCAGAGGGTGTTCTTGATGACATATTAAAGAGACATCTCAGAATTTCCAATTTCTGAAACCAAAAGGAAAGCACCATGAATATTTGGATGTCCAAACACAACATTTTAAAGGCTTGATATGCCAAGGTTTCTTGTGAAACCACACATTTAAAAACCTTCAGACTGAACATATGGACTCGTCACAGGAGCAATTCAATTTCTTTTTCCAGTTATTGTTACATGAAAATATTCCATTGTACAGCAATATGGTCCAGTAATAAATGGCTTGAGACAGATTCACATCAATGGCTCATCATTCATCAAGCTGTCCAGAAGTGAAATCAGGAAAGGCCATTAAAGGAGGAAAAAGTACTTCTGCAATCAATAATGTTGGCTCTCTCTTCAGTGAGCCACCAACCCCGACGTTGCGCCTCCAGTAAAACCAGCATCCTGCAGGAGCTGTTTCTGGCAAGTGCCTCAAATTATTATCTGGCATAGCTCACACGAGACTCCGTTTCATAACAAAACCCAAACTCAGCCCCGATGTACTTGCCATATCCTTGCAGAATAAGAGTTGGCAAGCTGGGGACAGTCAACCACAAATGATAGTAAGGATATGAGGGGGGAAAAGTTATAAAAAGCTAAAATACTGGAGTGAAGCAGCAGAGCCGAGACCTGAATTATGGACGTCAAGGTGCTCTCTGTCTTACTTTAAAGAGTTATGGGAGGCACAGATCCTGGATTGCATTACGCTAAGAGAAGACTCATTGCAGACTAATGCAAACATTACGTAAGAGCTCTCCTGACAAGTTTAGAGGGCAGATGTGGCTGTTTACACAGATGCTGTGAGATGATAGAAGAGAGAGAAAAAGAAGAGAGAGAGAGAGAGAGGTGAGATGTTCTGGAGTGTACTGAAAATAGGAGGGAGAATGAAGATAAATGCTCAAGGTAAACAAAAAAGAAGTGAATCTGACCAAATAAAGACTGTTAATCATTAAAACATCAGCTTCCTGGTCTGCTGTTTACCTGTTAGGAATTTGGTTTGTTTGTGACAATGAAGGATCAGACAATTTGTCTTTCAGTCATTTAGGAAACTCTCTGCCAGTGCTCTTTGGAGGAAAGGGCATTCAGTCGTCTTACTGTAAATATCTGTCCCTTGTGACACAGAACAACAATGCGTTGTGCTGTACGAGGAAGAATTTAGAGGAAAACTTCATACGTGCCTTCATTGTGTTGCAGATCCTGGCATTGTGGGAGAACTGATGTTTGCTTTACCCACAGCACATTCTGACTACACTGCTATTGTTTCTGTAAAAGTCAGCTCTGTGGAGTGTGGTTCAAACGTCCAGACAGCCTCTCAGATAATGACCTACGTTGGCAAGTGGGACACAGAAAGCATGAAAAACACAAACCACATTTTCTTTTTTTTTTTTAGAGGAGAGCTGGATTTGTAGCATGCCTCCTGCTGGGGAATTATTCCTGTGTTACCACAGAGAAACAAAACAGGGATGTTGCAGATTTGAGCTGGAGTGAGTCCATGTCCAAAGGAAAACATTGTGAAACCAGTTTTTAGTCAATAGGACATCTCACTATCGAGGATTTAGATGGAGGATTGCCCAGAGTGGTTTGGTTCAGTGTGTTTCCAAACTGACAGATTTTTCATCAGACTGTAGCAAAGAGTGTCAGGCTTTGGTCAGTTAAATGATTATGTTGGTTAAGTCACTAAGAGACAAAAACCAACACTGAATACTGAGGGCAACGTGGTTATTAAAGCACTTATTCTTCCTCTAATAGCATCCAGTGGTCACCTCTTTAAAAACAAGAGACTCTGCCCAATTTTAACCAGTTCAGATGTGTCCACAAACCATAAACAGCAGCAATCTTCTTTAATAAAATGTGAGTTGCACAACTTTTTAATGGTATAAATCAAGAAAGGAGAAGAAAGTTAGAATCATTTTTTTAGAAGTTCATTAGAATGATGGAGCCATTATTATGAATAAATCCCTATTATGACCTGGCTTTGTTGTCGACCTGTCTTGTCGGAACCCATAACAACAGAAATACATTTTCAATATATTTCCAGTTAACGCCCCTAGCATCAGAAAAGTGACACAAAGGATAACCTGACCATATCAGGTTTAATTGCTTTGCATAAAAGAGTCTGCCAAGTTGATACTGAGGCAAACATGTTGGCTTTGGGTTATCATTCTTCATGAGTAAACATTGAGACAAACAAACAACACAGGTGTGAGAGCAGTCTGAGAAGCTACTAGACTCCAACTATCTCTGACAGGGCTCCATTAACATCTTGTCGTGTAATCCAGAGCAGGAGATAGCACCTCTAAGTTTCTGATTCCTACAAAACCCCTGAAACCAGACAACAGCAACACTGTAGTAAAAATGTTAAAAGCTGAGCTGAATGAGGATGTAACTGTCATCATAAGCGTTCCTGAAGAAGTTTCACACAAATGTGAAGTTGCTTCAATTAATAATGCCCCAATCTGTTTTTTGAGCTGTTAATGGTGAACAGTAGTTCAAAAACAGAAAAGTTCTTGACTGCTTATTTGGCTCTTGTGGTCTATTTTTTATACCACCCAAATGCAAGAACTCTTACAGCTGACGTCTTTAAATGAACGGATTTATCATGATGAGAAAATGTGCTTCATGGACATCCAGGGTTACAAAAAAAACATATTAGAGGGCACAAGACAAGATTAAAGTTATGAAATGGACCAGAAAAACCAACAAATGGAGCATAAAAGTAGTTTAGAATGCAGGATAAAGATATTTGGGGCTAAAAATGTTGTTTTTCAGGTCAAAATAGTATGAATATGAAAAACAACCCTGATACAATCCTGATCCTGATCCTGACATAAAAAAATCCTGATATTTTTTACCCATATCACCCCCTAATGGAGAACATTTTCCTTGGTCAGAAGCAGAGTTTGCTGATGTTGACGCAGCAGGTAACACTGCAGAGAACTGACCACTGATCATCTGGTATCAAGAGACACTGTAATGATGGAACAAGTATGTTTGACCACACTTAGTGACTGATTTCTACAGAAATCACTAAAAGAAATTGCTAACAAATAGAGCGTTCATATGTAACTTTCAGGGTTAATAAATATGTCAGTAAGAGCTGCTGGACCTTGCTCATTTCCACTAAATGTAATGCGGCCATCTTTAAAAAAAGGCCATATAGCCGTGTTAACATGTTTTAAGCTTAATCATCGTTAAAGGGAACCTAAAATTAACAAGACATGACACGCATAGATTCACCTGAACAGCAGCTCGCTTGTTCTCTCTCTCTCTCTCTCTCTTTTGAGTTTGTCGGTTTTAGTCTGACACTCATATATAACCCGGGATTTGGCAATATCTGAGTCTCATTCCTATCAATCTGACGGGATACATGTGTGCCTGCTGTCTGTTTGTTTCTGAGATTGAACTTGTCAGCACTTTCTTAAATGTAAATCCCCCTCAGTCTCAAATCTGACAGGCGCTGTCTGGAAAGGCATGCTGGGAGAAACAGTGGAAAATCCCAGAGTATGGGCAAAGTCACGGCTGTCAAACAACACAGCACTTGAAGTATGGTACATTGTGTTATCTATCCGTGATAGAAGAGATGCATGGGGTTAACCTGAAGGTAAATGAATGAGATTCTTACACATCTGATGGTCACTTGGTTTGAAATGCAGCAATAAGAAAAACTTACCTGCAGATGTAAGGCAGCATATTGCAAGGAGTAAGAGGGGGATGGGGAATCTTCTTGACATTTTGTAATTATCCTGCAGCCTCCAGAATGATGAAGAAGAGGAAACAGGCTGTTCTCCTGCTTTTTACTACGGTTTCCCTTTCTATGACGTGGTGCTCAGGAAGTCAGCTCCAAGCCCCAGCTGCAAAGTGAACAAAAGTGGAGAAAGTCATCCTGAAGCAGTGGGTTGAATAGAGCATGGATAAACAGCAGGGGACTGCCTCAGCTTAATAAACCTGTGGGAGTGATGAGATGAGACAAGAGGAGCAGTGGTTTGGAGAGAAGGGGATTAATCCAGGAAGGTTAATTAGGGGTCACGCATGCTTCAAAGGACCATGCTGCACACACCTTCCCAGGCCCAGAAAGAGTGTGTGAGGAGAGTGGGACAACTGAGTGGCTCGCAGGGTGTGAAACACTTCGGAGCCTGCCACAGGTTACTCACAGACTTTAATTGAGAGCGTCAGGAAACAGTGAATGCTCCAGTGGGGTCTTGAGTAAGCAGCTTAGTACCACCATACTAATCAGCATGACCTGCCTGGAGCTTTAACGTTGTTAATCTAACCTCAAACACTGACCACCATGATGGGACCAAAAGTTTATGGACTAGTGTTCACTCAAGATCTCTCAGTGAGCATTCACTAAAGATAATCAGCATTTGAACAGTGAAATGCCACCTAAATTTACTAACAAAACTCGAGCTGAACTCAATTTTACTTTTGCTTGGAAATAAACAAATGCATTATAAAACTCTACTTAAGTTACTAACAGGCTGCTTACTTGAAAAATAACGTTAACGGGGAATCTCAAGCGAATAAAAACCGCTTTTTCATCAAATTGAAGTTAGAGGAGCCACCCAGTCAGCTGCTGCAGACAGTACTGATATGATCTTTGAAGTTAGAACCCAATTTGCTGGACGAGCTACGCAGTGGTTAAATTGCCCAAATCATTTTACTTTTTTTGAATTATGTCCTCCATAACAGAAACTGTTTATTCCCTGAAGATGTTTTGATTAGTGTATTTTTTTCAATAAATAAATCCCTGAATGCATGTGTCTAATGGACAATATTAACAGTCATTTCACTGGTCTAGCACCAAAAAAGCAACAATCAAGACACTTCCAATCGGTCACCTGAGCTCTGAAGCAGCTGTAGAAGGCCGTCAATAACTTTGCTTCAGTAAAATCTGCTATTACAGCAATTTGTATGTTTTTCTGTATATCTTGATTTAAATTGCAATATTAGTGCTAAGCTTGTTGAATATTTAATCCTGTGAGTTTTAAACCCAAGCATTAAAACTGGAACCACAAAGACAGACAGCTAACTCTAGCTAGACCCACTACTCTACCTTTGTTCTGCAATCAAGACAAGTCTGGGCATGCAGGAGCTTCAGATGATTCAGCAAGTGTTGAAATGAACATCAATGAATCAATAAAACAGTTAACAAACTAACTACAGCTTTTGTGGGGAGGTTTAAACTTAACGTTGTGATGTCTCCTCCTGAATGTTAAATATTGAGAAAGAGCAAAGAGCTTCAGAAGCTAATGAAGGATATGTGGACTTTAACAAATCAGGTGAAATGTTTGTTGACATGAATTACATATGACGGGTGAAGTCATAAGCACACCACCAAAACTGTGTTGCGAAAAGTTCCTGAAAAGTCCCTGCTTCAATCTGACTTTACCTTGAATATTTCCAACCAACCCACTTGCATAATTTCAGTGTAAAGATAGGAGTAAGCTCATGTGAGGATGCAGCAGGATTCAGGAAATTTTACTTTGAGTGAGCAGGAAGGAGGAAGTTACATCATGCTGCTGGTGTTCTATCTCATCTTGCTGATGGTTAAAAAATGCTACTGTAGTGCTGACTGGTTTAACTTGCCACCACTTTGCACTTATTATTAATGATTTCAATTCACAACCATGTGTAAGTGCAGTGCGAGAATAACACAAGCCTGTTTTAGTATAATCTACTTCAAAACTTTTTGTCAAGATTAAAGAAGAAGTCTTTAATTTAAGAAGTCTTTAAGAAGTCTTTAATAAGTCTGTATCCCCAATCAAACACAGCCTCAGTACAAGAGATGGGCATTTCAGGCAACTGTCACTGCAAACTATTAGCCTATTAGCCTAGTATTCAAATATTTTCCCGCCTCTTCTGAAGACATAAGGAGATAAAAATCCATAACAAATAGATATGGTCAATGTACATATTACAGTTTTACAGAACAAAGTCTGTACACAAACTCCTTTTTGTTTTTTGTTTATATATATATATATATATATATATATATATATATATATATATATATATATATATATATATATATATAGATATATATATATATATATATATATATATATATATATAGATATATATATATATATATACACACACACACACATATATACATATATATACACACACACACACATATATATATATATATATATATATATATATATATATATATATATATATAGAGAGAGAGAGAGAGAGAGAGAGAGAGAGAGAGAGAGTTCTGAATCTCACATCTACACCTGTTTTACAGACAGCTGGCACTTTTGATCTTTTAGGTTATTTGTAATGTTAGTATGTCATTATGGAAAAGCTTTTTATAACCAAGGGCTGGTAAAGAAAATGGGAAGAAATTTATATCTTTCAGAAGAGATAATAGTCACATGAACAATTAAAAAAGAAAAAGAAAAATTTGTTATTTAAACAACTCATCCCTACCCAGTACAGATACACTTTATATCACATCACCAGCAAGTATTCAGGCTTCAGGGCTTCAGGTCTACATTGAGCTGTTGACAGGACTCACTGCTTGATATGCACATGCTCGGGAGTTAAAAACATCCACACATCATAAGACAATCTAACTTGCTTCTGTTCTCCACTATATTCTGTATTTCCCTCGTTTGATGCACTGATTCAGAGGCAAACCCCTTTGTTAAAGCAATCTGTCTCCACCTGCCATTTTTAAATAATAAGCTTTACTGCAGTCATCAACAACAACACAGGAGTGTAAATTTTGAGCAGGGCTCCAGTAATTATCCAAAGTAAAAACAGCTCCAGAGATGTTCGTCACTGACTGTTGTGAGAAAAATCAACCAAGGACTTTTGACATCTTGATGCTGTTTCCACCAACTATGTCAAAACTTATTGTGAAAAAATGAAAATTTGCAAATGAAATATATTTTTTTCTTTCAATATCTTACTTGTATTTTTGTGACAAAAAAAAAAACAGCTTTTGAAGTGCTGACTTTTGTCTTATGGCATTATTGTTGCTACCAGTTTCTGAACGAATATCTGGCATGTAGTAGTTGAGTGGTTCACATATAGATTACAATTATTTCGCTGTAAATAAACATACACTGCTGTTCATAAAGTTGGATTAAATATTTTCTACCTTCTCTCAGTGTGAAATTGTGGTTTCTTTTTGATAAAGTGTATATCTTCTCAAAACTTTATCAATCTCTTCCAAACATCACAGTAAAAAAAAAAAAAAAACCTGAACACAATAATTTCATAAAAGAGGTGGAAAATATTTCACTCCAACTTTATGGGCTACCATGTTTTTTATGACAGCTTAACGGAAGAATTATAACGTGAATCTTATCTTACAGATTTAAAGACAGCAGAGTGAAAGTGCTGTCACATCAGAGGAGCAGAGAGCTGCAGGCATTAGAGTGAGGTAGCAGAGGATTCTAACAACGCTGGATTTTCAGATTGAAAAGATATTCTGACAAGCATATGAAATTTAAATTTAAGGCATATGATCTACAAATTATTTCAAGTGGTTCTCAGTTCTAAATTTAGGCTCAAGTATTTCAAAGTCAGAGTCAAAGCTCAAAGTGGAACATTAAAGGAAAAAATTGGCACCAGTTGGTTGAAAAGAAACATTTCAAACCGTGTGTTTCTGGATCTGCTTTAGTCTAAATGTTATCATCTTTTTCTGCAGCTGCAACCCAGATAACATGTAGTCGAGAGATGTGATCCTCAGACAGCCATGCTTGCTGTCTGTCGAAGTGATCTTTGCTTCAAGAGTTCAACTCTGTGACTGAGAGCCGTGTGGTGAAGATGCTGTGACAGGAATTGCTCATTCGTGGTTTCCAAAGCTGCATGTGTGGCTGGTGCAGAACCTTGTAGAGAAAAAAACAGATGTGCACCTATCTTGATGGTGGTGAACTGTAAAGGCTATATGGGAAGTGGTGCATAAAGTACCAAGATGCATCGCTCTGCAGTGCAAGCTTCTTTCACAGGGACAAAAGGGCCTTTCAGCTCAGGGGCTAGGGAGTCATTTTGGAAGATCATGACAAATATTACACTTTCAGCAAGTCGAGGAGTGCCTGTGCCCTCTGTTTGATTTATGTCCCTCCTTGACCTTCATCACCTCACAGGCAAACGCAGGTTTACTGTGTGGCAATACCTTTCATGAGTCAGAGCAAGCTGAAGTAAAGCTAGAGGCTGAAAGGAAGCGGTAAACTCTGATGGTGTTTACAGTAGTTTAAGACTTGTTCATTTTTAAGACAACAAAGCTTACTCCTTTATTTTGTGTTCAGTGTTCAGGTTTTTACTCTCAAAAGCTCCATGCCACGGTGCTGGTTTTGTTGCAGCAACAACTCAAATCACCTCATGTGACTTCTCTTCAACCCTGACCGTCTAAGCCGAGCAACTATTTCACCCAAAGAAGATCTGGAAAGTACATCAGGACATGCAGACCCCAGACAGAACGTCCTGCACATAACCTAAAACCAAGCCACATACTTGTGGTGGCCTGGATGTTAAAGGCCTGGCTTGTATCTTTTTCATCACGTATGCATGCGTATGCTGGTTGAAGTGTTGTTACGTTCAGACATGCATATGTTCCTGCAATCACAGAGCCATAAGAAGGGAGAGCAGCAACGCAGCAGGCCGGAGTGGAGTCTGTTTTCCATGCAGTATCTTGTTTTACATGAGTAAGATGTTACTTATCTGACATTGGTTTGTTTTATAAGTCATTATGGTGTTTGTGTGGTCGTATGACCTGGTGAATGAGCTCTTCTCCTCTTTCAGTGATTGTGTACAGGCTGAGGACTGGAAGAACACCAAACCACCTTCTTCTTTTTCCATCACATAAGAATGACTAACTACAACATCATCTCTGCCTTTGAGCCTGTCGAACTACTTTGGTAGTTTTCTGCATTCAATTTATCACTGATCATTGTACAGTGTTTTTTTTTTTTTTTTAGATAAAGGCTGCTGGTCATTGTGTATGATTCTGTTATACTCTCGTTTCATACTTATTGTGTGAAAATAACTTCAAAAATAGTGTTACTGCTTAGTTTGTCCAGCATAATAAGCTCAAAGTCAACAGTGAATAACATTACCAGCGCTGTTGGAAGCACATGTTGCAGTGCATCGCAGCTCAAACAGCTGCTGGTTTGCATAAAACTTTCAACTTGATAATGTAGAACATGTTAAATACAGCATGATAAGCTTACTTGTTTAATGAAACGCCCTGTCAGAATGCAAAAACATGGTCGTATCTGTGCAAGAATAGTGAAAATCTGCATGAAATTGTTTATTTACACTACAAATTTTAACTGTGTTGGTGTTTTTCAACATTATCAGCATGTGATGTGAAGTAAAGGAACTAAGAATAAATAAATAACTGATTCATCATTATCAATGAGACTAGTAATGCTGCAGCTCCATGTAAATACGTTTTTATCCCATCATGCACCGATGGTGTTGGTTTAAAGAATCTCTTTTTATAAATGCAGATTAATTCAACTACACTCTCAATGCCACAACTTTTGGTGGTTATAATTAACCAAATAACTGACCTCCCGCATGAAAACGTCACTGTTTTGCAGATAAAGGAAGTCCAGTCAATCATATCACATTATATTGCATATTTTAGGTGGGTTCCATAATAAACGTCACTGATCTGTCATCTCTGAGGCGCGCCTGGGCTGCCTGAAAGTGAGAGCGCATAGCGTTACACCGTGAAGCTGTTCTCTGTTAGTAAATAAATGATGTGATGAGAAGTTCATGCACTGTTCACGTTAAAAGAAAGTGTTACAACAGCATAAAAGTGCGCACTGAGCCCACGTTACAGCTAAGAGACTGACGCTTCCAGCAAAAAGCAGAGGAGGAAGGAAGGCTGCATGTCAACGGCTCGAGGAGACAGATGTGTTCAGCTGGATTTAAGGGCGGTAGAGCTCACTAGAAAGACTATCTTTGTATTTTTCCCCATACGCCTTTAGCAGTGAAAGTGAGGGTTCTGGTAAAAAAGCAATCTTCTTCAAATAAGTAAATGGTCATCACACACAGCGTTATCTGAAAACCAAGCGGACGTACCATGCAGTCTCCAGAAAATGCCCAAGTAAACTCGGCTGAAGTTCTGAGTCGCTCCGGTGGATGTCAATATCAAACTCCCTGCTCTCCCGGCTGGACATCCACACTATCCCGTTGCTGTTTATCGGAAAACAGCTGTAGACAAAGTTGACGTTTTGTTTTCATAAACAAGGTGTGGATAAACAGCTCCTCTCGCTCAATTTTCAAACAGTTTACTACAATCTGTCTCCTTTTAGTGAGGGGTTCATGAGGGGGCGGGGCTAAGAGGGAGGAGGCTGAGCTGTGTGCGCGGGCACGGCGGCTGCAGGGTGCACGGAGCCCCTGCAACAAGCTCCTCCAGTCTGCCCAGAAGTATGGATCCCTTGGAAATCTTTTCCTTTTTTTCATGGAAACACGCATGAATTTAGTCTGAATGGATTTTTTTTTTTTTAATAAATATGATATACTAACATTGTCACAGTTAGAAATGATAATTTAAAAGGAACTGATGAATGTGTTCTTAGTAATAATGAGAAAAAGTTTCTGCTGCAATGACAGACAGGCAGATCTTTGGCATTTCAGCTGACAATTTTTCAGGGTAATATGGTGAGATTTTACCCCATGCTTCCTGGTGCATCACCCACAAGATGGATTGCTTTGGAGTCTTCCTCCATACCAGTCAAGCTGCTTCCACAGCAGCTCAATAGGGAACAGATCCACAGTGGACTCTCCATTACAGTCAGAATTTTGGCTGATTTATTCTTTAACTATTGCTCACAAATTCAGGTTTAAGGTGTGCTTTAGGTGTCTTTTAGCCCATCTCAGTCTCGAACAAGGATTTTTCTTGGTGAAGTCTGCCATGAAGTCCAGCATCCTGAGGTTGCTTCTTCAGTGTTGATGCTGACACTGGTGTTTGATGGGTAGTATTTAGTGCAGTTACCACGTGACAACTTGTAAGGCGTTTTTGTCATTGTGTAAACTACACAATTTTAGATGTTTATCTTCTTGCAGAGTTGTGCACCTTGGGTCTCCCACTCTCTTTTCTGTCCTTGTTAGAGCCAGTTTGGGCTGCTCTCTGAAGGGAGTAGTTAACAGCATGATAAGGGGTTTTAAGTTTCCTCACAATTTCTTGCAAGCACAACAATAGACTGACAGATCTGTGAAGAAAATTCTTTCTTTCTGGCCAGTTTAATCCTGTTAACTTCAAACAACTGCTCATGCTTCAAATACAAAACTAACCTGAAGAAAATCTTGTTTATTTTGTGCTCCATTAGTACAACCATTTTCAGCTATGCAATTTTTTTAATTTTTAGAAAACAAAGAAATTTCCAAGTGATCCCAGAATTTCAGTGGGTAGTATTTATATTAAATCTAAGGTTAAACCTGCGTGAGTGTGTGCTGAAATACTTCAACCATCTGTCTCCATTAACAGTGCAGACTTCTCCAAACTGTTATTGCAAAGGTTTGCTATAGGTCATTCTTATCACGTAAGGGCCCATGCATTGATTTTTATCTTCACAGGGGTTCTTGATGCCAGATTGTGAGCATGTCTGGTTTTGCTAGGGGGTTGTAATGTACCCTAATCCTACTGCGTGCAGAGCCTTAATATAAAACAGGAGTTTCTTTCCATTTCAATTCTTTCACAACTTTATTTGTCGTAAGGCATTCATGACATTGTTTTCTGTTTCTACGCAGGACTACAACATGTTGTGAGGAGAAGGGCCTGAGGGACCCCCGTTGAAAGTACCCAGTTCCAAGGAATGTGGTCTAAATTAAGTGATTTGTTGAGTTGGTATTTGCTTCAGGGTCTAATTAAAAGTTTAATTCATTATTAGAGAGTGTAGGCATCCTGTCTGCATCACAGCAAGAAGGTTCCTGGTTCGATTCCCTGTCTGGACAGGTGTCTTTCTGTGTGGAGTTTGCATGTTCTCCCTGCGCGTGCATGGCTTTTTCCCACAGTTCAAAAACATGCGCTCTAAGTCCGTTAGTCACTCTAAATGGCCTGTAGGTGTGAGTGTGTGCATGAATAGTTGTCCGTCTGTGTGTGTGAGCTCTGTGACAGGCTGGTGACCTCTTCAGAGATTACTCTGCCTCTCACACAGAGGCAGCTGGGATAAGTTCCAGGGAAAAGCAGTCAGGAAAATGGATGCATAATATTCTCATCAACTTCCAGTAGTTGTCTGTTTTAAAGATTGTATTTATAATAATGTTTGTTGAGGGTACAGATAAACATTTCACTGTAATGGTTGATCTTTTCTCTGTAAATATTTTCTTGGGGGCCGCTGGACCCTGTCGATATCTTTTGTAGATATGTAGTGGGTAGTCAGCTGAGTATCAAGCACCTTTACGTAGAAGCTTTAAATATCCATCTGACTGCAAAGAAAGGGATGTTTTGGGGAATGACTAGAATGGGTGTTTATGAACTCTTTCTGTTACACATTTTATGAGGTTATTTTTTGCAGCCCCTCCTCTGTGACATCCATTTGACTTTAAGAGTGTATTTTGTTGATTTTTCTGGGTGTGGAGTGCTTGCTCCCCCCCTTTCCCTTCCCCTTTTCCCTCTGTCTTCCTCACCATCTACTGTACTCATCTGACGCCATGAACACATCTGCCTCCATCGAACCATCATCTACTCTCTCCGAGTACTAATAATCAGTCAGTTTATGCCAGATCATTGTGATATCCATGCAGATCAGCCTGTTACCTACCTGATTGCTTCCCTGCTCACCACTGGGTCGCTGTTATGTCAGCCTGCCTTTCCGCCTTTCACGGCTTCAAATTCACCTAATGACACTACCTGTCGCAAGTCTGCATCTTGGATCAGCCCTTATTTGTGGCAACAAGCAATGCAAAAATATAAAAATAAAAATTAAAAAATATATATATATAGATTGGATGATGGAATGTCCCTGGAAAAGCAACAAGTCACACCAATTAAAAAAAAAGTTATTGGATTGACAGGGTGCCACAGACTTTATTTCTTTCATATATTAAAATCATGCTACAAGTATGCACTTTTCACTCTCTCAAGATTTGACTGCAGGAGATAATTTGCAAGCGTAAAACTCCATCCTTAGCATGAGTCCTAACAGCTGTGGTAAAGTACAGCACTTTAGATTAGTTAATTTGATATATATATAAGGAAGATAATTGTCTTCAAGGACTTGCACATACTTTATTTTAGCCTTAATAAGGCTGTCACTATATTTTGTGGTATATACATGAACTGTATATTTTTTTAATTTCAGGCAAATGTGTTTTAAGATCTAACAGAAGGACAGATATCATTACAATCACTGCAATCATCATGAATTGAACACAGGACCTGCCATATCTAAAGTTTTTCTGACTTCTAACATGAGGATGTAAAATATTTTTAAACCTCTCACAGGACATTTTTTCATCACATACACTTTTATCTCAGCGCCCCACAGCCCCAATCACAAGCACTAAACTGTACGCAGACTGATTTCTATGTGTGAAATCTCTCACAGCCTCCTGAACAAACACTGCTCTGTGCTGCTTTCCTGTGATATCAGACTTCCACTGAAGAGAAGATGCTGTGTGACTGGGAACAACATAAATGTCAGCTCGGTGATTTACCACTAATGAGATGACACTTTTGACAAGAGGGAAGGAAACTTTTGTTGTGGAAAAACACACAAAACAACCACTGATGTGCTGCTTTTCAGGGTTGACAAGGAAGCGCTCAAAGGGATCAAATTATTTTACATCTCATACATATGCATGCCGCAGTTAAAGTGCTCCACTTTGTTTATTTACACTGTGTTAGGGCTTTGAGTACAGCTGAGAGGAAGGGGAATAGAAAGCATAACAGTGCATCAAAGAAAAGTGCAATCTGAAGCTTCTTCACTTTCCATTAATGTAACTCCACTCGTTGAGTCTGTATTGGCCTCGTTGATTGAATGAGCTGTCAAGTCCAATGATGCTCTGTCAGATATGCTGTTCACAGCACATACCACCAAGTATTACTTCAGAAAACAATAAATGATCTCAGAACATGTTTGTGTTACAATGCATTTCAGACAACTGAGGCTTATAAATATGAAGTTGTGCAAAATGAGCTAATATATTTTGGAACTTGGAGCTGTGAGGTAATTTGTTTCAAGAAGGCTTGGCTGTGCTCTGAAGTGCCGAGCAGTAACCGTATACAGATTGACTCTTTAACTGTAAGCTGTGGGAGGCAGCAGCAGGTGGTGGAGTGAGTTTTTCAAATGAAGGGCCGGAGGTGTCTCTGGGCAAGACACTAAACCCAAACTTGAAACCACAGGCACAGCCGAGGCAGCTGAAACAGGTTGTTCCTCACAGCTGGTTTATTTAGTAGTAATAATCTTCATTACTTTCATTTTTATGGAAACAATAACTTTCCATCACGGAAGATCCCCTTTTAATCTAACACCACCTCTAGATACTTGATCTGGGCAGTGAGTGTTATTGAACAACGGCTGACATGAGTCACAGAGAGTTTTCCGATAACTCATGAAGGGGAATCTGCCGTCTCATACAAACACTTTATGGCCACAAAAAAAAAAAAAAAAAATTCAGAGTTCAAACTCGACTCCAGCTGGCTCTTGGTACTTCAGTGTGGCTTTGAATGGACCGGGACACTTTCTCACACGGTCTTAATTTGTTTAAAATACCTATCAGTAGCCGCACAGAGATGAGATTCATTCTTGTACGGTGCTTTTATTTTTTATTACTAGGTTTTTGCCCTAAATCAAAGCAGAAAGACATCTGAATTTTATTCAAATGCCAAATTTCTCTTTAATCCTCTTAGAAACCAAACCACATGCTGGTGGACTACTCCAAACATATTTAGTTATTTGAAGAAGCTCCCCATTCTTACTAGCAACATATGGGGCATATTAGGTATAAACACCAGCTGAGGGACGATTAATACCACATTTTGGTGTCAAGCTGCTCTGATCTTTTTCAGTTATTTTACGAATAAGAGGGTTTTCAAAATTCCTTCATGACAATATGACTAACCTTTTCCAGCACCTCTACTGTGCACCCTCTGGGTACAATATGTACGAACCAAAGAGAGCAGAACGTGCTCCCACACAGAGGCAGGCTGTGTGTTCATGTGTGCTGAGAGTAGTTCTTAATTCATTTTTGAGCAACTCTTTCTCAGAAGAGAGGAAAAACAATGATTACAAACATATTTTTCCAGACAAAAAACACAGACACTGATTCAAACATCCAGCGCAGACATCACATTTTAATCCTGACAGGCGATCATGCTTTACATGTTTCTTATTCTTTTAAGACTTAGATAGATATGATTATACAAATTAGAAGAGACAATACCGCTGTAATTGAAGATGGGAGTTTAAGTAAAAGCAGCACTGCAATCCTTCATTTTAAACAAAAATCCTGCAGTCAGACTAGGAAATAAAGAAATACTGGTTCAACCAATGCTTTAAAATGTCAAATGTGGGAACTCATTATGCAAACTCCACTAATTTATTGTGTAATTACATAATATTGAACTCATCTATGCTGACGTGTTATTATGTAGACAGCATGTGTGACTGATGTTTGATGCGTTGCTAATTCAAAACATTTACAGCCAGGTGTCTCATATCATTTATCGTGTATATCTTAATAAGACAAAAACCAGTAAACACAGCTTTGATTAATGTCAGTAAAAAGTTGAAAACCTGCATCAAAACAGCTACAAAAAGTATTTTTAAAGCAAATAGTACATATAGAGTACAGTGACTTCTGCTTATGAACTCCAGTCGTATCCCCTGTGCTGGTGTTTCTTCCCTCACTTGGGTGGAGGAGATTTTATTTATCAATTCAAAAACAAATACCCGTTGTTACTCCTCACATTTGAAACATCAGGGGGCAGATCCTTTTCCTAAATGACCTCCTCCCTTCTGAACAAGCTTCCTGTCATTGTCAGGGGACGGACACTGTGTGGGTATTTATGGTCTGATTCAGCAGTCACTCAGGACACATGACAACCTGGTTTACCACCCATTCCTTTCGCTTTCTAAACTCCCCAAAACTTGAACTGTATTATACGCATATGAAATGTAATTATTTTGGGGTTAAATGTAGAAACTTTGAATGACCTGAGAATGAAGAATTACTGAAGACACAGAGAAAAACAAACACCTCATCAATTATAGGTTAGTAATTGGAACAACCACTGACTGGTTGTATAGAAAAGATATTTATACAATTTATAATAAACGCTGTGATAAAATTGATTCCAGCTTTTCTCTTATACATGCAGAGATGTACGGATAGCTCTTGAATCTATTAGACTAAACACTTCATAACAGTCTCAGCCTACACAGCTTCCTGTGTTTTCTTTTGGGAGTGAAACAACTTAGTGTCAGAATATATTCGGTTTTTGTGTATTTGAAACTGAAAATGAAACAGTCTATAGCTTTTAAATGTCAGAAGCTAAGCAGCAACAGTCCACTGACCTCTTAAATTATTAGTCTTTCAAAGGATCGTTTACACGACAAACTGTTGCCAATGGCTCCATCTAGTGGACAAAGCTAGTTTTTGCTGAATTTATTTGTTTTATTTTTTTTCCATGTGTTTCAGCCATTTTTCAAGTAAATACAGAAAAAGAAAATAATTAAATCAAGAACCATAAAATCATTCTCAAACAAACTGATACCCCAGGGAAGACTTTACACGTGGCTTGATATGTGCTCATTTGCTCCTTTTTATCCCACCTAGTTTTGAAATTTTGTTCAGCTAATACTTTGAACAACAGTAAAAACAAGGGGGGGGGGGGGGGGGGGGGGTGTGCTACAGAAAGTCCTTTAGTTAACTAAGTAGTTTGACGAAGTATCCTAGGATGTGATGACATACATCAACACCAGTGATGTAACCTGAGGTCCTCGGGTGTTTTGAGTTTCACAAAGGACACTTCCAACATAGAGGCAAGATGTGACAACCATAGATTAACATTATAGATTACTAAATTCAGTCTGCTGTCTACATTATTGTGAGATTAAATGTTTGATATTTTGTTGTGGAAGTATGCCTACTAATTAAATATCTGCGAAATGAATTTCTCAATTCAAGACTACATTTGATTACCGGTCTGCTGAAATGGCTTGTTAAATTTTCTGGTCATCTAGCAGGGATTTATTCATTGTAGGATCAGGTTTGGGGTTATGGGGTTATCAGAAATCCATCCACCACCTTCAGATGGTTTATAAAAAATAAGTATTTGAAATTTGTAGAATTCATTCGTTGTATGGGCTTTCCTGGTAAAGACTATTCAGTCTGTCCGTACAGTGGTGACTGAAGCTGTTCTTTCCGCTGCTGGGACAGCACGTGAACTCACCGCTCCGCCCAGATTCCAGCTTTCCGCTCCTCGTTTCACTCACACAGCAAACTCTCACACTGCAAGAGAGAGAACCACTGCCTGTGAATCGGGTGACACTGTCAGTGTGCTTGGTGACTTTACCAAAAGCAAGCTTTTTCCCCAACCATCGATAGTCATCCAGGATATTTCTGTGACAGTAGCTGCTGATTTGTTCCTAGCAACTCCACAAAAATACTCTAAATCATTCTTCATATTTCAAAGTAGCCTAAGCTTGCAGGAGACTTGAAGAGATCGAGATTTTTTAAAACATATCAACAGATTGAAACGGATTTTGCTATGCAGACACGTGCAGGTAGAGTTTGACCAATCATTTCTGCGGACAGTGAGCTATAAATTTGAGGCGGTTGCCGTAGAGACGTCTGCTGAAGAGTCCAACGAGAGAGAGCCCGAGAAATCTCAAAAGGTGAAGCTAGCACGGTAAACTATTGCTCAAAATGACGACAGTTGTTCTACAAACTTCAACCTAGAGTCAGTCAGCCGGTGCTATCTTAGAAATGAAGTTATACAGGTGAAAGCTGTCTAATTTAAGTCTTCAACGTTAACGCACCCACTTATAACAAACGTTAGCTAAATGTTAGCTTTAATTCTGTTGCTCCTTTGTATCATGGTTATATGGAGGGATTATTAAGTGAAAGAGTGGCTGCGAAGCAGCTTAAAAGTAGCTCGGTTATTTAAAGAATTTTGAAATTCACGTAAACGAGTCAAAATAAGATATTTCAGCGCCAACGGCTAGTTAGCCAACGTTAGCAAAGATGCCACAGCTGTCCTACAACGTGTGGAATCTTTTTTGAGATAGGTTTGTAACTGTGTAAGCTTTCGTTGCGTGTAACCACCCAGAAGAGGCATCACACATTTAATATGACAGTCTGGCCTTTCCCCCATTTAGCTCTCGCGTGGAACATGTTCTTTCATCGATTTAAAGTTAGCATACCCAAATTCAAACCAACCGGTGGGCGTGGTGAGACTTCACGTGTTGGCCCTTCTCCTGTCAACAGTGCAGTCATGGCCTCATGTTATCACGATAGCATTGACAATTTAAGGATCAGATTTTTTGAAGGCTGGATGGATGGATCTGATTTTAAGGAGTGCGCAGCCCTTACAGAGATTTTGATACAGAGTTTCTGGTAAAATTTGAAACCTAAAGTTTGAAAGCACCAATTTGCTCAACATTAAAAACATATATCCCTATGAATTTCTGTTCACAGCAGTAATATTGGATGATTTGTTTCATACAACACAATGTCCATGAAAATGAAAGATGGATCATGCTGATTTCAGAATCAAGAGCAGATCAGAAATATTTTATCTATCCTAGGGGGGATTTCAATTATTACAACTGCCTTTATACACAGTAAAGTAAGACTATAAGAGTAATAATGAAAATAATTATAAGAGAGTAAATGAACTGTTATTTTTCTCTCCACTGTTACAACATTTGTTCTGTTTATTCATCAAAAATAAGACACTGTTTGCATTTTAAAACCTCTGTGGAGAGATTTCCTTTCATATCATTACAAGACATTCAGAATTTAGTGTGTAGCTTCCTACTACTTTTGATTTGGTCTTAATTCTCAGCCCACTCACTCAGTGTCAGGACACACACACAGGTCTGAGCTCCACCTGTCAGTTTCAAACAGGCTGCTACATTGTTAGCTAGCAAGCTCGAGGTCTTTACCACCTAAATGAGAGAAGGCTAATCTCTTCAGCTCCTGTAGCATGTCATGTAGAAACATTTTGGTGGTTGTACCTTGAACTAGTTCGTCATCATCACCATAATCTTCACTCGTGTCATTCCAGATTACTGAATTGCAATAAATCACCGGGAATAGTGCTGACAGCATCCCTGCCCCGTTGAGCCTGCAAAGTTTAATGTAAATAGTGATGAGAAGTGGAAGCACAAGATTCCTGTCAAATATGTGGTCAGCTTTGGCTGCTTTTTTTTTTTTTTTTAACCATGATTAATTCTATCCAGTAGGGCTGGGAGATACGGCCTAAAAGTAAAATCCCTGATTTTATCCCACAACACTCAATTTACAATTTTAATTGATTTTTTTTCTCTACAAAAAATAAAAAATAAAAAGAATCACTCCCAGTGATCCAAAAATGACATGAATCAAGTTTTGCCTCTATGTTGTTAAAATATTTTCCCAAACCAACGAGAATTTCCCACTTAAAGTTTAAGTGTGTGTCATAAAATGTTGATTAAGTAGTTCAAATGTAGGTAGGTTTGATTTAAACACTCAAGGCTGAGTAGTTTCATGATACTCTGATCAGTATTCAGTCCAATAAAAAAACAAATACAGGCCTTTAAAAGTCCTTGTGCAAAACCTGACAGGGCCTACCGTTATGAAAATTGTACTTTTTTTTTTTTTTTTTTTTCAAACATTGCAACAACTTACAACTTGACTAAGGCAAAAAAAAAAAAATCTTGATTTTAAATTTTTAAATCTTCAGCAGAAATTATTTTGATTTAATCGATATAAAACCCAGCCCTACTATTCAGTGTAGAATAATGTTGCGTGTGTTTCCATAAGCGCAAGTCCACAACAACACCGTCATGTTTGTGCTGAAAACCTGTTCCAGCCATAATGTTCCCGTTTTATTGAGCAGACACTTTTGTCTCAAGGGACCAATGGATTGACAGAAATGTCTGATTTGTATTTTTAAAATAAAAGGAAATAAAAAAGGCAAAACTTGCAAATGAAACAAACATAGAACACTTCGTCTGAGCTTCCAGTCAGATAAGTAAATACCTTGCTGCCTGCTTGCTTGTTGCTGAGTTAAAGTGAGGTATTCATCCCTTTAAAAGTTTATGGAGTCCCAGCTTGGATTATTCAACAACCTTACACCAAGCTAGGTCACATTCAGTGTTAATATAAAGCAGAGCCTGTACAGGAACTTAAAGATACTTTTCACCACTTAAATAATGAAATAATAGTTGGAAATGGATAACTGTCAGAATGGTTTATCTTGTAGTGCTGAAGTGCTGCAAGAAACCAGATCTAACACAAGGTGGTAGTGTTGCCTTCATAAAGCAGAAAAGCTGTCCACTAGATATTTTATATTTTCTGTCTATTCTAATTGCATTTACTCTAAAGAATGGTAGCCTATTTTAAAATCTTGAGTAAAATTGTCAAAAAAAACAACAACTTTAAAATCAATATCCAGCTACATTCAAGAATAAATTCTTTGGTATGTGATGATGACTTTGCACACTTGTGCTTTGACGTGTTCATTAATGTCTGGGCAGATGTGGATAATCTGCAGTAAAACAGTTTTAAACTAGTGCGTAAACTTAAAGAAATCCTTCACATATTTTACTGCACTGTGTATTTTTTTGAGAGAAACAATCGTATTTTTGTCACTTTTATTGAAGTGTAAAAGGTCTGCTTTTAATTCAAATTATGTTCTTAAGCTGAAGGCTTGAAGTTTGAAATTTAATGAGGGGCATGGTGTGAAAAATAAGTCAGCTTATCAGGTCTCTGTCTTCCTCTGTACTCCCACTTGAAGCAAGAAGCTCCAGGCCGTTACAAATTATGGTCTACACTCATTTAATGTAAGCACTGGTTCAAAGATAATAGATGCATGGCTCTGTGTTTGTGACTCCAGCAGAATTAAGTGTTGTTGTTTTGGGTTCAAATTATTGACCAAAATGATGAATCCAAGCACAAAATCTCTTCTCTCTATTTAGAAAACTTCTGACGACTGAAGCAAAGACCTTCGCTCTCTCCCTCCATGGCATTTGGAGAACACAATGTCTGATGTGAATCTCTGTCCCTCTGTGAGCGGAAATCCCCCTCCACCAGAGGTCATAAATACAAAGACGCCTGGACGGGTAACCAATCAGCTGCAGTATCTGGAGAAGGTGGTCATCAAAGCTTTATGGCGGCATCATTTTTCATGGCCCTTCCGCCAACCAGTTGATGCAGTGGCACTGCGCCTTCCGGTAAGTAATAAAAATGTAATTTTCCAGCCCAGCTAAAAGATGCATCATGAATTTTTTTTTCTAGTTTTTGCTTTTCTGAAGTACTACTGCTAAAATTCTATTTTCCCATAGCACTGATATCTTAAAGAAAGGTTTCTTGTGTATTTATGCCAATATCTTTTACATCTTTCAGGATTATTATTCTATCATTAAAAACCCCATGGACCTGGGTACGATCAAGAAACGTCTTCAGAACAGATATTACTTGAAAGGACTTGAGTGTATAAAAGACTTCAATACCATGTTCACCAACTGCTATGTTTACAATCGGGTAAGAGAATGCTGTTTTGATGCTATCTAATCTATAAATATACATAACTGCAAAATGCTTGGGCATCTGAAGAGAACATCAGAAAATCCTGTCGAGCCTCAGTAGCTCTGAACTTTGATTATAATCCCTGATCATCTTAGTGAAATGCAGGAGAAGGTTGCCTGTGTGATCTCACTTTTAAAGGCACATTTTTCAATTATTCCAGTCTAGTTTTTATCATATTAGGATTACCTGCTGAAGTGCTATTGTGCTGTTATGATTTGTTCTTCCCTTTCTGCAGCCTGGGGATGATATCATTATAATGGCACAGACCCTCGAGAAGCTCTTTTTGCAGAAAATTGATAAAATACCAAAAGATGAGTATGAAGTCACAGAAATCACGGCAAAAGAGCCAGTGAAAAGGAGAAAGACACATACAGGTGATAAAACTGTGGTCCTCTATAGCTGCGTTTCCATTACACCTAAAATTGTGCAAAACCTGAATATCACAATAAAAAATGGCAATGGAAACACCAAAATTTTGAAAACCCCTCAAATTTTGATAAAATGTTTTTACGCTCTCATGAGGTGGTTTTTAGAAGTTTATCGCAAAAGTGCAATGGAAACATCTTTTTCGAAAAAGCACCTCAAAGGACGTAACAGACACACCTTCCTCACCTCCTCGGCCACAATCCTCTCCCAGAAGTCCCTGGTACGTGGCCACTGGCACAAATATGGACTCTGGCATTCATATTGTAACAGCTCTGCTGTTAGTTCTGTGTTCAGTGCAGATGTTCGTGTTTTTGACATCTCAGAGCGCAACAGGAGGGAGTGGCGGAGGTGCGAGTGTGAGTGAGAGAGTAGGCGAGCTGGAGATGATGATTGTCATTCAGTCTTTCGTTCGTGCCTGTTTTGAGTTGGCGTGGTCACAGCCGACAGTGACCAGTGAATAAAAACAGAGAATCGGCGTTGTCATCATTGCAGCGTCCGGACAGACGTTACAATATTTTACATCCTCGGCTCTTAAAATGTTTGGGATATCCATGGTTACCGCCAGTAATTATCACTTTTATTTTGCGAAAAAGTGTAATGGAAACGCAGCTCATTTTTAACTTGTTTAAAGTGTGTCAGGTTGTTGGTTTATACTATTTGCATAAAGCAATTCTTGCAGATGCAGATAAGTTGCACTGCTGAATGTAACAAACACCAGCAAATATTCCAAAGTGTTATCTGAGGAGGTCTTGTGCTTCCAATTTATTTATTTATTTATTTTTTACCTGACTTTTTGCATCCAGGTGTAATCAAGCAAAGATCCCCTGTGTCTGAAGTCGTTCTGCAGCAGACGGTCACAGTCATTCCCTCTGATGTGCTCTTACAACCTATTAATCTCTCTGCTCACGTGGATACAACTGTAAGTACTTCAGTGCTTATATTTACTCCAGTCCCATCTCAAAATCCTGTTCACTGTAAATAGCTACCAGCCAGGGTGCTGTTTGATTTTGCTTGTTTATCCGACTTTTTCTTGGACTGTTTGGAAATATTGAACAGCATTTCTGGAAGAATGTGACGGTGAGCTCAGCTCATAGGTTGTATATGTTACATGTCATTGCAAAATGAGTCTTGAAATTCTTTGTTTTCTTTATGTATTATGAATCTTAATGGGTGTGAGCCTGAAACCAAGATTCATTTTGTATTTGTTGTTATTTTTGATCCATAGTACGCCTTCAGTGTATTTATTTCATAAAGGTAAAAAAAAACAATCAAAATCAACATGACAGATCAAAATTTAGACCAAGTTTTTAATTAATTAATTTATTTATTGTATAAGAAGGACGATGGAAAAATACTTTTGGTAGGCACACAAACCAGTGGTAGCTATGAGAAAGGAAAGAAAAATCTAAAAAACAAGTTGTACATTCCTTGTACCAATGCTTTGCCTAATCTTAGGATATGATGCAAGACTATTTTGCCACTCTCTTCTAAATATTCAGATCAAAAAGGGGTTTAAGAGGAAAATGGAGCCCCCAGCCACCACTACCTCAGGGATCTCCTGTACTGAGATCTCCCCTGCGGAGGATCATCCAGCTCCTAGCACATTACTCCACAGGCGTGGCAGTGGGAGACCCATCAAACCTCCCAAGAAGGACTTGCCGTCATCTGAGGGCAACAAGGTCAGACTGTCTGAGCAGCTCAGGTGCTGCAATGATATCCTGAAGGAGCTGCTCTCAAGGAGACACTATATGTATGCATGGCCATTTTATACCCCAGTGGATGCAGTGGCTTTGGGCTTGCACGATTACCATGATATCATCAAACAGCCTATGGATCTTGGCACCATAAAGGTAAGGTGCTGATTACTTGTGATTTATAACTGTGTTTCCAGTTTACGCTGGATGCATTTTCCTCACAGTATCATCTTCTCAGAAAAAGATGGATCAGCGAGAGTACGCAAACGCAAAGGAATTTGCCTCAGATGTCCGGCTGATGTTCTCCAACTGTTATAAATATAATCCCCCCGCACATGAGGTGGTCTACATGGCAAGAAAACTGCAGGTCTGTAAAATGTGTTTTTATATCACACACGTATAGCAGTACTTACAAGAACCATGTTGGATTTTTTTTTTTCTCTCAGTTTGACATTGAGGGGATCTGAAGTGACTTGGTGACAATTATTCTTCATTGTCCTGAAAAAAAAAATGCCCAAAATACATTTTCCAAATAGAAACTTTCTGGATCCTGCTCTATCATTATGACAGCCATGTTGACAAATTTCAAAGCATTTATGGGTCAGATTTCGCAGACATTTAGTACCCTGCTACACAGAAGAGTATATGTTTGTGTCAACAGGAGGTTTTTGAGGCCCGCTATCTAAAAGTTCCCCAAACAGAGGGTCCTCCCTTACCTCATCATCAAGTAGAGAAGATGAAAGGAAACACAGTTGAAAATATGTCGACATCATCAAGTTCTGAAAGTGAGAGCTCCTCAGAGACTGAGAGGCCACCAGAAGAGGTGGCCATGCAGCTAGCCAGCCTAGAGGAGCAGGTTGGTAAATATGTGCCAGTAAAAGTGCGCATGGCTTATGAGAAGTTAATCCCTGCAGTGCATTTTACCTTACTGTATCATTAATGGCTGGCTTCTCAGTTAAGAGCTGTGAGTGATCAGGTGAAGAGACTCACGCACGAGCCCCAGCTGAAATCAAAGAAGAAGAACAAGTTGAAAAAGGAAAAAAGATCCAAAGAAAAGCACGTTGCTAGACTAAAGCAAAAATCCAGCAAGACCAAATCTAGCGCTGAACAAACAGCCAGCTGCAGGAGTTCAGTCATGTAAGTGGACACATTTTGATGTTTAACACATTCAAAACCAACTCTGTGGATTATACTGGATGTTTTTTCAATGTGTAGGCATGGCAACAGGCAAGATGTCAATGGAATGCATTCAAAATGTGAGAATGAGGTTTCAGCAACACCAGTGACCTATCAGGAGATGAAGCAGCTGAAACAAGATATCAACCTTCTGCCTGGTGACAAGCTGGGCAAGTTGGTGAAAATCATTCATGCCAGGGAGTCGTGTCTGCGAGATTCTTCTCTTGAGGAAATTGAGGTTGACTTTGAACTTCTCATGCCCTCTACGCTGAGAGCCCTGCAGGAATTTGTGGGAGCTTGTCTGAGGAAATGTAACAAGAATGTCAGCAGTAAGTTCAGCTCCAATCTTAAACACCAGCAAACATTTTTTTAATGGATTGAGTCTGTACAGTCCCAGGTGATCGAAACTATTTGCAGCAAGAACAGAGTGTTACTTTCTGTCCTGTAGAAAAGAAGCAGGTTAAGACCACAGGAGGAATGCATGCTGGGAAACCAAAGGAGGCTGGAAAATCGGAGGCTGCCAGTAAAGAGCATCACATTGTAAAGAAAAATAAGCCAGTAGGTAAGAACTGAATAAGGTTAACAGCGTCATCCCAATCACACTTCTACATCAGACATTGAGTACAACTGTTGCTTTTCTTCCCACAGCCACGATCATTCCAGCCCCTGACCTTGAATGTCCTTCACACTTGAGTGAAAGCAGCAGCAGCAGCAGCTCCTCCTCCTCGTCATCCAGCAGCAGCAGTGAAAGCAACAGTAGTGATTTTAGCACTCCTGATAGCAGTGACTCTGAATCAGGTTCGCAGAAACACAATTCTCTCAACTTCTGCAGTTTATTCACTCTGCATATCCTCCTATTAGAGGTCTTGTACTGAGGGTGTGTTCCATTACTGTCCACTCACTCTGATAGAAATGTTTCATTTTTTTGTGCAGCATTTTAAAGAAGGATTTGATATTGATAGTTTGACTTCTCTATGTACACGTTCATTAAACTGTCATGAAACATTAATCATTTATTTAGATGTTTGTCTTATACACATTCACTTTTCATACTGTTCCAAATAAGATTTTAGAAAGAAAGTGAAATGGTTTATATTTGATGTAAACAGTTTTAGGGGCAGAAAAGGTCTGACTTTGTAGATGTTGAATTATTTATGTGCTTTTGTTTTAGTGCCAAAGACCAAGAAGCAAAAAAGAAAGATTTCCTCCCAGAAGACAAAGTTGAAGCAGACTCACCCTGCCTGGAGTAAGCAGATATCAGGGACGAAAGATTTAACAAATATTGCAGTGAAGGCATCTCAGCTCCCCCTTGCTGTGCAGTCATCAGAAAACACCCAAGGCCTTCAAACACAACCGAATCCAGAGCAGACCTGTAATGAGCCGACTCTGTCACCTCCAGGTACTGCTTACATCTATCTTTTTCAAGTTACCAAAAGTCCTGGAATTATACCTTTTTAATATATATATATTTTCTCTGAAAGTCAACATGTACAAAGTATTTTAAAGTTTTTTATTTCTAAAACCCTCAAATGAGGTACTCATAATGATGCAAACAGAAAAGCCGTAACAGCTCCTATGAAGCAGAGGACCATGGGAGTAACAATTAAAACTGAATCTCTTTACCTGAAGTCTGTTCTATATTCATTCCTTCTTCTATAAGCATTCCTTCCCAGCATGTATCTAATGTGTCACTCTCAAATCTCAAAATAAACATTATATTTTCCATAACAAAAATTTCATGTACCACATCAAACTAGTCTGCCAGAGTTGGCGGCTCTTGAAATAGCCTTTGTAACAGCTTTTTTGCTGACCACCAGCATTATTTTAAAAAATTATGTTTTTAAAAAGCCAAGAAGTTGAGGTGGCATCCCACTCATATACAGGCTTAAGTAGCAAAAGTCGATCTTAATTTATAAAAAACAAAACAAAACAAACAAAAAAAAAACTACTTCTCAGCTATCTCTGATTGACACCCAGTCATTTTAATCTCAGAGCAATCAGCAAAAAATACACAGTTGTGATTTTCTCAAATAAAATATTCTCCCCGTTTTTCCAGTTAAACTCTTACAGGACCGTAAATTTGTTGATTTACACATCTTATTATTTTAATTTTCCAGAACTTTGCATCTTATCTTTCATTCAGATTTTTTTTTTTTTGATTAAAACTTTAAGAGAGTCGACAGATTCAAAGAAGAAAAAAAACAGTCACCTCAAGTTTTAACTAAATTTAATTTCAAAAGAATATTCTTTGTTTTTCTCCTAAAGTAAAAATCTGTATGACTGTGAAATTGGGTATGTGGATATGTTTAAGTTTTATATATGACTTTTTTTCTCCCTCTATACCAGTTCTTCCCCATCTTTTGTCCTGGTGCCATTTCACCATCAATACTGCCGTCCTGACCTGACAGATCAGCTTTATCAGCAGTCTCACTGCCAGTGGCCCCACATCATAAATCCTACAATGATATAAATAATGAACTCTTCTTCTTTTTCAGTGTATTTTCCCCTCAGGTTCTCTGATCCCTTTTCTTTTTCCTATGTGCTCAAAAATAAAAATTCAAGTAGGCCGTTAAGGAAGGTGTCATATTTTAATGTGTTCATTGCTCTTCCTCAGGAGTTGACTCAGACCCCACAGTAGCTTTTTTGCTAAAAGCAAGAGCTCTCCATTGTATCTTTATATATTACATCATAGTTATCCAACATAATTATGTCTCATATGAGAGTGAAGTGCTTTGTTTTCTGTCAACAGATTTGTCTACACTTTTATCCCCCATGGCATCCCCAGGGGTTGTACTGGACTGGGCTGCTGCCAGATTTGAGGTAGTCCTGATGACGTCAGTGTGTCACAGTCAGCTGGCTATGATTGTTAAAAACAACTGCTAAGAAACTCTCCAACATTTTAAATCTTTTGACGATCTCTTTGTTACCACTGTTGATAATTCTTGCAATGAACAGTTTTAATAGTTTGAAGCAAACTATTAAAAAAAATGTTGGACGTCTTCACAAAGGTTAGCTAGCTGTTTCCTTTCTTGCTTTTGCTCCATTGTATAAGTTTGTACTGAGATCAGTTCATTAACAAATGGTAGCTGACTTAGACGACTGACTGACTGACTTGACGCTGACTTTGACGTAACTCACTTCGACAGAGGACTCTGAAGGTGTCACCTTGTTGTCAACAGCAAAAAGAGTAAAACTGCGTAGGTGAAATTATTTTTTATTGTTTTACAGTAAGATTAAGAAATGGAAAGTAGACATGCTTTACATTTTATTTTAGATGACCTTACTCAAACTTTTGCTCTTAATTTGACCATGAAGTATGAAGTTTTACCATTCAACTCAGACATGGTAACATTGCCTGTGACAGCTGTTCCACCTCTATCATTATGGTCTGCGTTTGAACTCAATATAGAAAACCTAACTGTTTGGAATGGTTATTCCAAATTTCCAGCAGGGCCCGGTGCTGAGCCCCCTGAGAGACAGTCCTGCCCTGACTAAAGATGAGACAAGTTTCAGTAAGTTCCCCACTGCTTTGATAACACTAATTTTGGAATGAATAACAAACCAATTTTTAAATGGCTTTGCCAGATTTCAGATACTCTCAGGATGTTCCTGACAACCACTTGACTAGTGTGGCTTTTATCAACTCAGCAAGTAAATCAACTGAAGAGGAAAAACCCCAAATAAACAAAAAGGTTGGTCTCTTGGATCGGGATGAGGTTGGTGAAATGTATAACTTGTAAAAACATGAATAGTGATTTGTTTTTATTTGCTGTTGTATCATTTTAATGAATACTTTGAATTCAAATTTACAGCCATACAGTCAATCTTTTATCCACTAGATGACATCCAGACGTCATCCACGAACACCCCACACTCCCACCTTCTGCTTTTTCATTTTTTTTCTGTTTGCTATTGAGAGATCAAACATAAGTCTATATACATCTTATCATTATCAAAGTTGGTACTACTTCCTTCTGACGCTTTTGAAAAGGACTAAAGAAACATTTAAATTTGTCTCGTTTAGGAGATAGTTCTGAAAAATGCAGTTTCTTGGGCAAAACTGGTGAGAGAGTCGCTCACTCCAACTGCAATCAAGTCTTCAAAAGAGAGCTTCCAGCAGTTCAAGAAGGCTGTAATAGAAAAGGAGGAACGAGAAAAGGCACTGAAGAAGAAACTGGAGGAAGGAAACAAAGAGCGAGAAGATCCTGAGAAGAGCAGGTATTTAGTAAATGCACTGACAATATGATTGAGGTGGATATCGCCTTTTTCAAAAGTGTGACTCATGCTGAAGTTCCAAGTCTGAAATTGTCTAATGGCCGAGCTAGGAGTGACTTCACTGGTTGCAAAAAAGAAGTCAGGTATATAATACCTTTTCTAAATACGCTGAAGATCTTAATGGGACATGTTACATCTTTGAATACAGTTTTCTGTTCATTTCATAATAATAAAGATCAACAGGAACATGGGCATGGCAAGAAGTCATTTTGAAGTCTTAACCATTCTCAATGCTTTCCCACCTGTCCTTCAGCTATGGTTACACAGGCTGAATTCAGTTTGAAGAAGCTCTTCTTTGCTTGGTAACCAGTTAATAAAGATTTTCACTCTCTAGTTTACCTGGACTATGTAAAGCTGAAGTACGCGAGCTACCTGTAAAAGAGGAGCTGAATTCACCAGTGAGCATGTGCCCAGAAGCTGGTGTTGTATCTACAATGGCTGAGGAGCAGACAAAGTCTCCTGCTGATGAAACTCAGCATGTCACCACACAGTCCACGGTGGATACGGACAGAGAGATGGCTCGCAGGAAGGAGCAAGAACGTCGCAGACGAGAGGCTGTAAGTACACCTTCTTATTAAATGTGGTTGAACTACTGGTGGAATATTTCATTAACAGCTTTTGGTGTTTGCTTCCTTTTTAGATGTCTAGTATTGACATGACTAGACAGCAGGAGATCATGACCCTGTTTGAGCTGAATCTGGACTAAAGAACTGTGAATTTCCTGGAGAAACACGGCCTTTGAAAGACTCCGTCTCACAACAGTGGGAATGTTTCTGAGACACTCAAGATCGCCTCATATCAACTATGTTTGTTCTGGGAAGAAACAATAAAATCTAAATTAACAATTAATACCTCAGATAAAATGTAAATGGTCCTGCCATTGAACTAGTACTTGAAATGTTTGAATGTGAACTCATCGCCTCTTAAATTAGAGATGATCAGGATGAAGCACTGTGAAAACTTAAACCTGTGTGAAACATTGTTTGTCTGTTCCTTTCTGGCCTGGATGCTGAAATCTACAGCTTACAGCTGTGTTTAACAAGCTTACATATGCATCCATTCTCTACTTAGAATACCACTGTGTTGTTTTGTTTACTGTTAAAAGCAGTGTTGTTTCTTGCTCTTGTGTTAAGTCCTCTCATTTGGTAAAGCTTTGCCACCATGTTTCACTTTATCATCACTGCTAAACTAACTAAAACTAAGGTCGATTAAATTATCAGTTATATGCATGTTTGCATGCCTTCCTCTCAAAAAGCATTCTTGCACAGAGACGTATGTGGAACAAAGGTTGTCAGGTTCATGCCAAAGTTTGAAAGGTGAGCTTGGTGAGCTCAGTTCCTTGTATGTTTATGTACTTAAACAATGTTTACTGTACACACACACACACACACTGCACTTTGCTGTTCATACAGTTCTGACTGTTCTGTTGTCGTTTGGAAATTATATTCTGTATGTTTGAGTTAAAAAAAGCTAAGATATTTTCTTTTTCTACTTGAAATAAAAAGATATTTTCACTTAGTGATCTGCATCACTTTTTCGCTACATCGATAATGTTGGCTGTTTTTTGCAGTTGGTAGCAACCAATTTGTTACAGAGCAGCCCCATGAGTGTAATTCTTTTTAAATAGTGGATCAACTCCATCATAGACTCCATCAACAGGTATGTGCACTTTGAATTTTCAAGAATGACCTTTCTAGTATTTTACAAATATTGCGTTTAATCCTTTTTTTCTTTTTGGATTTTTTTTTTCTTAGGTCATGACTTAAAATCTGGGATAAACAGAACTGGAGAGGCAGCTGATATGCAGAGACAAGCAGGTAGGCACTGTGTAGCTAAAAAAGCTAGGTGACGTGATAGTGTTTCTGAAAGTTTGTAGCCTTGTGAACATCATCTCACTTGACATAATACCCTTTGTCAGCTGTGAAGAACTCTAGAAACTGGTCTCATTTTATTCTGATGGTTTTGTTCGATTTGTAGCTTTCTTTTCCCCACTGGAGACTTTCTCCCACAGCTCAGGGGTGCATGGGGACTTTGTGGGGACATATTCACAAAGTTGTGGTCAAAAGGTCCCGTATCTGTCATGGTGCCAACCTGAGAACGCCTATGGCCTTTCCTGCAAGGTTGGCCCAGAGGTCTTGTAAAACAGCATATGGATAACAGGAGGCCAGAAAGGGTGTTGTCAGCAAAAACCTGGGTGGCAGGGTTTCAGTTGGCCTCAGCAAAGTTCTGGCAAATCATCAGTGGATTCAGGAAGAGAAAGCTGGGCTTGGCACAGGCTACCATCAGCAGGGAAGAACTGCTGACACCAACTGAGGTAGTGCTGGGTGGTAGAGGAAGACTTCTTGTTACCTCTTACCTTACCTGTAGCTTTTGTGGAGGATGCAAGGGTTGACGACTGAAAAACCTGACCCATATAAGTTCTCAGTCAGGTAGTTCAGTTTCTCAGCTGGCTGTGGATGCACAAGTGTAGAAGGCTGTAAACTTTAAAGTTGGCCCACAAACTTTCAAAGCATCACTGGAAATGATTAATACAGGGAGCTGGGAAATAGCAACACTGGATTCTTTGTGGACCAGGGATGGAGGAGCAGCGAATAGAACAGCAACTGGCATCCACACCTGGACTGCAGACAGTTTTTTAACAGGCACAGGAGAATGTGCACTTACTGTTAGCACTTCACTCACACAGCAGTGTGGAAACCAGGCCTCTGTCCTCTCAGGCTTAGGGATGTGTTATGAGAGCTTGTCCAGCCACTCTACATGTCTTTTGTGGATTTGGAGCAGGATTACATCCATTTCCCCCAGGGAGTCTGGGGGGGGTGTATATCAAGGGTATGAATAAAAGGCTGGTGCTTTAAACCATCAGGTGCTTTTTTTTTTTAATCCCAGGGAAATCTGTGTCTCTTTTCTATTCTATTGTTATGCTTCAGTGTGGTTCACTCTTGTCACAGGACAATAATCTTTTCATTTTTTTTAAGCAAAGGGCCGTTGCCTCTTCTGTTTGTTCTCTCTGGGTGTCTTTCCAGAGATAGTTTGCATAACAACACAGTAATACACAGCTTGGTTTAGTGTTGGTAGAAATGGTGGAGACAAAAGACAATTTGGTTAAGTGGGAGTCAAGCTATAAGCCAAAGCCTTTGATTTACCAGTTTGATATCTACTCCAGCTCTCACTGGTTGTCAGTACTTCTGGGTGGTGACTGAGGCAATGGGATTGCTCAAACAAATGGGCTGACACTGAAGTAAGAATCTCAGACATGCAGAGGTAGATTAAAGTCGACTCTCTAATCCTGTTTTTGCCTTGGGATTGTCATTAGATGCCTTCTTGGCACCTTCCTTTTGAGGTCTTGTTTGCAACTGTCAGGAAACCCAAATGTGGGCTGAAGAGTCAAAGGAAACCGCACAGATTTGGAAGTCTGAGTCCCAGTAAAGTTTATTATCTGAGCTGTTTTGCTTAGTGTAACCCAGGGGAGTCCAATTTTTTTTTTTCAAAGAGGGCCATGTTTGATTTTGTGAAAATGACAAATGGCTAGCAGCTCTTACTGACATGTTTATTAACAGTTAAAGTAACATCTGAATCTATTTGATCAATATTTCTTTTCGTGATTTCCGTAAAAATCAGTCACTCAATGTGGTCAGACATACTTGTCCCATCATTACAGACTGATGAAATCAAAGCTCACCTGTCCCTCAGGTGTCTCTTCATACCAGATGATCAGTGGTCAGTTTTCTGCAGTGTTACCTGCTGCGTAAACATCAGCAAACTCTGCTTCTGACCAAGGAAAATGTTCTCCATTCGGGGGTGATATAAGAAAGTACGTCAGGATTTTTTTGTCTTCTGTCAGGATCAGGATCTGAATGTTAACAGGAATTTTTTTCATATTCAGACTATTTTGAGCTGCAAGCAACGTTTTTTAGCCCCAAAAATCTCATCCTGCATTCTGAATAATTTTTTGCACCATTATTTTCTCTTTTCTGCACCATTTTATTACTTTGATCTAATCTTGAGTTCTTCAAAGTTTTTTGAACTCTCGCATTTTCACATCATGATAAATCCATTCATTTACAGACATCAGCTGCAAGAGTTGTTGAGTTTTGGTTGAATGTACCGAGCTTTAGCTTCATACAAGTAGCCAATGCACAGTTGAAATGTAGTTTAGTAAGACGTTACTAGACATGCTTTGGTTTGTTTGTTTGTTTGTTTTAATTCATTGTAAGATGAAAGCTGAGGGCCGTTTGAAAATGGACCACTGGCCCCAGACCTGACTATGAACATACCTGGTGTAACCAATTCCCTGATGTATATTAATACATACAATTTATTGACAATGAATACGGCTATCTCATGCTTGTATAGGTTGCATTTTTCCAGGCTGGTACGCTTCTCAGCAAAATACTGCAAATGAATTAATACTCTGCCTCATGTGTAAGGCTGACTGTCTGCAGCATTAGTCATACAAATGAGATTCAACATTATTTTATGACAGCAGTTCTGTCACTAGATGAATTTTAAAGCAGGGAAACCCCCATCACTTTTAAAAACTTTGGTCCAAATCATTTTTCCTCAACTGACTGACTGTTTAAAGCATTGATTATCTTTTTTTCTGTGCGGTTTAATTATTAAAGGGACAGTATCAATTATTCATCAGTCAGTTAAATTTTACTAAATCTTGCAGCACTGGGGCTAGATTTTAAAGCTGAAAAGCACAAAGGTTGTTTCAAATTTCAAGATTTCTTCTTCTTATTGTTGTTGTTGTTGTGATACACAACAATCGCAGTAGGCTGAGACATTTATTTGCAATGAATTTCACAATACTATAATATAGTTTGCAATATCAAGAGATATTAAAAAGTGCATCAGGAGAGCTTGTGAACCTTGGATGTGTAACATATCCAGTCACGTGATGAATTAGACTGATCTGAGGTCGATTAACTGGTTTAAGAGCTTATGTGTGTTATCCTACAAAACAATAGCTTTGTTTGAAGAGCTGAATGATAGCACACCTGTGACCGCATTACAGCTGATTATTAATGCGCAGACCATCAGTCACGTCATGTAGAGTCAAACCATTGTTCAAAAACCGCTTTGCAATCCTATTAAGATAAGACAGTTCAATGATTGATTTTGAACTCATCTGTGCTGTCTTTAGCTGTGTTGTTTCCTTGAAAGCTCCGCTGCTTTGCAGTGATTTGGTGTGTTTTTCTCTCTGCCTAACAGCGCCTCTTAGCTGTACAGAAATCACTGTAAATCACTGACTGCATCCACAGGCTTATTGCTCGGTTTCGGACTTGCCTTGTATAGTCAACAACGCCGTCTCCTGCTGAACAACCACTGCTGTCACACGCAAGCGTGAGATCTGACGTGATGCTCCAGCCACCGTCCCATTCAAACGTTGCTCGGGATCCTCCCTTCAGACAGTCGTGCGTATGCGCCGCTAACGACACAACGGCATTGTCAGAGCAGTATTTAAACACAAGCGACCGATTAACAGAGAGAAATCAATAGGTAACTTGATCTGGATCGATTTTCTGCGGCAATGTAAAGATGGCGAGAGTGCTCCACAACTTGCTGTTATTTCTAATCAGACTTGCGCTGAAAATCAGAGTTTTGGGGTATTGGTCGTTGATATACGGTTATTGTGCTCTTTGCGCCGTCGTAGCCCTGCTGAAACTTTGGTGGAACATCATCCTGAGGCCGACAACAACCTTCCAATGGGTGATTCGTGAAACTCCCCCGGCTTGTCTGAATGACACGTCCTTGGGAACCCACTGTTATGTTAGGATCAAGGTAAGTCTCACACACACACACGCACTTGGACATGAAAGGTGTCTGGTCACTGTGGGGGGGAAGCCCATTGTGTGTTTGAGTGTGAGCCTCTCTTGTATGCTAGGATGCTCTGATGTGAAATGCTACAACACCTTGCTTTGCAGTGTTGCGTCGTGAAAAGACAAACAGGCCTGATCTGTGGTCAGATTTTGACGCGTCTGTTTGTTTTTGAGACGTTTTCTGTGGATTCGCTGTTTGCTGGTGCTGCGCTCAGGTGGTGCTGAAAGAACAGCTCCTCCGCCTCCAACAACCTGCGCTCAACATTATGCAATTAAACACCACGGCATGTCTGGCACAAAAAACCCGCTGAAGCCCAGTGTTTGCAGGGATTGTTTATTTAAACTGGAAGAGTAAAATAAACAACTGTTCAACCTATTAACATCTACTGAAGTCATGCACTTTGAATACAGAGAAATGGTCGATGGTAGCAAGTCAGTAATACATAAATACATTTCATTTTCATGTTATTAGTCTCAGACTAAGAGTAGGGGATTCAAAATGCATGTTTTAATTATATAATCATGCAATTCTATGCAAACTCAAATGGACATATTCGGCTATAGTACATTTAAAAATATAGTCACACATCACTCTTCATTTGCAGTATCACTCCTCACTGTTATTACATAATGCAATCAAAAGATCAATGTTTTTAGTTTGTGGCGGAGGAGGAAAAAGTCAGAAAAATGCAAACATCTGTGTGAAGTAATAGTGATTTTTGAATGTATATAAATATTAAAAACACATCTGATGTTTTCATGCAGAGCACTTCAAAACTACTACCATTTGGTTATTTGTTTCTCTGAAGCCAAAGGTTGTAACAGCAACTTATCAGCTCTGGATTTATTGATTTTAGTTTTCTAACATGCACAACATATTTCTATTAGAGTGTTAGCAAAACACATACTTGTGCTTTTAGAGGAGCCCACCCCACAACGACAGTGAGTCACCTACTTCTCAGTGCCTCAGATCTTTAAAACAAAACAGATGGGCAGCAAGAGCCAGAATATCACTGTGGTTATCAAGTGGGCATCTCCTGTCACTGGTGTTTGTTTAAGTTTTGTTTCCTTAATTGGCAGCCCAACCCTGTCAGTATTTTCATGTTTAATAGACCCAGACTCTGTTCATGCAAGTTCCAGATTGTGACAACACTGACACCATCTACGCTGCCCTTAGCGGCCCCTAAACCCATCAAAAAGAGGAGGAGTCTGTGACGAGAAATTAGAAAAAAGAGCTAGAGCTAGGACAAGGGCCCAGTCTAGGCTCTAACGTATCCCCTGCCAGACTAGGCTTCACACTCTGCTTCCTGAGAGGAGAAAAGAAAGAGAGGCAAAGAAGTAAGCTGTTATTTTGACCCCCGTCTTCAAACATTTCTTCTCAGAAGTAATAAAAGTGAGCAAGTTTTCTTGAATGGCTTAGAGAATAGTGTTGCACAACACATTCACAAGGCAGTGACTCCCCCATTATGCATGAATTCATTCATTTGTATGTGTTTATTTGTATAATTTATGCATCTGTGTTTTGATCCAGAAGTAAATAACCTTTGTAGTTCCATTTTTGTACACTTAATCCATGCAGCTACACTCAGTCATTGTGCTGACTTGCTTTACCGTGTCCTCAAAGTGCCTTCAGTTGATATATTTTTTAAATGCCATTGTCTGTTCTTCCTCCCAGGAGTCTGGCCTTAGGTTTCACTATGTTGCTGCTGGAGAAAGAGGAAAGCCACTCATGCTGTTCTTGCACGGCTTCCCTGAGTTCTGGTAGGTCACAGAGAATTCAGAGTCGGGGTGGAGCGGGGGGGTGAGGTAACAGTGTTAGCAAGCTTCACTGCTCTCAGAAGCAGCAGACAACCTAACTGTAAAACTCCTCCTGTTCAGCCGCCTGGTGTTTGTAACAATGGTCGCAGAAATCTTTGCCCCTAAGGTTTCAGGTTTAGGATTTAATCCCTGTAGTCTTTCTTCTGGGCAGCAAAAACGTCATACTCCCCAGGAGATGTAATTTACAATCAGTGGTAAAATAGTCCACAGCATTCAGATTTCTTTCTCCTGATATGAAATGAAAGATGGCGTTGTGAATTGCTTCTGGATTGAGGCCAGAAAGGTTGTCAAGAGCTGTAAGCCTGTCCATATCTCTAACATAAAATCTAGGCTGCAGAAGGAACTGGGATTAATTAATGATAGCGGCGAGCTCTCTGCTTCGCTTGCTGTATATTCTTCACAAGAATGATGAACTGTGCAGAGTGACATGGGTGGAAAGAACTCTTCACACTTACTTAATACGTGCTAATTCCCTCTTTGAAATGAGAAGTGTATCCGTGCATCAGAGGGAGGGTGCAGGGGTCCAAGGGGCTTACTTTGCTTTAAACCTCATCTATATTCTAAGATGGGAGCTGAGTGCAGGGATCTTATACTGACTCATCAAAATCATGGTCAGGGCTCTGCATCTTTTTCCCCTCGCATAGCTGAAGATGATGAGGAGGGGGGATTTCAGTTCTGATGAGGAGCTTCTACAGCAGACAAGATCTTCAGTTAGACAGTCAGTCCAGCCCACATGATCAGGGAGGCGGATAGAATCTTAAACAGCTCATTATACTCAAATGACCTTCACCTTTTTAAAGAAGTTGATGTTAGCTTTAGAAAAGTCTCTCAGATTTGTTTTGCATGAGTTTGCTGAGGCACTTAAAGAGCCCTCTGACAGTGCTGGACGGAACTGCACTGGGGAATGCTACTTAGTCTGTGAGACACTTGCATAATTTGTAGCTCCACAGAGAGATTACATAAATCCTACAAAGACACCCAAGATTCTGTCTTTAGTCTGGGCAGGGAGACACCAAATGTTTACTTTATAGTCTGATGTGCATTTGGGGTGTTAAAGTTTGGGTGTTCGCTGTAGGATCAACTAGCAGGTATTATTTCATTGTGTTATGGGTAATGAGGGATCCAGAGTTTTTGGTGGCAGCTACTTAGAGCAAGAATATCTAGACTTTCCCTGCAATTGTTTTCTGCAGACTTCTGGCAGTGCAGAATAATATTTCTGGTTCCCACTTTAAATCATAGTTTGCCTGAAGATACCACAAAAACAGTTTGAAAACTGCCTCTTTAAGTATGAGTGTAACTTTATGGGTGTGTTTTTTCTTCAGGTTCTCCTGGCGCTACCAGCTGCGCGAGTTCAAGAGTGAATTCCGTGTGGTGGCCATCGACATGCGGGGCTACGGAGAGTCCGACCTGCCGCTCTCCACTGAAAGTTACCACTTTGATTATCTGGTCACAGACGTCAAGGACATTGTGGAGTATTTAGGTGAGAGACGTGGTTCTCTGTAGTCTTGGAGGAAAAAAAACTGAGGGCATGAATGCTGATTTGTGAGTGTGTTGAGTCAGAAATAAACTTGTTTATCAGTCTTAAGCTGTGGACAGCCCTCAGGCCTGCAGCATGCCATGACAAACTTCCTGTGAGTCATTCTTACCCAACATGGGACATTGTGTAGATACAGAGCCCGCAGCCTGCTGACTGCATGCAGGGAGCCAGCCTCAAGCAGTCTGCTCACACCAGCAGACACTAATGATCGCTTGGACAGAATTATACTTTTTGCTCTTTCACTGGCAAGCAAATGACAGACTTAAACTCTGCTTACAGACTGTGTAAGATATCAAGTCTGAGCACTGAAATGTCACTGCAGATTGTCTAATGAGTTCATGTACAGGAGTTAGTGTCTGGTAGCTCTATCTTTGTCTGCGCCTTCACACTTGTCAAGTCATATTCAAGTGTGTTACAGCTACTGTTTCAGCACTAATTACAAGATTGCTGAAATAATTTAGATGGTCATGTCCTGACTTTGAAACACGTACACACTGTCCTTACTCAGCCTACTTACTTACACAGTTTGCTGAAGGGTAATTCTGGTCAATCATAACTTTGTTCCTTATTCTATAGTTCTTATCTTGTCTGTTACTCCCATAAGCAATAGCTATTTCTGATAGTTGTCTGATTTAATAAAAAAAATCTGTGATTGAAATGTGGTAACTGTCATGAAAAAGGAGTATAGTGTGAGCAGGTGGAGAGTTGATCTAAGGGGGAAAAAAAACACTGATAAAATGTGTAAATATTAGCCAAACTGGGCCTGTTTTTCAGTACTTGGTGCCTGCAACTGTTGTGCATTCATACAGCACAAGTTGTTTTTTAATTTGTGTCAGATTGGTTGGTGAAAGCCTGAAAATGATTCCCCCTGAAGTCATTTCTTTCATGGCTAAATGCTCCGCAGTATTTTCTAGCAAATGGTTTTATTTTGTCTGTCAGCTGTGTGCTGAAATTCACATTCACATGATGAGATCTGTCAGTCTGAATTCATCATCCACTGAGTTTAAGTTCATAGTCTTGTTACTCAACCACAATAACAGAGAGAGACAAAGTCAGGTTAGGTTGTAAGTTAAGTGTTTTTTAGTGCACTGCATCACCAAGAGAAATACACATTAAAGCTAAAACCCAATGTTTTAATTACTGAACAGTACAGCTTAAAGGTGCTGTGAGGGTTACATGGATCTGTAGTGTTTTTCCAAGATAAAGACTCTGTTTCCCATGAGCACCATCACCAACTGTCGTAAAGACACAACTCTTTCCATGACGTGTGTTTGTTTTGAAGAGCAAAACTTCTTTCTAACACTACTTTTCTTTGTTCAAAACAACATTTCCCAGGATGCAAAGTGATGGGGTTATGCGTTTATTTGTTATGTAGCGCTATTGTTTGAAACGAGACAACAGTTCTGTGAACTCAGTTTGTAGTTTAGTGTCCAGAGGGTGATAAGACTGTCTGTTTAGTGTTACTCACAGCCTGATGCTCTGAGACGTGTCTGTAATGTGTAACATTAGTGAATCCTTGTTGTTGTTGTTTTTTATTTAACCTAATTTTAACAGGTAAATAACCCATTGAGATCAGGATCTCTTTTAAAAGGGTGACCTGACCAAGAGGGCAGCAGCACACGTCATAAAAAGCATTACATGATAATGTCCTACCAGAGCTCATCTACCAACTCCAACCTCACCAAGCAGAGCAAACGTAACCTCACTCTTCATTTTACTGACAGACTCTCAAGTTTGATAAGATCACTGCAGAATAACTGCTGCATGTTGGTTGGAATGAACATTATCACAAACAGATTAACCCGTGTTTTAGCCCGTGCTTTATCATTCTGTTTAGCTTTCTTCTGCTCTTCTGTCCTTTGTCTTTTTTGACAGTCCAGCTGCAGTGTCCACCATCACTACTAAATGAATCCAAGAATTACTTTTCTTCAAGAAAAAAGGATTCTCAGATTTACATTGCCAGTGTAGTGTCATCACAGGGACTTTCGGTCTGCGTGCCATAATGGATTCTTTGGTTGAGTCAAACAGAAACTGAGAAATTGCATTTAGAAATTTAGGACACAATTTTGACACTGATAATCTCATTTCAAATCATAGATTATGACCAGGCAAATATATAAAAGGGAGACAATTTCAAGATGACTCACTGAGTCCTCACATGGCCTTTAAGTTCCACTGTTTTAACCCAGTGCTGTACAGAGGCTGCATAATGGTCTGTCAGTATTAAGCAGTTTTTAAACCCATTCAACATTAAAAATTCACGTTCTCTGGAAAGTGCTCATCAGAGAGCTCTATAATTAATGTTTTTTTTTTTTCCATTGTTCTGGTTGTCACTGTTAATATCTAACAGGCTTTCAGGAGCTGTTCTCAGTAATGCATAAAAGTTATTTTAGTGGAAGTGGGAGGAAAGCATTGATCATATAGTAACCAATTAGCCCAGATTCAAAATGATACTGTACAGATCTTTGTGAAAGTATTACATCACAGTCCTCTTGTACAGTTTGGGTGGATTAAACTAAACTCAGCTTTTTCCATATAGCACCCTTCATAAAGACATGCAGTCCAGAGCATTTTACATTGCAAAGAGTGAGACAACACAAATAGACTAAACAAAAATAGTTTTGTAAGACTGCAAAAGTGACATCAATCAAAATAAAATCAGTTTAATGTAAAAATCTGAATAATTGAACACTACTGATTGATTAAGTTATCAAAGAATAATAATGAAAACCCACCTCAGACCTATTCTGTAGCATTCCAAGTTAATAGACAAGAGATAATTTCATGACTTTAATTAATTACTTAAAAAATACAGATGGAGCATAAAACTCCAATACCCAGAGGCGATGAGTTTGCAAAGTTTAGGACCATAAAAACTGAAAGTGTTTCAAAAAACAATTAAAAGAAAAGTTGCAGAGGGCATTAGAGATCTGACTGGAACGTAAAGTAAATAGAAGATCTTTGCTTTGGGAGGGTGAGAGTGAGGTCATCTTATGCTTTAGAAACAAGACATTGAAATACATTTTAAAGCAGTCTATTTTCTTTCTTTAGTGTAAGATTCTAGCTGCAGCTATCGCAGCTAAGTGAAGTCCTCTCATTTGTTTTATAAGTAATGTGAAAAAAGAGAACATAATGAAACTTCTGGTTAAAGTGAGATACTGGTTTCAGCATTTTTCTGAGTAAAACACCGGGTCAGTTCCAGCAGTATTTGTAGGATTTGAAAATGATTCCTAGTTAATGTGAAGTGAAGCTTCAGTCTTTAAAGCATCAGTGCTCACTTCAAAGGACAGGAGGAACGTTTGGTCAGATTTTTAGTTGAAGTGTTCCCCACCTCACGTCTTCTTTCACTGAAGTGATGGGATGGGAAACAAAAAGGATGGGTATTATCCTCCATTTGTCAAGTTTTTACCATCAAAAACGTCAGTCATAAAGAGATATCAGCCTTCATGGATTTTATTATCACTGCCAATTTGGAGATACTTAGAAATATTTTATTTCCAATATTTTAGTCTGTTCCGCTAAATACTGTGAAATATTAGCAGTTATCTACAGTATAATGTTATCTATTGTTATTTTCCAAATGCTGATGTAAGACTTTCTCCTTATATATTTTATAACATCAGTATTTGGTATGAGGCTTGCTGGTGTGATTCTTACCACTGGCTGTAAAATGTCCCTGCATGGGAACAGAGATTAATACAGCATAAAGCCATCTGATGATCAGAATTCTGAAGGCGTACACTCTGACCTTGGTCTGCACTTGGCTGTATGTCATGAAATACATCCATTTTATTGGTGTAAATGTCCTCTGAGGGAAGAATCCAGCAATAAAAACGTGAGAATGGTATTGATTTCTTTAGGGAGCTGACGTGCTTTTATAAACAACGTTAGCAGGACATGCCGTACTTTCCTCATTAACAGATTTCTGTCTTCTATTACAAAAACAAGTCGTCTCATGTGTATTTGCTTTTCTCTGTAGGCTACAACAGATGCTGCCTTGTTGGCCATGATTGGGGAGGAACCATAGCGTGGCTGTTTGCCATTCATTACCCAGAGATGGTGACAAAACTCATTGTTCTCAACTGTGCCCATCCATCTGTTTTCTCAGGTAAGACTTCTCTCTGTGAAAACAAACAAATTCTCCGATGATATTCTGTCACTGTTAAAGGAAACCGTCTTTGTTCATGCTTATTAAAGAGTCTCTGGTTTTGCTGTTGGATTATTACCATAATTATTATCATTAATTAGGAAGTATTGTTACTTCATTCAATGTATGCATCCATCTGGCAGTTCCTCTTCTGCCTGGAGGGAAAGAAGATAAGAAGCTAATTACAGGAGGCTAATGTGGAGCTGGAACAGCTGGTTTAGCTGCTGCAAACAGAGAGGCAAAGTCATTGAGAGTTATCACGTACACGACCTCACAGCGTGTGCAGAGTTGGCGTTAGAATTAATATTGAACTTCTCCCTCTTCCTCTCTCTCTCTCCTCTCCTTCAGATTACGCTCTGCGTCACCCGAGCCAGCTGCTGAAATCCAGTCATTTCTTCTTCTTCCAGCTGCCCCGCTTCCCAGAGCTCATGCTCTCCATCAACGATTTCAAGGTGGTCTGTTGTGTGTGGGCTTAAGCGGTTTCAAGGTCAAGGTTGTGTGTGTTTGCGTCTTTGTGTGTGTTGTGTGTTAAGCATGTGTGCTTATATGCATGTGCACTGGTGAATGTTGCATGTTGTTCGAGTGTCAGGCTATTTTTAGTGTTTGCATCAGTGCCTCTGAAAATAACCTGCTGTTATAGAGGTTAGATTGATGAAACAAAATCAATGTGTATCGAAGAAATGATCAAATTGAACCCTTTTCCCAGATCAACACTGATGTAGAGTTAATGAGTAATACATGTATTAGAATTACCAAAGTGTAACAGTTTTTATTAACATGGAAAAGCTGCCCAGCACTTTTTCAAATGAACAGCTTTTAAAAAAATAACAGATTTTTGTTTTTATCTCACAAAAAAGAAAAAAAGATTCAAGATACATAAAGAAAGAATGATAGAAACTATATTTTGTCAATGGCTTATTGCATGAGGGAATTAAAATCTCAATTTAAAATGTTTTAGGAAGAGAGACATCATTGATGGAAGGGGAAAGAAAGGAAGGATGTAAGAGAGAAATAGGAGTCGACCAAGAGATCAAATCAAGACTGACCTGACTTGAATTCAACCATTCACCCCCATGTCATTTAGTTTCTTTCACTTTGAGCTGACCTCATAGTGTGCCTTGGATTAATTTAAATGAGGCCACATTTCTACATATCTGTTGTGATAATCTACAGATGGTATCCAAAGAACACCTGTACAATACTTCAGAGATCCAGAATAGCTGCACACACAGAGAAATATCTTTCTTTCAATGGTCACATTGAAATTTCAATGAAGTATAACTTGTATTTAAAGATAGCTTGCAGATAATCATATGAAAAGATTTTTAAAACTGTCATTTGTTGTCATAGTTAGCAGCCTGTTAGTTTAGCATAGCACCTGAAAATGCTGCACATTAAAGAATAAAGATAAAAATAATAAAAGTTAAAGGTGCTGTGAGGACTATTTGTTTGAAGTGGATTGCAGTGACACTTTTTGGCAGGAATTGTGCGCACACAGTGATGACATGACTCTTAACAAGGCGTGTTTGTTTTTGAAATTAATGGAGATTGGATCATCCTTTTAACGTTACTTTGTTCAAGACAACTTTTTACCAGATACAACAAGGTGAGGTATTTATCAACAGTTACACAAAGCTGTTTGAAATGTGACAACAAACAAATGTTGTCAGTTTGTACCGTAATTTAGTGGCCGCTATTTAAGTGCCTCTCTCAGCCTGGTGCTCTGAGATGTATCTTAGGCTAATGTGTAATGTTGGCGAACCCTCACGTCCTTCTCATCTACCAATCAGAGCTAATGTAACCTCACTCTTCATTTTATTGACAGACTCTCAAGTTTGATCAGATCACTGCAGAATAACTGCTGCATGTGGGTTTGAATGAACATTATCACAAACGGTTTCGCCCATGTTTTAGCCTTTAACTTGTGTTTTAGCCTTTGGCCCATGTTTTAGCCTAACCCTAACCCTAAGCTTAAAAACAGCATTAAGAAATAACCCATACTGGCGCTGATAATCTAATTTTGGGTTGTAGATTAGAAGCAGACATATATGTAGAAGTGAGACTTTTTCAAGATCTGTTAGAAAATCCTCACAGTTCCTTTAAGATTCATGCAAAAAAATATTTGTTTAATCAGTGCAGGGTGCAGATACGGAAACTATAATTGAAGAACATTATCATCTGCAGAAAACTGGCTTAGAGGCAGGAGTTAAACTATTTATTTTATTTTATGACATTCAGAGGACTTTATTTAAGTGATGTTTTTCAGAGAGAAAGTGGGTTGGAATCAAACCTGGTCAAACTGGCGCTCAAAAGTTGCATAGCTTTTTTCCTTGAATTTTTTTCACACTGTACTTGTTAAGACTGAAAATTTTCAACTTTTCCTGTGTTGGCGTTTTAAGTCAGGGTGCCAGAGCTGTGACCCAAGGTCATCAGAGCTGTTTTCGCCACAGAGGAACATTTTCAGATTCATATTTCATCGACACTGCTGTCCTTTTGTAAATCTCTCCCACTGCAGGTCAAATTCCAGCAGTAACATTAACTCACCCCTGCACTGCTGTCTCTGCTGTCTCTGCTGTCTCTGCTGCAGGCTCTGAAGGCCTTGTTCACCAGCCGAAACACAGGGATCGGGAGGAAAGGACGATGGCTCACTGCAGAGGACTTAGAGGCCTATCTGTACGCACTCTCACAGCCGGGGGCTCTGACTGGGGCCCTCAACTATTACAGGAATGTCTTCAGGTGAGGCAGAGTACTCTCACACAAAAAGGGATTGTGTCAGTGGTAAGCTGCAGCAAAACAGTTTAAGTCTGTCCTAAAGGTAAAATTATTGGTTATCACTGTCTTTATTATCAAAAGTTAAAGCCTGCTTTATGATATCAGACTCTGAGATGCCATTTAGTGAGTTCTGTCTGTGTTTGGTGATTGTACAGAGAGATGAAACAGTTTCTGAGTATGATTGCTTGTACTTTTCAAAAACTTCATGTTCATTGCATATAAAGAGCTACCATAGTATTGCCAAAGGAATTTTAGTAGCGCCATCTGGTGTCAAAGCTCTGAAATGAAAACTAAACCTGACCCTGTCCTCAGGCCAAAGTGAGGTGAAATATTTATAGTCCTACTCACCGTCATTTTTCCCATGTAATACGTGACGGGCCGGCCAAGGGTGATCGTCACAAAATCAGATCAAAGAAAGTATCAGTGCATGCGTTTTTAAACATGTGAACTGTACATGCATGGCTGGACATGCCATCTGCTCCATTCTCAAGCATCCAGTTATCTCAGAATAGCTTTTATACGCTTACGTAAAACAAATACCACTGACCCATGCTCAATTAGCTTCTCCACAAGCACATACTGTAGCTAAGCCCGAGGGACACAATTCATAAGTACTCAGAAACATCCAACTGTTTTACTCATCCTGGCCAGAGCTGGAGGGGGGTTGAAGCATTATAGAGAACGTTTTTGTTGAGATACAAAGCCACATGAAATCCATATGCTCCGTGTTCCCCTCATAGCTTGTGGCATCATGGCCAAAAACATTGATTTTAATTGATTTATACCAAGATCTTCAAGAGGGCGAAATTTAATAACAAAGCTTTTAAAAGTAATGAATGGAACTCGATAAAGTTTCAAGAAAAATGACCTGAGCCCTCTGGAATGACCTGGATTTCTGCATAAACTGTTCATAAGATGTGTTTTGATCTTTGTTTAAGTCACAACAACAGACAAACACAGTTTGCTTAAGCTAATACCACACAAACAATTATGGCCTGTACGCACAACCAGTCATTACACAAACCCATCAGTCTTAACGTGCTGTTATGGAACGGCCCATTTGGCCAAAGTGTTAGCTGCATGCACGACTGCAAATAATTGGCCAGCTAACTATTTCACTATGAAAGCAAGGCAGGTGCAGAACGTTGTGTGTCCTCCTGGAAAACCTCTATCCAACAAGTTTGAATTGGCCATGTCTGCTACGCGTAAATAGCAATAAACATTGCAAGCAGTAACTGTGTGACCGCGAGAGGATGAAGAAAAAGCAGTTTTCAGCAGAAGAAATGGACATTTTATTACAAGAATATAGAATAAACGAACAGCAGTTATCAGCTAGTCAATCCTCAAAGATAAACGAAGAGAGAGGAGATGTTTGGCTAAAGATCTTGAACAGAGTTAATAGGTGTGGTGTTTCTGAGTGCACAGAAGAAGATCTGAAAAAATAAAATAAGCAATATGAAAGCGGCTTTGCGCAGCAATGCCCCAGTAACTCGATGAATAACTACAAGCAGTTGTTTGATGAACTCTTATCATTTTGCCACACACACATCTTGGAAGGTTCCACATACATAAACATGAAGAGCCAAACTTGCCAAACCGACGGCAGCGAGCCTTTCCAGTATGAGACTTAAATTGCCTCCCTTATCATCTGTTTACTGAAAAATGTTGAATCTCCAAAATCTGAATTTGCTCTGTACAGCTCCACTTCGTCATATTTTCCAAAGGATTCATTCAATCTCTTAATATCCCTTATCTTCACATATTTCGTCTTAGACTGTAATGCATACTGTAAACATGACGTCCACCATCCTTTGAACAACCAAACAGGTGCAGTAATCCTCCCGTTAGCACCAGTAATGGTGGGGTCTACCACTGTTAAATTTAAAGCTCTGTTTGGGCGTTAACTTGGCTCATGCATACAGCTAATTGATTTTTTTTCTTTCACCACTGGTACAAATGGTCTGGTTTCATCCCTAATGGCTGGACGTGCACACGGGCCTTGGATTTCTGAATAAAGTGGTCATAAATGTGTTCTGAATTTCAGTCATAACAACAGACAAACACACTAACAATGAGATATTTTTATTGATGTTTTTATGTGAAAACATTCACAGTGCAGCGTGTTAAAAGGATGTGACCCTCCCCCTAATCTAATGACTTCTTTAAGAGCTAACTGGGGTCAGGAGTCAGCTGACCTGGAGTCAGATTAGTGAGATGAGACTGGAGATAAAGCAGCCCTACTCTATGAAAAAAAAAAAACCCACCAGGTTTGAGTTTTTTATTCTGAAGAAGCATTACCTGATGTGAACCATGCCTGGCACAAAAAAGCTCTCAGAGGACCTACGATTAAGAACTGTTGTCTTGCATAAAGTTGGAAAGGGTCACAAAAGTTTCTCTGAAGTCTTGATGTTCATCAGTCCACAGTCAGACAACCTGTCTATAAATAGAGAAAACCATGTTGTACTCAAGTATGATTGCCTTCTGCTGCTCTGTCTCCTTGCTGGCCAGTACAGCTTGCAGTCTCACTACTCCAATCTGAGCCAGAGTCAGCTCAATGAGACAGAAAACATGACTCTGACTTTAGTGACTTTTTGGCTAATGTGAAGTTGTTTTGGTCCGACATGGCTCTCTAACACCCCGTTATTGTTTAAAATAACTGTCAAGAGGAGCAGTCGTGGCGATCATGTCCGCGTGCTTGCACGCATGAAGTTTTCTGCACCAAAGCACACCTGTCCGAAGCATCCCAAAGAGGAGCAGTGAATCGTGCTTAAGCACGGTATACTTGCGGTCCCACTGGCCAAACAAACTTGACTTTAGGGTTGAAGCGTGCTTGAGCACAGCATGTGTGCTGAAGAAGAATCCTGGAGTGTCAGCCAAAGACCTACACAAACCTTTTGAACATGCTAACATCTCTGTTGGAAGTCTACAATACATAAGACACTAAACAAGAAACAAAAATGGGAGGGATCCACAGAGGAAGCCACTGCTGTCCAAAAAAATTCCTTCTCCTCCAACAATTGGTGGTGGTTATTGATGCTAAAGAAGCGTCAACTGGTTATTAAATCCAAGGGTTCACATCCTCTTTCCACCCTGCACTGTGAATGTTTTCAAGGTGTGTTCAATAAAAACATGAACGATATGTATTTTTCTTTGTGTGGTATTAGCTCAAGCAAACTGTTTGTCAATTTTGTGACTTAGATGAAGATCAGAACACATATTTGACCAATTTATGCAGAAATCCAGGTAATTCCAGGGGACCCACATACTTTTTCTTGCAACTATATGTCATAAGGGAATTAACAGTAATTTATTTTGTATCTATGACCAGCAGCCTGAATTAGAGCCAGCAAAATTAAACTCAATCAGTAATATATAGCGCTTCTTTCATGCATTGCATTTTGAACTTTCTGTTGATAGGCTTCTGAAGTAAAAGGTGGATAGAAACTATGGTTGTTGACTTCCGCCTGTGGTTATTCATTTCGGTTTCTGCTGCCGGCAAGCTAGCTCAAAACAACTTGTGTGAAATCATTAATGCTAGACATGGCTCAGTGTACATTTTTTTTGTTTAAAACATCCGCACTATGCCTCCACCTCCGATTTTTGATCATTTTGTCGCTTTGTTGCTTTTAAAAGCTGGTTATTAAAGCAAGTTTGACAGCTAGGCTAAAATCATCAGCTTTGTGGTTTCCAAGGCAACGTAAACAGAACATTCAACTGGACGAGCAATATCGACAATCGTGATGAACTATGGGTAGTCAGGAAAAATGTTGATATTAACACAATTTTCTTCTAATTTCTTATTATTGATATTTCCTAACTGACTTGTATTTTCCTCCTCTTTCTCTTTAGCTCCCTCCCCCTGAGCCAGAACCACGTCAGGTCTCCGGTGCTGCTGCTGTGGGGGGAGCGAGACGCCTTCTTAGAGCAGGAAATGGCTGAGGCATGCCGCCTCTATATCCGGAATCATTTCCGTCTCAACATCATCTCTGGAGCCAGTCACTGGCTGCAGCAAGACCAGCCTGATATCGTGAACACCCTCATATGGACCTTCCTCAAGGAGGGGGAGGGACGCAAAAGCTACAGGAACTAAATCCACAGAGAGGCCTCCTCCCGCCCCTCCCCCCTGTCTCCCCTCTCACTTGCCACACCTGGAAGCCTGGAATATGCCTGTGATACCAAGCAACATAGTGATAATGCAATCATTCTTTAAATCTTTCACATTTCAGATATTTTTTAAAGACGTCAGTGGTACAGGAAAGAATCAAAGCACACGTCACTGGAGTGAACACTGGGCAGTATGTGTGGCACATATTCAAGATGTTTTTTGCACATGACATCCGCCTTAAAGTTTGTCGGTAACAGCATTACAAATGTGTGGCAAAATCTCCTTGTGACCTGTATTGTGTGGTGCCTTTTAACTTTCAAGTTGTCGCGGTGTAAAGATGTCCTGAGAGACTGGGATATGGTGTCGTCTGCTGTACTGTACTCTGCTGTCTCATTGGGTCGCTCCACTCTTCTTTGGGCACAGTCCTTTGGGAGCTATAATGCTCCAGATCCCTTTATCAGGTAGTGTTGTCGAAAGGAGGTTTCTTTTTTTGTGATTTTTTCCTCAGAGATACTCGCTCAATTGTAGAGAATGTTGTTATCTTGACCTTCATGTATAGAAACGTCAGTGATGGTTGACTATTGTACTATTTTGTATCTATTCCTACACACTGCATTTTGAAATCCACTGAGCCAGGTCGACATCATTTGATTTTATAAATAAACTAAGTGTCAAGCTGTGGGACTTCACTGCTCCTTTAAAGCTCTGGCTTTATAGGCACTACTGTACCTCATGCTGCCATGTGTTTGTCAGTGAACAGTCATTCTAAGTTTTTACACAGAGGAGATAAGAGAGAAAACACCAGAAATAGCCACGATCGTACTGTTAAATATAGCACAGAGCTGGGTGACACGGCAGTTGAGGTTTGTTTTATTTTAGACGACAAACATTCGGATAAAATGTGTTCTCTTGGTTTCTATTTATACCTTCTCCCTGGGGTTGTATTTCAATAGGAATGCTCATGTTGAAAAATATTGAGTTGTGTTTGTCAGTCTAGCACACATCCTCACACACACACACATGTACCCCTGAGCTATTAAGGAGGAGCACATTTGAGCTCCTCATCAGATATGATGATGATATGAACATGATAATGCTGCTTCAAACTTTTCAGAGGATGTGTTATTTTTGCTGTCTTGACTTAATAAGACTGAGCCAGAAAATAAGCCATTGCATTTTAGAAAAAAGCTTTTGCTGATGACTGTTCTCTGCTATTTATTTCAAACACAACAACCTTTTCATGATTGGTCAAAAATACCCCAAGATAAGAACTGCTCAGTCATTCACTAACCTTCTTTTTTTATATCTAGTTGCTCATGTTTTTATTTGTGTTTTTACAAAATTTGTGTTGGACAAAATTTCGGTTTAAGAGTGAAAAACCCACAATGGTCACTGAAAGACAAAAGTAATAATAATAGAAATTTGCTAAAATTCAACTTACAAAAATCAGACATTACTTTTGAATTTTGGTTCAACAGAATCATTAAAAAAAAAACAATTAATGAAACTGGCCTGAACAAAAATGATGGCACTCTATGAAGGTTTTGAAAATAATTTGACCATAGGGTAATATTTAACTCAGGGGTCGTATAATTAGAATCACAGATGTCTTCAAGGTGTCTGATGCCTACCCTTTAAGATTTTTAAGAACATTAGATAGTAGTTATCAATAGGACCTGAACATACAGTCATCTCAGACAGCAAAATTAAATACAGCCCACACATGGGCCACATTCCTGGGTTTCCTCTGGCACAGTATAAGTCTGGTTCCATGGGCCAAATTTGTCCCACACACTATATGACCGTCAGGTCAAACAAGAAAAAGCTGTGGTTCACTTCTGGCCCACGTAAGGTCTCACTTTATCATATGAATTTGGCCTTTCTCTGGCCTATCCATACAGTGCACACTGATAAATGAAAAATGCTGCTGGCCCAGTTCTTTCCTATATACTGCATGCAATGTTCCCTTGTTGCCATGGTGATCTTAAGTCTGAAATATGAATTCGATATTTGAATATAAATTTAGACCATGAACATTTTTAAGCCCTCATTTTACATTCCTGTCTGTATTTGTCTTGTTAAAGCTAGCTTACAGAGGCAGCACATTTTGATTGACTAACATTTTTTGGTTGGAAAGGAAGTTCACCTGATGTAATCCAAAACAAGGCACCAACTAAATCAAACTCTCAGTGAAAACAAAAGTATTATATTAAACTTTATTTTGACAAAAACATATTGAATTCCCATCACTTAGGCAGTCAGACCATATCAGTGGGGTTCTTTTTAATATGGGATATAATTCTCTGATTGGACACTGCACCTAGTATAGCAGTGCATACTGATTTAAAGAAGATTTAGTTTGTAGTATGTGAAAAAGAGCAGAATCTGCAGTATCTGCAAAAATATCTCGATTTCCTACTGATTTGGGAAAGTTCAATCTGGGATAGAAATCAGTATGCAACGGTCCAGTGTACCTCACACACTGTTTCCCACAATGCAAGGTGCTATGGCTGGGTGGCACATGAGCTGTTTTTAAAAACCAACTACTATACTAACAGTGCCCTCTGATTTGTTGGAAATTAAGTATTAACTCAGTAATATGTGAAAAAGAGTAAAATCTGCAATATGTCAAAAATTCCCAGATGTCCTGCTGATCAAGGAGAATTTTCATGCTGCTTTTCTTCTTTTTCTGTATAATGTGGATGAAACTCATGTTTAGCTGCATTACTGCCACCTACTGGAATAAGTCAGTATTACAACTACAAGACAATTACAGTAATGTTTAAAAAATTCCCCTCTGAAAAACTACTCTCCACCACTCATTGATTTATATACAATGTCTTCATCTGGCAATCTCTTTAAATAGTTATAACTTATATGTTGATTGACTCAAACTGAGGTCGCCACCCCCCCAGGTACAAGGCAAAAACTCCACCTTTCTATTCATTCCAGATGGGATGTGGTCAAACTAAAAAATTATTATACCTCGTAGAAATGTTTCACCGTGTGCTGTGGTGATATTTAGATATTATTGGGCTGCATTCTGTTCAAGTCCTAGTCCTCTTTTGTTCTGAAATGTTTCTTTTTCATTAGTTATTAGACGTTAAGAATGGGGTTTTATGACTCGTTTAACGATGATTGACAGCTGCCGTTCTTGTGTAGTTTTTTCTGGAATAATAAAATACATCAGGAAGCAGAGTTAAGAAGAGAGTAGACTATCGAAAGAAAAAAAAATAATTTATTTTTTGTCACCTGCTTCCACTCAGATTTTCCTAGTTTCTCGTAAGTCTTCACTGCGCAGACTCTGGTTGCACAATGGCGGCCCCTGAGACTGAGGTTTTTTGGCTTCAAACCGTACAATGGTAAAAGATGGAGCCACTCTGTCCATTCTATATACAGTCTGTGAGTGATACTAAGAAACAAAACTTCTAGTCATAAAATAGGTGATAGCATCTCTCAAGCAACTGTTCACTTATACAAACATCAGTACACACAATATAAACCATTTACTTTAACTTTTTCCAAATCATGTGGATTATACAGATGCAAACCAGTGTAGCATACCACAAAACACACCCAACAGAACAGTCATACTACAACTACATTCAAAATTTTGGGCCATTTTGACTCCTTGCAGCCTTTTGCACTCGATCACGATCCTGGTGACGTCAGTTGAGTACGTAAGGGCACAGGGTTTAGGGGACATCGAGGTTCAGCCTGCGCCGACTGTTCTTCTTCCTCACTTACACTGCGCAGCCGCCGTATCTTCCGTGTTGTGACGTATTTTCACAGCTCCTTAGTGGGAGGAGTGGACACAGCGTGGAGCAATGATGTCAACATCAACGGTCAGTGGGTCAGCCCTTTCATGATCATTAATCTCCGCAATTCATACCTCTAACGAAGAAAATTATGGGATGCATTTCTGTCACCAGGTCTATTTGAGTCTCCTTGTTTCTAGGCTTTAAGGTTCAAACTGACAAGAAGCAACTAACGGTCAGCTAATGTTAGCATACTAGCGTCGAGAGGATAAGTAATGCTGCTCAACTGACGGCTTTGTAAAGAAAAAAGAGGAGAAAAAACAGATTCGAACGGGTGAATGTGAGAGAATGGCTGTGTGATATTCATAGTGTACAAGGGCTGATATTGTGTTCATGAAACTTATCTAAGAATAGAGAGAAACTGCTTGTACAGGGTGATGCTATCTGTGGTATGACATCCTGGATGCGGACGTTAAGGTAAGCAGGTCATGGAGTGACTTAATCCATTATTTACCACCTTGAATATACTGCAAATAGGTTTTTTCTGTCCATTTTAATATTACCAAGTTTGTGTCAGGTTGTCTAAACGGTCTTTTGTTTGACCGGTGACTGTCTGGGTTTTAGTGTTGGTAAACATGTTGAGTGTGCAGAAGCAGGTCAAGGTGTTTTATTCTCATTCATTTTTGATCAGTCTTTATTGAACCCGGGGACCAGAACGTCTACGTGGGGCTGGCGAAGAAATGCAGCAACACAGTTTCATCAGTCAAAGTGCAGAAACATTAAGTTTTGCAGCTTTGTTGCATTGTTCATTAAAGCATTATTCTCATAAGATAATCTTGTAAATGTACACTACCGCTCAAAAGATTGGGATCACTTGAAAATGTATTTGTTTTCCAAAGCAAAACAAATTTTCATGCAATTCACAAATATTTTCAAATGTCAGACTGTTTTCCTGTGCATCTCGTAATGTTCGAGATATCCTGTCTCACCATACGTCCTCAATAGGTTAGCCTGTATTTTGTCCTGTTTGAAATCTTGTGGCCTCAAATACAGATTAATGTCTCTGTCCCGTCTGTCTTAGAGAACGTAACAAACCATGATAACCACTGAGGCTGCGAGAGAGTTCCAGGCCAAGGAGCGCAAATACAAAGAGCAGCTGAAGAGATGTTTATCATCTGCGTTGTCTGCAGACCTTAACAGGTAAGTTCAAAGATTCCTGATACAGGGCCATCAGTTGACAGTCTTTGTGTCTTCATGAAAGTTGGTTGGTCCTTGTAACTACTACAGTTGCTTTTTTTTAGGCGTATGAAAAGGAAGGAAATTTCAGTATGTCTGTTAATCTTATTGGTGTATAGAGTGCAGAGACCAAACTTATGATCTTTCTATTTGCACATCTAAAGGCTTACAACTACTCTGATTTTAGGTGTCATTAAACATCGGAACCATAAATCCTCTACAACCATTTTTACGTTAGCACAGAGTAGACATTAAGAAAAAAGCTAATGCTATTTTATTTATTTTAAATATGATTGCTCATTGCAGATCGGTAATTCAACTCTTCACAGACATATGTGACATATTTTGGTAAACTGACCTTGACTAGCAGATGTATACCTGTCCAGAATATCTCTTTTTTTTTACCATGTTCATACTCCTGTGGCTTTTATCCTTTTAAAGGGGTCAATGGTCAACTCATTAAGTGAAGGAAGTAGAATAGTGCTCTACAGTCTGTCCAATCTGTCTATTTTCCTTTGACCTCTGGCATCTAAAATGCATTTTGTTTCATAAACTGCTGCTCACTGGATATTTTCTCTTTTTCGGACGATTCTCTGTAAACCCTAGAGATGCTGTGGGTGAAAATCCTAGTAGATCAGCAGTTTGTCATATACTCAGACCAACAACCATGCCATGTTCAGAGTCTCTTAAATCACCATTCTTCCTCATTCTGATGCTCAGTTTGAACTTCAGCAGTTGCTGCCATGTGACTGGCGGATGAGATATATGTGTTAATGAGCAGTTGTACAGGTTAAACTGATAAAGTGGCTGTAAGTGTATGCGTTATCTTGTTTATTTCTGTAGATGATTGGATTTTTGAGAGACCGCAGTTGCAAAATGGTGAGTTGTGGCTGATAGTGACCAGCAGAGAGAAGTGCTGAGTCAGGAGTCAGGAGTCAGTCACAGGACTACAATCCAAACGAGTATTTATAGAACTCAGGGAAGCCAAAGAGCACACAGATGCAGATGGGTTGATGGATCCAGCCGTTTGTATGCACACAGGTAAAAATTCAGGCAAGCAACAAATCACAGGACTAGTAATACTGTTTCTCTGAGCTACAAACAATGAAACTTTGAACCTTAATGTTAATATAAGGGACACAAAAGAGGTTGAAAAACATACCCCATTGCTTTTACTCATGAGGTCAATTTTTCTGCAGTAAGTGCATTATGGGAATTGATAGAAAAATCTTTATCAGCACTAGAGGAAGATGCAGCAGAGAAGGTGAGGTTTTAAAAGTTTTCAATTAATTCTTGCAAGAATGGAATTGAAACATGTACCTCAGGGGAAACATAAGTTTTCCTCTGAGGGGAGAAACAGAAATAGTACCTTGAAGGGACTCATAAAAGTGCTCGCCTATCATGAGATGATACAGCCTTTTTATCTTCTTCACTGGTCGTCAAACCTATCTCTCCCTTACACTGGTTCCCAGGACTGAGGCAGTACTTGACCTGTGCACTCCATTCCTCTGCTCCTTTCTAAATAATAGAGCTCTTGGCGTCATCCTGAGACATATATCACTCAGTTCTTCTCCTCAGGGTGCAAGTGTGTCTCAGCCCAACACTCTGCTTTAAACCTTCCTCAGTTCCTCCCCAAGAGTGCAACCTTCTGAATAATATTATATCAAACAGGAATTGTCTGTTCCAGCATGTTATAAACATAATCTGTAGCTTTGAAATTGTATTGCTGTATCCCAGTTTGTGCTACCTTAATTTTATTTTTCTTTTTTAATCCTCACTAGATGTGACTTTCAGCTGGTTTGTAGCTCTCAAGCAGAGGAAAGAGTCTGCTGCTGCTACAGGATTTTTTTGTGCTATTTAATGGCTGAGAAAGAATGACTCAAGGTTTGGTTAAGAGCTTCAGAAATAAGGCATTTAGACCTTGAGTTCTGATTTCGAAAGCTTTCAACATTTAGTTGGCTGTAGAAAATGTACTGCATCCATACTTTGCTAAATGTTTTTCTTTTTAAAGCAACCCACACAGGTTCTTAAAACCTCTAAGCAACTAGAGGAAGAGCAGTAAGCTTTTGTAAATTTAATTTCTTTCATCATCTAAAGCCCTCCTCAGTCTCATTAATAGAACAAAAATGCAGGACACTCAGAACCAACCTAAAGCAAGTTCATGCCTTCTGTGTAAAGCATATAAATGTAATTCCTGGAAAAGGGAGCAGAGGACTTACAGCACAATAACATGATAAAGCACAGCTTTTATGCCACAAAATAAATCTTGGGATTTACAGAATTTCACATATTTGTTATAATAGCATTAAAAATATATAAGGCCACAGTATTTCCTCGGATAATAGGATCAGGGGATCATATTTTAAACTTGGCACTAAGCAAAGTTACAGTTAAGTCCACCCGTGAAGACTGGGGGCTCATAAGAATCATCCTCGCGTGGATTTAAGCAGTTGGTTGGGTTTCATCTGAAGGGACTGAAAGTCTCCTTCTCGCACGAGCGGCTCATCAGTTCAACCACTTGTCATCAGAGCGATTCAGTAATGGACTCAGAACCAGGGTTTGAACTCCGCACGCCCCACTGGCCTGAAGCTGGCTGATTTCTGGGTCAGCCACATCAAACATGAAGGGAAGATGAGAAGTAATGGTGGTAAAAAAAAAAAAAAAAAGAAATGGCCTGCCTCAGGACTGTGCTTTTGTTACTCTGAAGTGGAAAAGTGGGGCGTCAGACTCATGTTTGAATGAGCTCAGAAGTCTTCTGTTTCTTCTCCACTTTTCTATGTGGGCTTTGATTTCACATTTAATATGAACGTTGCCAAATTAACTCTATCAATGAAAAGTTTTGTGGCATGTTTTCACCTCCTCTTATCAGCTACTAAAGGGGATTTATGAAGCAGTTCCTCCTTATGAAGTGTTGTGTGTTTGTCCTCAGGTTGCTGCAGGAGGAGCTGGAGGCTGATGTTTCTCTGTATGCTGCCTCGGGCTCCCTGCGAGCACACAGAGCTGTGCTGTTGGCCAGAAGTCCTCGAATTCTTTGTGGACGCACCCAAAAAGATCCCACCATCATTCACTTGCCTGACTATGACATCTCCAGGCTGAATGATTTCCTCAGGTAGGCTGCTGGTTTTAGGGGTTGCTGCTTTTTTCCCCCTCGCTGTCTCTATAGTTGATTTCTTTCAGACTTCCACTTTACAGTAAATCATATTATATGAAGACCTGAGGACTATGTCCTGTTTCCTTGGTTAAAATTACATATCGATACGCAAAGTCTTTGAATTGCTCTAGTTCACTGCTCTGTTGGACTTCAGTGCAGTCTGTCAGATGGGACCATAGTGGTTGACCAATAGCTGTTTTTATTGGCCAACGTCAGTGCTTTTAATAAGAGAGCAGGATGTCTGATGGCAGATTATTATGCCGTTCTTGTTGAACAGTTAAATCATAAGAACTGGTATTTTTCCCTGTAAACTACAATTTATATACATGCTATCATAGCAAGTGGCATTTGAAAGATATTGTATTAATTCATGGATTAGAAAATTGCATTGGGTTATAGATTTCCAAACATGACTGATTTTTTTTTGTAAAAAAAATAGTAAGCTGCAGTTTTCTATCCACGATAACAGAATATGTGTTAAACATTAGCCAGTAACTTTTATAAAAGCCATCATTTAGGATGTGAGGACAGTTTTCTCGTTTTTGGAGACTCTAATTTTGCCCAACAGCAGCCAAACTGACAAGACTGCCTGCAGTGTCTGCAGTCAGTGTTTTCTAAAATACCATTAATTTACCCAGAAAACTGAATAACTGGGCTGGCTCTACTAATACTGAAAAAGCGGTACGCTGCTTTGTGTGTGGAAGGAGGTAATCAGCTCTTTAAAGGCACAGTTGGTAGTCAAGTAAAACTAGCATGAATTTGAATGTAGCATCTCCTCAGGACTCTGTTTAGACCCTGCCCTCCCACACTCGGATGCACATGCACAAGCGCATCATGACTTATTCAAAACCACAGACTTGTTTGCACTACGTCACCAGTTATCGGGGTATAGGTAGTTTTTCTGCTGTTCTCCAGCGTACTTAGATCCCTCTTGGTTATTTGCATTGAATCAGGGCTAGTTCATGCTGGTGAAATGTCTGCTGAGAAGGTGGGCAGAACGGCAGGATGGGATTTGATTGGTTTAAAAATTTGGCTGCCAAATGCTAGGATTGGCTGGTGTTTTCCCACCAGACAGCGGATATTTTTCACTCTATTTTAAGAACACATCATGCATTGATTAACATCGGGACATCAAGATCATAGTATGACAAAAGTCTATTTAAATCTGATTACCAACCCTGACTTTAAAGGGGAGTCCATTTACTGTTTCTTTAACCGTGTAGACTAAAACAGTTATTTGATGTGGTAGCTCCAGCTATTTTGACTGGATTGTATTGGGATGAATTTTTTTATCAAGTCCTTAAATTATACAAAAAATAATCAGTTGAAATTCACATAAGCAGCAGCTCCCGTGTTATACAAGGTGAAATGACTTATTTCAGTTGAGTGGAGGCCTTGGAAACCCTGCTGTGAAGGTTGTTTCAGGTAAAAATGACAAAGACCTTACCTCAATGAAGAGGTCTATCAGACATGAGTTTCTTGTGATGGTATGTTTGTTAAAAAGATGTTTAAAAGCTGTCATTACAGTTCACCAAAGGCTGTTGGCTAAAGGGACAAACTGGGGCAGAACTTTATGTGACTTTCTGTCATTTTTCCTCTAGATATATAAAAATTACAGTCCAGCTACTAAATACCAGAATATCTCTTTAAATCTCTTGTTTTACTGCTCATTGGTTTCAAATGAAGCATTAACTCTGCTGCTTTCTAGGACAGAATGTCAGGACACATCATTTATCCTCCCCTTAAACTTGTCTTACAGTTTCACAGACTCACTGACAGAGGGCGCTGTGTTCACTATTTTTTGATTTGCTGGCTCTGCTGGATTTTGCTGGTGTTGGTGTGTGTTTTCTAAAAGATCACTGTCAATTATGCATTTACAAATGTAGTAACTGCAGAAAGACATTTTTATGTTAGTGTTCAAGTACAAAAGTGTGTTTGACATTCTGGTCGTCTGCTGTAAGTTTCTGGAGCGGCAGATGTGTGGTTTTCTTCAAGGCTTTTTTTCTCTTTGATCCACTGATTTCTGTGTCTCATTAGAAGTTTATAATTAGGATGAGAAGAAGGAGTTGTCCTTCTTTGGCTGCACTACACATGTACACTTATTTAAAACCAAACTTATGGCAACACAATTATTGATGACCAATCCTTTCATTAGGTTTGGTTAATGTGATTGTCATTTTTATTACACAGGTGTAAAAAAGAAGCCTTGAGTTTTGTAGATGTCTTTGTCTACTTATATTCTTTTTTGTGTGTGAGGAATATGCATTTCCACACTCTATGACAATGCCACTGCTGTGTGTTGTTACCATATCAAGAGTGAAAAGTGCAGACATCATTAATTTGCTTGTCATGTGTTTGTGAGGGGTGGAGAGTCGTGCCTGAAGTGATGCGTTCAAGCATAGAATGTAATGTAATTCCTTGTGAGAAAGTCTAATGGAGTGTTTCTTGTGTTGTAAGATAATCAGGGTGCTTGACACTGTAGTGAGGATTGTGAGGTCTCAGCACAGCATAGTGTTTTCCAGTGTTAAAGTTGATCCTATATTCAGATTTGAAACAATCAAAATGCTAAGGTTGTGTTCTTGATTGCGCGGACATTCCAGAAGTATCACAATTTTCATTTTAAAATGTGCATTTTTACACATGAACACACATCAGGAGACTGATTCTGTGATGATGAGAGTACCCAAGCAAAAAACACACCACATTCACACTCTTATGGTAGAGACTTCTGTTGTTGGGATCCATCAACATTCATAACCATCCACACACCACTGACCAACAATGGGAACAGTTTGGGGTTCAGTGTCTTGCTTGTGACTGCAAGAGCTGGAATTGAACCCTTGACCTTCTGATGGAGACAATGACAACTCTCCCACTGAGCCGCAGCTGCCCCTGTTTGACAGTCTGATTTAAATCAACAGCTGCATTTTTTTAAAGTACACCGTGATTTAAATCATTTTCATATATCTGGCTGTTGTCTCTTTCATGTCTCCACTTTGTTTGGAGGACAGCAGTTTTCTTTTTGAATGAGTTTGAGTTCTCCAGAGTGCCCAACTGTGTTATAAAGGCTTGAGAAAAAAAAAATCCAAAACATTACATTATAAAAACAATCCATACCCACTTTAAACATTTCAAAAGTAGATCTTGCAAAGGAACTCAACTTGAGCTGTGACTTTACAAAAGTCTTCGCGGGGTAAATGCACAAAGTCTGTGCAGTTCAGGCTGTACCCTTTTAGACACTTAAGTCGCAGTGCATCAGTCAGACCGTAATTCAAAGAGGTGTGAAAGGCCCAGTTTTAATTAACCTCAAATGCTTTCTCCCTCCAGGCGAGTGTACACAGCAGACCAGAGCATGCGCTCCGCTGAAACCATCCTCGACGTGGACGGCTTAGTGCCAGGAATTACTCTGTCTGTTCCTGACACGACAGACCTCCATAGTTCCTCTGACTCAGGTAAACAAAGAGCACGTTTCACCAGAGAGGGTTGTTCTTGGTCATGTGACAGCTCAGCTGTCCCCCCTCCCTCCCCTTTCATCACATCATGTTATCTTAGCCATAATCCACTTTAGAGCTAATCACATTTAGATCCTTGTTGTTGATGTTGTTGCGCTTGTTGTTGATGTTGTTGTAAACTGCCAAATGCAGCACGGCCAAGCTGTGGATGAAGCATCATTTATTACTCCAACACCCTTTCTTTCCCTGTTCCCTGTTTTACTGTATTTGCAGATTAGTGTTTCAGAGCTGGTCAAACCTGTTTTAACATTCACACTCATGTCTGTCTCACATACTCACTGCCTTCACTTTTTTAATATACCCTTCTTTTCTTTTTTGAATTCAGACTCTGGTCTCGAGCCGGCCTCAGGCCTTGGAGCTGACCTTCTGGATCTGTACCAGAGAGGAGAGCAGTGTGACATCACCATCCAGGTGGCAGAGCAGGTCTTCTCCTGTCACAGGTAGAGCTATTTAAGGCTCTCTGCCTCCTCACTCACATCTGGTGTCAGAAAGCACACAGTCTATTCTTTTTCATCACATCACAGTCAAAATGAACAACATGTCAAACACCACAGAGGTTTCACATCTGCTGTTGATTTGTGGGTGATCATTCAGTGATGCAGAGGTAGTAGTAGCAGCTTGTAACCATGGAGACAGGTCTTTCCCAGCTCATGCTCAGGGGAGCAGCCAGTTAGCGCTCTTCAGAGAGCAGAAGCTGGGCTGTTTTTGGTTACTTTGCAGCACAGTGTTAGCTGCTGCAGCCCTCACCCACAGGCTGAAGCTGTGCTTCTCCAGTCTGACGCCTCTGTGTCTAGTCTCTTTAAAAACAACAACCTGTTTAAAGACTACCTGATAGCAATGCAAGATTTTTCCTCAGACAGGACATATCAACATGAAAAAAATTATGGCACTGCTAAAACTAAAGAGATGATCTGAACAATACACTAATTTTTCTCTTTTCTGCTCTATTTCATAACTTTAATGTAGTCTTGTGTCCTCTAATGTGTTTTTTTTTTTATTCTGGATGTTCATGAAACACATTTCCACATCATGATAAATCCATTCATTTAAATTCAGCTTTAAGAGTTGTTGATTTTCTGCTGAATGGACAGAGCTTTAGCTTTATACAAGTAACCTATGCACGGTCCAAATGCAGTTTAGTGAGACGTTACTGGATATACTTTTTGTTGATATGAAGTCAGCAGTATTTCATTTGGTCATCATAATGTTAAAATGTGATGTGATGTTTCCAGACTTTCCAGATTTTTGTTTTTTGTGTGTTTTCAAGCTCTGACTAAGCTCTGATAGTGTTCCCTAAAGTTACAGTCTCATTTGCTGAAATCAGCCTAGTTATCATGGGAATATGTTCACAATGCATGGACAAAATATTAATATGTTAATACTTATAAATCTATAAACAGCGCTTTACTTAAATCAGCAAATTTCTAAAATGCATCAGATTAAATCATAACACAGTTCATCAGTTAAAGACAGGATAAACTGATATTTTTAGCACTTCCTGTCACAGCAGCGGTCCTGCTCGCAGCTTTATTGGGACACATTAAGGGAAAAACAGAGAGGCACATCTCATGGGTCAAAGCAGGAAACAGAGAGAGGTTACTACAAAGTTGCTGCCACAGATTTTTTTTCTTCGGTTATGTGCATTTAAACAAAGACTTTGCATTATTTCTTTAATGCCCACAAAATCCCAATAAAAAAACAAAGCAAAACTAACAAAAGGATCCCAGAATACCCCTGATTCCCTTCCCCATCTGTGGCTTTGAGCCTCAGGCCTCCTGCTTCCTAATGAAGCCTTTATTTTTAAAAAAAAATCAGCTCCCTACCCTACACAGCTAGGCTTTTACATTTTCAGTGCCAATTGCTTTTTGATATGTTTCTCAAACAAGAGGGAATTGTAATATTGAAATGCATTTGAAGGTTCTATTTTTAGCCGTAGATTAATATGTAATCCTTGAAGCGGGGAAGTGAATGTTGGATTGTACCAAAAATCATTGTTACATTCATGTCTTCAGGTTCAAAATACCTGTCCACTCTTATACCTATTTTTTTATACTTTTGCGGTACGGTTGGACTTCTGTGATACAGATATCAGTCATCATATAGAAACAACTCTTGTAATTGGGATGAAGTGATTGTTCGTTTTCATCTTTTCCTGAGATTTGTCCTCAAAGGGAGCTAATTAAGTAATACCAACACCTCAGTGGGAGTGTATTTCCACATCGGTGACTATCCTGAGAAGCCAGGGAGAATAAAAACACCATCTCCAGAGGATACAGAACACACACTGTAGTTTTCTTCTACTTGCTTCAAAGCCACTCAGATAAATGCAGGCACACTAGATGACATTTGAATTATTAAAGTAGTGGGCGAATCTGACATGCAACTGTCTGCTTTATTGGGTTTCTAGGGCAATCCTGTGTGCACGATCTCAGTACTTCAGAGCGATGCTGAGCGGGAGTTGGATGGAGAGCTCCAGACAGTGCATCACTCTGCAAGGGTAAGACTTGGTGCATCAGTGTCATCGAGGAGTGGGTCACATGGATCAGTTATACACCTCCAGTCCTGAACAAACAATTCAGCATATTATTTTGTAACTAAACAGCTGAGTTTCTGCATACTCTGCATTTATTATTCATGCCTTGTAACAGAGGTGTCTCTGTACAGTAAATGGGGTTCACGCACAGTGCTGCATTTTAACTACACACACACACACACACACACACACACAGACACATACAGTCACCCACTGCCAGAAGAATCTCATAGCTCGCTCAGATTCCCACCATGCATGGCCGTTGTCATCTCCCGGTGAGGCACAGAGATGTCCTCTCATCCACTGCCTGCTGAGGCGTCCACACGGACACCACCCCCCCACCCCCCCCACCACCACCACCACACACACATACACACACACACACACACACACAAGCACACACACATATCCACAGAGTCTCCTCTCTGAGGCAGAAGCAAATGAAGCCCTCTTTTTCCTCCAGGGGGAGAGAATGTGTCACTCTCCTCAGCATCACTGATCTGAGGGTAACGGGTGAAGACACTGCTGTCAGAGTGGAAAGCGACTGCATTGATGTTCAGAGGAAACCTGTGAAGTGGCCCTCAGGCAGCAGTCACGTGGGCTCACTGCTGCAGTTTGTTTACAGCATTTATCGTGGTGTTTGCCTTCATTACAGCAAATGTATGCAAACACCACATATGCAGATGCAGTGTGTGCTTGGACTTCTGGTGAGAGTGATGATCATGACTGAGAATATTTCAGCATAAATGCCTTCTAAACAGATAATGCTGTTAACCCTTTCAGTTTGGGGCCAGATGAGATGGAGATCCTGCTACAGTTCATGTATGGAGCCATTGTAGATCTGCCGCCTGGAGCCAGTGCCAGGTACTATGAATGAACAGAATGGTCAAATAAGGAGCGGTAAAACCAAATATGAAGGCTTGATTATATACATCTGAGACATTTTCTTTTCTTTTTTCATTGAAACAAATTTAGACTTGAGGACTTAATAAGTAGTCTTGAAATAGCCTTACTTTTAGATATTTGCCTGTTCATACTCTAAGATTTAAAATGAGATTATCAGTGCCAAAATCTGTCACTTCTAAATGATAGTTGTTGGGATCTGTGATCAGGTTGGATTTTCCAGGGAGAACAAAAATCCATTTAGAGCGCATAGACCAAAAGTCCCTGTGATGACACTACACCAGCCAGCAAAGTTAAGCTGTGACAGAAGAGCAGAAGAAAGCTAAACAGGAGAGTGATAGAACACAGGCTAAAACACGGGTTAATCTGTTTGTGATAATGTTTATTCGAACCCACATGCAGCATTTATTCTGCAGTGACCTGATCAAACTTGAGAGTCTGTCAATAAAATGAAGAGTGAGGTTACGTTAGCTCTGATTGGTGAGGTTGGAGTTGGTAGATGAGCACTAGTAGGACATACCCAATGTTCACTAATGTTACTTGTTATGGATGCGTCTTACTACACTGTGCTGTGAGGAACACTTAACTCACCTTCTGGACACTAAACTACAAACTGAGTTTACAAAGTTTATTTGTTGTCGCCTTTCAAATAAGAGTGTTACGATACTAGAAATAAAAACATTACCTTTTTGCTTTGCATACTGGGAAAAGTTGTCTCGAACACAGAAAGGTAGTTCTAACAAGAAGATCAGCTGTGTTTATTTGCTTCCAAAACAAAGGCACATCAAGGCAAAAGTCACGTTTCTATGACAGTGCGTGATGGTAACAGGATGGGAAACAGTGGCTGTGTCCCAAATCACATACTTCTGCACTCAGAACTATTTTGAGCGCATAAGTGTATTCACGTTGATAGTATGAAAACCCATAGTGCACTATGATTTCTCAGCTGGCGCACTCAAAACGGTAAAAGATGAGTGTTGAACACTGGACACTTCTCACACTTAGAGGAAGAGGCTGGAGCGGATCAAACGATGGCTGTAATCAATGAATAACAGAAAACACCTGTGAACAGTTGTGAAATGCGATGGTAGTTTCCGGTAAGTGCAAAGCCGCAGTGTTTGATTATGGACAGCACTACCCTGTAAGATTTAGTGCACTGTTCCAGTAAGTGCAGAGTGTACACAGTGCACTTCATGTGAGTGCACTTACAGAAGTACGCTATTTGTGACACAGCCAGTCTTTATCTCTTAACTACAGACTTTAGCCACAGATGTCACTACAATCAACCTCAAATGGGTTTTCCTCACTGAGCCTTGAATTTAATATTTTTGACACATTTGTTTGTCTTCTTTGTAAAAATGTACAATATTTCCCAATGAAGGGTGCTTAGAGAGCTGCTTTTAACATTTTCTTGGCAGGTTAAAGTAGTCAGTTGTTGCTTGTTCTTTAAGTGATTTTTAGTGCTAAGTGATAAATGGATTCAGTAACACTACCTGTGGAAAATTAAGTAAGTCGAGATACTCAAGGATACAATATTTTATCATTTTCATTTCAGAACTATTCTGTTCACCAAACAAAAAACTGGTCTCTAAGTAAGACATGTCTTTAATAATGCCACTGGCCAAGAAATCAGGCGTACATGTCTGTGTTTTCCTACAGTCAGGTGGTGCTGGCAGCAGATATGCTGGGTTTGGAAGGGCTGAAAGATGTTGTGGAGATGGTTCTGACCAGAGACTACTGCCGTTTCTTCCCCAAGGTCAGTTTAAGGAGTACTAGTGAATACTTTGAGCAGTGGTTTTCAAAACATCTAACTTATTTTCTGTAAGATCTGTATTCTTCTTTAAAGACTTGAGCTCCTCTTTTATCTTGAAGTATCTATTGATCTAGTTAATGTTCTTATTTATGAATAAATAATAGCATCAGTAAAAGCTTACACCAGTTCAAGAGAAAAAAGAAGGCTAGGTATGATTCATCACTTTTCAGTTGAGAATTCATGATTTGATCAACATGAAGTCCATCTTTAATGCAACATGCAGATCGCTAATGTGTTCTGGTCTCTTGTTTTCCGTAAGATCAACAATTTAGCTGAAAATGAAATATAACAGCTGAAAGAACCAGGAACAAATCCATTTTGAATCTCTTTGCTCACGCTTGATGATTTTATGTGAGGCCAGCATGCTTAGAGTCAATAATAAAAACACTCTCTCACTTCTCGGAGAATCCTTCCCTCTGCATTCAAGATGTAGGTTTGTGGATCACAAAGCAGCATGGCTTTTAGAATCAGTATGACTGTGAATGCTTGTGTCTTCTTTCCTCGTTTGTAGCCGAGTGATGGGGTTCAGAGAACAGTTCTCGAGTGCCTGTCCCTCACACACGCCTTAGGCCTTCAAAACCTCCACGTGCAGTGTAAGAGGTGAGTTTCAACTCTCAACACTGAACAATCAAAAACCGCTTCAATGGTTTTATGCTTCAGAAATTTTAATTGCTGTTAAACCTTTTAAAATTGCGTTTGTATTTTTAAAAGTGCATCATTTTCCCAACTGTCACCTCTGCAGTTCACATCTGCATCTTGTTGCTAGGTAACCAGCAAGTGGGTTCATACTTCTGTGTCATTAAGGAGCTCACAGGTAGCTCTCTTTCTATGAGGTAGTTTGCTTGAATGTGATTTAAAACACTTTAAACTGCCAGAACTCCTATGATGATCATATTTTTCACCTGGTTTGGCATGTCTTGTTTTATTCTTTAATATATTTGTAAAATATGTATGTTGGATAAATTCCAGGAGTCATCTTAACAACAACTGAAGTAGCAGCTGAAGTGGTGCTGTTGCCTCCATTCAAATTGTTTTTTACACGCAGACTGAAAAGCCTTCGACTTTCTAGTGATTGCTGTTTAGAAAATCACATTTCATAAACACTCCTTTTAGCCTGCAGTGAGAAAAGGAAACCTTTTGGCTTCACTGCATTTATATCTCGTTATAATGCACATAATGCTGTGCTGTATTTTCATTCCTGTGCACAAAAACTTTGAAAATTCCACTTCAAGTGGTTTTGTGGCTGTTACACATGTTAACATATTACAGATACAAGTACCCTTAATCCCACAACTGTTTATGTTATGTTTGTATCCAGATAATTTGAAAATTAAAAAAAAAGTCAATGAATATTTGTAAATTTAAGCATACTGACTGCAAAGAGAGTAATCACCCTCCCTGGAAAACCACAAGAAGACCATGAGTAAGTAGGTGGTTGTCTGAGTTATCCACCTCTCTTCCCTTAGAAAAAATTACCTACATGTTAAAACATCAACAACATAATTTTTATGATATTTGGTATCCTTTTATTGGGTATTTACCAACTAAAAACTTGTCGCACATGATGGAGGAACCTAAAGACGTGTAAACAAAGGCCCTCTGGGGTATTCATTATTTGATATTCCAGAAATGTTTCTTTTTCCTTTCTTTCTATGTAACATACTGAAATGGACTGTAACTAATTGATCAGAGCCCCAACTGAGAATTGAATCAATCTGGGTGGTGGGATGGGGGTGGGGACCCAATGTGTTTGTTTGTTTTGTACATGTAATTGTACCCTTTCCTCCTTTTTTTTTCTTTTGTTACGCTGTAAAAACAATAAAAAATAATGTTGGCAAAAAAAGTGGTTTTGCGGCTGATATAGTATGTGCTGCAAGCTGATTGTGCTTTCCCACACTGCAGTGAGCGGACAAGAAGTGTGTGAATGTAGGTCAGGGGGAAAGGGATGTCTTGAGCAAGGCTGGGAGCTGGTTCTGATTTACAGCAGTGTATGTGACTGTGTGGGTGGGCGGGTGTGGGTGTTGGTGGGGTTTTTGGGCGGGGAGGGGCCTTGTCAAGTTCTCTGCTGATTCTGATGAGTCATGCAAGTATGACGGTGTACCTGGAGTTACTGCTTCATGCAGCAGTGTTTTACAGACATCTCATCCTCAGTTAGTGCGTTGTTCTCTTGCACCCAAAGAGCCTGATGCCCAGCAGAGAAAGGTTTACTGATAAAGGAGAAATATTACAAATTGTGGACCTTTAGAAAAAAATGAGTCAAAAGCAGGTGGATTTATACTTGATATGTATTTTCAGGTGGGTTGCTGAACATTTTCTGAAGACCTGGTGTGAGAGAAACTTTTCCCTCTTGTCCCCCGAGCTCCAAAGAGCCTGTCTAACAGCTGTAATTGAAACAATGGTGAGTTTCTCCTCCCACACTGTCATCAGCTGTACAGCTTCCATGCAACTGCACAAGTATCATCAGCTTCTTCGGCGGTGTTTTTCCCACAGGAAGGAAATCCAAACATGATCTAATTAGAAATGACTTTTTATTAAATTCTCAGTTATTAAAGAGGGACTAATTCAGGAGGATGATGTGCATGTGGACAGATGAGGAGTGATCCAGCCGTGTTATTGATAATTATATCTTGAGTCTGTCTTTCATCAGTGCGAAGGAACCCGAGTGCACTCTGCGAGTACAGCAAGACAAGTCTACTATTGTTTGCTCTTGGCAAGTATTAAGATTCGGATTTTGGCCAAGAAGCATTACACAATCCCGGGACTCCCTCCACTGACCAGTTGGTCCTGGCTGAGAATAAAAGAGCAGAGAACAGCACAGGAGGATTTACACACATAGAGAAGTAAAAATAAATCAGGCCACAGCATACATTTGAATTAGTTCCCGTCAAAGACATGTTCACTCTCTTCTGTTTTTTTTCTGGCATGATGATAATACCCAGACTTTGTAAGCACGAATGCTTTGGTTAATGTGACGTCCTTATTTTGTTGTGTGCGGTTCATATCCACAGCTCTCAGCAGAGGTTGCTAGCAGCTCATCATATTCATTTCTGATGCATAGATTAGAGAAAGACTGGAATCACAAAAGAAAAGGGTCGGTGAGAAAAAGCAAGACGATCACAGGATTGATAATGTCTCTCGCATTTTTATGGGTATTCATGTTGAATAATTTCTATTTGTTTGATAAATCACATGGATTTCCAGGTAAGAAACAGATACGTGGGTTAATTTGCACGTTTAATTTGTGTATGTTCAAAGCAAGAATAATAAAAACAATTATGAAACTTTACTCATGCATTCATAAAGCTTTAAAACAGCTCTTATAAGTGATTATAAGCACTCATAGTGACTTACAGGAACTTTTATTAAGTGTTACAAGGAGTGAAGATAAAGTCTTATGAAGGTATGATTTTATAGTGCATTATAACTTGATGCACTATATATGATTATAGTGGACTGAAGCATCTGTTCACTTGGCATGATATGACTCCAGTTTTATCCAGCTTTAAAGGTTCATAGATAACTCATTCAGTGTATCATGTCTGATTCTCAGATGTAAGAATGTCTTATTAATACTTGTACTATAGCATGACCTTAGGCTTTTAAACACTGTATGAGGTGTTAAATAAATATATGATCTGATAACACATTTATTAGAATTAAAATCAGTATTTAGTGGCTGTAAGGCAAAAATATTTCACATCAATAATCAGAATGATTGTCTTTATTTTTCAAAATGTTTAAAACCTGTATTAACATGTTCAGAGGTTTCAGATCATCTCTGTCCAGAGCAAACTTCATGAAAGACCAACATCTCATCTATCTATCTGTAGATAGATTTATGGAAAAGTTAGTTTTTATGTTAACAACGGGATAGATCTGGAATAAATGAATGTTGAGGATTTTCTGTATTTTCTTTTGTACCTCTTCTCACCTTAAAGTCAGTGTTAGTAATCAGATTTAGATACACTTTTTGTTATACTAGTTAAAATGATCTTTATGTCCTGATGGCAATCAATGCATGATGTGTTCTTAAAATAGAGCAAAAAAATATCTGCTGTCTACAAGCAGGAGTAAACCTGGGAAAGCATCAACCAATCCTAGCAGTTAGGATCCACTTTATTTAACCAATCAAATCCCGCCCTGCCGTTCTGCCCCCCTCCTGCACGTACATTTTGCCGGCGTGATTTAATGCATATAACCAAGAGGGATCAAGTACGCTGGAGAATGGCAGAAAAACTACCTGTACCCTGATTACTGGTATCGTACAACAAACAAAAAAGATGTGCTGAGGACCAGTTGTAGTCTGTGGATTTGAATTAGTTACGATCATATGGTTGTGAATTAGTGGTGGGGGGGCGGGGTCTAAACGGAGTCCTGTGGAGATGCTACATTCAAATTCATGCTAGTTTTCCGTGACCACCAACCGTGCCTTTAAGAAAACATGAGTTATTTTACCAATTCCATGATATGCCAAAATCTAACACATAATCATCAGCTTTACTCTGTTTCCTACAGTAGCATGATGGAAAGCACATTGCAGTTAAAACGTGTTGACTGATTCACCACTCCATATGACCCTTGGTGAAAATAAAATTCATGACATTGTTCAAATGTTTTTGATGTGAGGAGTTTCGTTTATTTTCATCGATATGCTCTAAAGAGAAAGTAAAATGTGAATATAGATTAAATATTTTTCTTCCACTGTTATCAAAATATAAAATGTGTTTCCAATATGTCATTAATCACTCCCAAGTGATCAAAGGTAGTGTAATAGTCACATGATTTCCCCTTTCCTAAGAGACTGACTTCATTTTGTGTTTTCACCAGTAGAGAGTTTCTTTAGCTGATAGATGTTTCCATTCAGACCGTGCAGAATGCAGTAACCATGCTCTGTGGCACTGAGCAGTTGCTTGGCAGCCTCCCAGAAGTCAAGTGGGCCCAACAGAATCGAAGTCTTGCCACTGAGCTGCAGGAGGAGAGCCTTGCTGTCATTGTTCAGCATCTTCCCAAAGTGATTCACACTCAGGCCTTCAGGGAGCTTCGCAGGGTAAGACAGCTTTGTAGTGGTGATCAGACACTCCCTTGTTTGTGTAAAGCCTTTCCTAAAGGTCTGTTATCTGCTAACAGAGGGAAGAGTTTACACGAGAACCCACGCTACTGAAGAAGCTGTGTTCAGCCATCAGGGAAGGTGTGACTGTGGATAACTGCTGTGACCTTTACTCTGCTGTGTACCTTCTGTGTGGAGAGGACATGGAAGAGGACAGAGACATACAAGAAGAGGTAAAACAAGCTGATTCTCTTCTTAGACTAACATGTTGTTGTTGTGATGTGTTTAAAATTTAGTGCTGTTTATTGAAGTTGATAAAGATACTGCCTGAGGTGGTTGCCGATTTATTAAATCTGCAGCTTTAAAAGGAGAAATTAGAGTCATTACCTGTTTGTGTCAATATCAGAGTCTTCTTCTTTTGGGGGTATTTTAAGGCAAGGCTGTGATGGTACCAGAATTTTAAAACTGGATATATCATAAACTAGCATAACAAATTAACAATGTTTACAAGAATGTAAAGACACCGTGTTCGTCTTTAAGACATTCATAAACAGTATCATAAAGGATCAGCATTCGATGATCTAAAATAGAGATCACGGTGGGTGTAAATCTGATTATAGAGCAGTCATTTTTTTATTTTTTGAGATTTTAAGGTTGAAAAACTGAACTATCTTTACTTTCCTGGTAGTGAGGATTGCTCTTTGTGTCTCTCCATTTTCTCAAAGATCATGTGTGATCAAAAATGTGTGATTTAGGTGATCTGAACAAGTTTGTATGATTTGTCAAGTGTAGCTTTGCAACTCTACTCAGGTTGGACTTTTCCTAGAGAACACAAATCCATTTACGGCTAAATCTAAGATTTGTATTGTAGTGATGGTGGACATTGGAGCTGAACTATCAAAAAGCAAAAGGATGTCAGAACAGAGGAAAGCTTAACTGGAGAATAATAGAGCACAGGTTAAAACACAGGCTAAGCTGTGAGTCTATCAGTAAAATAAAGAGTGAGGTTACGTTAGCTCTGATTGGTGAGGTTGGAGTTGGTAGATGAGCTCTGGTTGGACATACCCAGGATTCACAAACGTTACATGTTACAGACATGTCTCAGGGCACCAGGCTGTGAGGAACACTAAACAGATAGTCTGTTCATCTTCTGGACACTAAACTACAAACTGAGTTTACAAAGTTTGATTGTTGTCACGTTTCAAACAGTAGGTGACAACAATCAAAATCAAAAAGCAAAATCTTCATAAATGAGGCTTTCCCAGTAACCTTTTCCAGCTTTCTTGGTGCAGCTGCATTACACACACAGGCTTTCAGCTTTGTCCCCCAAAATATATCCACCAAGATGGTTAGGTTGATTTGCATTTATTGTTTTTCAAGATGCCCACACCACATGTGAAGGATGTGGGCAGAATTAAAGGCAAAATCAATACAAAATTTAACAAATTAAGTAAAGTCTAAAGTAAATTAGAATGCGGCTCCTACAATTGCTCTACGAAACTACAAATAAATACATTACCTTGTCACTTTGCGTCCTGGGATAAACGGTCTTAAAAACAAAGCTAAAAAGGGTTCAAAAGAAGCTCTGCCTGCCATTTGTAATTTCAAAACAAATGTGCGCCTTGGTAAGAGTCACATGGGTGATGGTGCTCATGGGAAACAGAGTCATTATTCTGGAAAAGCACCACAAAATCCGACCAAAGGTGTCACTGCAGTCAAAAACCAAGCTGATCGTCCTCGTCTTTCATAACATTTCTGTATACAATGAGTTGGTTTGTCTGGTTTTAATGACCAAAATCAAGACAGTTACATGACTCCAGCTACACAGTCTGAAATCTTAAATTTAACCACCACTATCAACTTTACATGTAAACAAACTAAAATAGGGTCTGTATTTAAGATCACATGATCAGAACACTTTGCATGATTGGACTGAATACCTTACTTTACCTAAACAATTTTTAGCATTACAATCTTGCATGGCATACTTGCTTGCAGTTGTTTACATGCCCTTTCTTATGTGGGACATATCCTAGTGTCACTTGTTGATCAAGGAGTTGCAGGACCCAGTTTTGGAGCATGATAGTGAGGATGTCTCTCACCCCCCAAAAAATAAAATATTGATGCATTTTTCTGCAAGTTATTAATGGCTACCACGACTTAAAATACTGGCTCTTGGTAAAAATGTATTGTCTGTATACATGCTACAATATACTATCTCTGTAATTTAACTCTTTTTCATTTATTGTCTTTGAATATCAATGAGAAGTGACTGTTTATAAAAATAATCCTGGCATACAGGGATGCAGTTTGAACAGGACTTTGTTGTGGAGGCCCTGAACAAACTGAGCATTATGTTGAATATTGTCAAAGATCATCGTAAATCCAATCAGTCAATAGTCCAATAAACAGTTAAGAGATTTACAAACTAACAAGAATCAATCGTGCGGGCAGGCAGGTTAAGCCTGTGAGATGACTGCCAGGAGAAAGTGACCTGGCTGCACGAGTTAAAGCGCATAACCCCTGTAAATACCATACAGTATGGTAGAATGGATTAGCTGAGAGAGACTGTGACGTGTGCCAGCAGCCTTCACTAATCTGTCTGTTTCTGCTGGTCAGGGGAGTGTGTGGTTAGTGCAGCAGAGGAGGCAGGGATGGCTCCTCCTCTCTGTCCAGCCCTGTTTTTATAATCAGGCGTGGAGGCAGGAGTATGGGCATCAGCCACTGACATCACTGATTCGCTCAAGGGAGCTCAAGTAGATCCTGCAACAGAGACGGAGGGGGAGGGAGGGACGGAGAGAGAGAGAGAGAGACAGCGGGAGGGAGGGAGGAGTGTTTGTTGCCATGGCGAAAGGTTCTTCAAGCAGCTGCTGATTCGCTTGTGCTGTAGCGCACCCCTTTCCATTCTTCTCCTCTGCCTCCCTCTCCTGTGTGTCTGCCAGCCGTTCAGCCGAGAGATTTGTACGCTACGTGGTCGGCTGTGGACCTTCCTGCTCCAGACCTTTTATGCGGTCCGCCACACGCAGGGATGGGAGACCCTTTCTTCCAAACACAGAGAAAGGATACTTGCAGGTAAGGGAGGATATCCTTGTTTGTATTCTCACACATGATACTTGTGCTGCAGTATGTGTAAGTGTGTGTGTGAGGATGTTTTTTTTTTCCTCCTAGCTTTAACCCAGCTTTGCACTGAGGCAGAGGCTCTGCATCATCAGACATGAACCAAAGCCCTTGTAGCATATGCTGTTGTCTAAATTAGACTCCTTTCTTCACAGCTGTCTGACCTCTACTAACCCGTTGATATCCTGACAGCGCTGTTGGTATAAATTGTTGCTTTATGAGAGCTTTCCTGTTACATGCCTTGAGTGAACCTTGACATGGTAAATGCACCAAAGCTGCCAGGCTTGTGTCAATGGGTGGGAGTGAGAGGCAGAATTCCAGCTTTGTGGCTCTGCACCTGATTAGAAGCTTCCACAAATATAAATAAGATGCAGCTTCCTCACTGTTGAGCCAATGATGCGCTGAAATTCACTGCATGAATAATTAACTTGGCTGGAATCAGTGTGCGTCTATTACTGGTACAGTTTTTTCTGGTGTAACTGGAGTCCAGGTCTCATATGCATGAATCACAGATACATGATGCTCAAAGAGTTCATTTAACTTAATTTGCTGTTACACTGATGAATTAAGTCACAAAACCCTGACGTGTGCTTGTATAAAAAACAAAAAGAGTCTTTGTTTTGTTTGATCTTTCCAGACGTCGCTGACTGATCAATGCATGGATTTGATGTTTGTTTTCTTGGAGGCAGAGTGTCAACAAAGGGTGTGGAGGGGAGAGTTTGTGAATGAAAGACTGGCTCATTTAGCTTGCATAGAGATGGACCTTGGCACTGAGATGAAAGATAATTGTTGAATCTTTGTCTTCTGTTTGAATGATTTGTAAAACAGGAGAAATCCTGACTGACTCTTTAATTGTTCTGTTTGTTTTTTTGTCTTATTTTAATAGATGCTATTGATAAAGGAGACAACCGGAGACTCGGTAAAAAGCCTGTATTCACTAGCTCACAGGTAACAGAATTTAACTGTACACTGACATTTATTCTTGATGTTTTTTGCTGTTTCATTTGTTTTACATCTAAAGTATTCTGATGATATAAATGAGTCTTTTTTTAGCCCAGAAACAGCCACGTACATTTGTGTAAACCCTCTAAGTGTTTGCAGTGTGTCATGAATGTCCCAAACGCATCGCAAGAAGACACAGCATAAAATGAGTACCAGGACTGCTTTTAACAGATTTAAAGCAAAGATAAGCCAGGCTGAGGTGATCCAGAGAGGGATTATTTGGATGGAAGGCATGAGTGGTTCAGAGCTCTGAAGCCTGCTCTGCACAGATCTCTAAAGAAGTGGTTCAATGCTGGAAAATTGGAACCGTGTCTGTTTTTAGGCTTTTTGTGAAGAGGATCTTTAAAGGACAAGACAGAATAGGATTGCAATGTAATTATTGAGTCTCTGACACCAGATTTAAGCATTTAAACTGAAAAATAACACAGAAACCGAAATGATTCCTCCTAATTCGAGTCATCCACTTCCCATCCTGCAGTTTACCAATTAGAGGTATTTCATATTCTTCATGCAATCAGATATACTGATGCAGAATCCCTGTATCTTGATGTTAAGAGGGGAGTGTATCAGGTATCATATTGTATCATGTTAAATCTTATTGCATGTATTGTTATGTATCTGTTCATTGTTTTGTATCAGGAGTTACCTATGTGATTCCCTCTACTCTGAATTATTTTGTCTAAGTTGAAACTGATGTGCAAAAGGGTAAATACAGATGTGATGATGATCATAAATTTAGAGATGTGAACAGACATATTTTTCTAGAAGGTGAAGTAAGACAGCATCTTCTCTAGTGGTGTACTCCAGCAGCTCAAATTAATCCACAATAAAAGCTTTCGGTTACAGATGACTGTGTTGGGGCTGTTTCCTGTTTAATCCAGTCTCTTCGGTAGACGTTTAATCTTTACGTGTGTTTTTCTGTTTATAGTCAAGGGCTGTAAAATGCCCTTCATCTGCACCTGAGAGCCCCCCTGTGCGCAGGACTCAGAGGGTGTCTGAAAACACAGCTTCTTCCTCTCGTAGTGCTGCATCAGCCATGAAGTCTGATGGACTTGGCACAGCAAACAAACCAGGAGAGGGTCACACGTCAAAGGCAAAGACTATAAAGAAACCAGGAGACAAGAGTGCCGCAGCAAAAGCAAAGACAGCAACAGCTGGAACACCGGTTGTCAACGGTACAGGAGCTGCGGGGGCCAGGCGGGATGTCGCAGGTGCTAATGGCCCCAGAAGCTCTCACGGGGTTAAGGAGCAGGACAAGAAGCCAAACCCAGGTGCACGGCCTAAAACATCTCCCCCAAGCTGCACATCTACGAGTCTTGCAGCATCAATGAAGGCACAGAAGAGCTCAGCAGGAAAGTCTGACACTGCTGGCTCCACCCAAGCTCAGCCCAGCGCTTCACCCTCATCAGGCAGCGTCTCGCCAGAAAACGGTGCCAGCAGTCCTCGCAATGACACCCACTCCATCCCAGGTTTACGCTCTTTATTGACTCCTGTCCATTTAATCATTGTAACTGACACCAATTACAGTACAGGACATCACTGTAGCCAAGCTGGAGTGTCAGCGAGTCGGCTCTGGGCTTAATACTGTAGCCAGAATATAAAAGGATCTGCAGGCTAATTTGTATGATGAATCTTGTGTCGTGGCCAAGAGGGATTTCCAGAAGACAAGGGCAGAGTCATGTATGAATGTTGATTTATCAGGATAAGAAGCGCATGAGGCTGCTCTTGGCAGACTGCTGGTGTCAGTGTACAAACTCACAGCAGAGGTCAAAGCCCCACACAGCTGTCACACAGGGGTGTATGACTGATTACTTTGAACCATTACAGTGAAAATGGTTTTGGGGAGGAGGGGTAATCCCCACTGATATCAGAACCCACCGCTAATGTGGGCATCAGCTGTCTGTCCTGCTGGTACAAGCACAGCACGTATCTGTGCACCCCGCCCTGAAAGGAACTTACTGGAAAAAAACACTGATGTGAGCTCACACACCAGTGGCACATGACTCTACCCTGAATATTCTTTACTTTTTGCTAAATCAAGAGCCTTATGTATAGAATTAGTGTGATTTTGGTGAAACCTGAATCTGAAATTCATCCCTTTGTGTTCTTCGCCTGCTTTTCAGGTGCAAAGCCCAAACACCAGGCCAAGGCAGCGAACAAATCCCCACTGGCAAAACCTCATCAGAAATCAGATACAGCTAAGACCAGCAGGTAAGTCTACTCCAAGCATTGTTCTGCATATCAATTTTTGCGTATATATTGCACCAAATCACAACCAAGTTTATCTTACAACACTCTCATATCGAGCAGGTAAATAAAATGAAATAATAGCTGCAACGTTTAAATTCTCTTTTAACCGTCAACCTCATCTCCATATTAGTGTTGCACAATTTGACATATTATGCCATTAAGAGTCTACTTGCTTGGTTATTATGGCACATGCAAAGATTACTGATGGTTTTTATTTTTTTTTCTCTCAGTTTAAAGCATCAAATCTTAAAGGCCCTGTGAGGACTTTAAGTGATCTTGAAATAGTCTCTCTCTTATATATTTGCCTGTTATATATTATTATCCATGATACATTACTATTTCTCAGTATCTGTGAACAGGTTGGATTTTCATAAGCGAACATAAATCCATTTACCAGTTCCTCCAGGAAGTTGGGATGTTGTAATTGCAATAATTAACGCAAATATAATCAATTCCTGTGAATTCTAAGCGGCCTTGCAATTTTGTCCAATCACTGCAACTTATTTGCAGATTTGACCAACCATAACTTTCATCTGCCACCTTGAATTTTTCCAATCATAGCAGTCAGTCCTCCATCAAACTCGCTTCTTTGTTTATGAAGTTGCAGACATATCAGACAAAAATGCCTCTGATTTACCAACAAATATTGCAGTACGGGCCGGGAAGGCAATGTTCTGCACAAAACTATTTTGCAACATTGTGGTGGAACACAGATGGAAATCATCTATGACAAACACTTTTCTACCGCAAAACACGACTGAACAACTGAAGCGGGTGGACAACATACGAGACAGATCACAGTGACAGAGGCTGCAGTTTGCTTGAAACAAACAGGGTCTGTGAGTGTGCATGTGTGTGTGTATGCATGGATTCACTTACGTTACACGTTACAGACATGTCTCAGAGCAATACTAAACAGATAGTCTGCTCAGTTTGATTTGTTGTCATGTTACAAACAATAGTGGAACATAACTACAAATAAATACTTTACCTCATTGCTTTGCATCCGGGGGAAAGTTGTCTTTAACAAGGAAAAGTATTGTTCAAAGGAAAATCTGCTCTTTATTCATTTACTTCCAAAACAAATGCAGGCCTTGGTAAGAGTTACGTCTTTACGACAGGGGGTGATGGTGCTCATGGGAAACGGAGTCTTTATCCCAGAAAAACATTACAAATTCCAGTCACTGCAGTAAATGCGAAACAGTCCTCGCAGCACTTAAATGCATTTAGAATTTTAAAGATGGAAAAAATCTGTCATCTTGCCTTCTGTGGATTTCATCTAGCTTTTTGAACCTTTAGCTGTCTGCTTGTCTTTGTCCTGCCTTTGCTCGACTCATCTAACTTGTCCCTGTGCTCTCTCAGCTGTTGCCACATGTAGTGACTTAAACTTGAGAAGTTTTGCTGTTGAGCCTTTTTCTGTTCTATGTTCCCGTAATTGGAAATATCCCCATGTAACAGACATTGCTTTGGTTTGTTTTGGTGGTTTTTTTTGTTTGTTTGTTTTGTTTTTTGCTACTAGTTCAGTGTTGGCTTCTGGGTATGAACACATGGGTGCATTAATTTAAATCGTAGCCTTTTGTGTGGTTATGTAACTGCACATTCTAATGTGATGATTGCCATTGCTGTGAGATCAATCATGCAGCTCTACCTTGGATATATTATTCTATTTACATTGTTTTGGACAGAACTGTCAATATAACGCACTCCATTTCTATCTTAATCGAGCATAGCCTCTACTTGAACTGATTTCCATTGGGAAGGTTTTCATTTTCTTCTGCAAAACACAAATACATTTACTTGACTTAGAAGCCATTTTTCCACCGTGCAAAAACAGCCTCCAAAGTGTTTTGAGACTGAGAAAACTTTTTTTTGTAAACAGTTATAGTTTTTTTTTTTAGTTATAGCTGAAAAAAAAACCTCCCATAATAACATAAAAATGTTCCAAATAATTTGAAAAGCATGAGTGGCATATGTGGGTAAAAAAAAAAGGGAGCAGCACATTGAGACCCAGAACAGGAGAAAAACACAGAGACTTTAGACTTGAACTAAAGAGTTCTGGGAGGAACTTTTCCCATAAAAATGGATAAAGAATGAGGTTATGCACAAACTTTGAAGATAAAACTAGAATATATATTCAATCATATCCATTTCTATATTATGTCACGACAACTTTGCACAGTCATTGAATGGATTTCTTATGTCTGCAGGGGGGTGGGGAAATATTGAAATAATGGGCAAATAGTTAGAAGTGACTGTTAAATACTTTAAATGCCCATTCCTGCTTTTGATCTTAAGAAACATGTTTCCCTCTCAGCCTTATTCTTATGCCATCTGTCAAGGAAGCACATTATTATTTGACACATAAACCAAAAACAAGAAGATATCAAACTAAGACATTGCATCATTGCGTTGCCTTTTCATTTAGATACTTTTTAAAAAAAAAACTCGTCCTTGATTTTTGATCTCCAGCCTGCTGAATTTCAGCTTGTAATAAAGAAAGATTAAAGAGTGCTCATTAAAATCTCCCTTTAATTAAACAAACGTTTTACTTTTTTTTGTAACTTTCTATTGTCTTCTGATATTTTCAATTATAATGAGAGATATTATAAAATTGTAATAGGCATAGTCACTCTTAAATGCTACATGATAAAAATATTAATCTTGGTCCAAAGGTTGAACACAAACATGGAAAAAAAAGTTAGTTTATTAATTAATATTTTTTTATCCATGCAGGTGAACATCAAACAGCTTGAAATTCTTCTCATTGATAATCAGCTCATGTCTCAGAGGCTTGACCTTGACTGAATGAGAGAAAAGTTTTACTGCCCCCTGCTGGTTTCAAACATTAATTCATGATTCACTCTCACGTCTGTTTTTCTCTTGAATGTTTTATACTGATCATTCCAGCCACCAGTCAGTATTAGTTAAGATGTTGTGGTAAGAGCTGCTGTGGGTATTTCATTGTTTTATGACTCTTTGTCTGTTCACAGTCCCACCAACAAGTCAAGTGTGAGAGAAAGTGGCAAAGTCAAGACTGGGGAGAAACCATCAGCTGGAGGGACAGGAGCCAGAGCAGAAAACAAAGGAAGAGGCACACCAGACCACAGTGAGATAGTCTTGATGGATTCAGATATCTTTTACTCTACTGTAGCCATCTACTTATGTTCTGTTTACTCTAATGTTTAGTTGCCAAGCATGGATCCTCTCTAAAAAAGCCGGCTTCCCCCAGAAAAGACGACAGCAAGGACAGCTCGAAACCCTCAGCAGCAGACAAAACGGCTACTGAAGCTCCCAAAAAGAAGATCACAAAACCCACTTCAGCAGCTGGAGCCTCGACTAAATCCAGCAGTAAATCAACAAAACCCTCTCAAGCCCCCTCCAAGCAGTCCTCTGCTGTAGTTGCCAAGTCTGGACCAAAGCCAAAAAGTAGTACAGAGTTTTCTACAGATAAAGCTTCTCCAAAATCTGGAGCAACTGCCAAACCTCCATCTGCTGCTTCTGCTTCTGCTGCCACTAAGAAACCAGGAACTAAAGGGAAAGAGGTACCAAATGGCAAAAGTTTAGAATGTAAATCAGAGCCAGCTCCAACAGAAAAGACTGAAGAAGTCAGGGCGCATAATGTTAGTACAGAGGTGGCACTCTCTGACCAGCAAACAAGTCAGACTGTAGGCGAATCACTCAGCTCAATGCAGAGTCCTCAGAATGCTGAGAAACGGTCAGATAACACTAATTGTGCAGACGTGAAGACTAGTACTGAACCAGCAGCTGGTAACAACCCTGATGTCCAATCAGCTAAACCAGGCACCTTCAAACAGCCTCAAACTGGAGTCAACAAAGTTCACATCCGTGGAGGACAAGTTCATGAGGTCAGCTCCCCAAGCTCCCCAAAAGACACTGAACGACCCATTGACACTCCCTGCAGCATGGGAAGCACTGACACTCCCTTAGAGGACTTGTGGAGTGGCATCCATCATCAGGTCAGCCCAGAGTCTGAGACTGGCAGCACGCACACCACCTCCTCTGACGACATTAAGCCCCGCTCAGAGGATTACGACGCTGGAGGTTCGCAAGATGACGACTGCTCCAACGACAGAGGGGTTTCTAAGTGTGGTACAATGCGCTGTCATGACTTCCTGGGCCGTAGCAGCAGTGACACAAGCACCCCGGAGGAGTTAAAGATGTACGAAGGTGGAGCAGGACTGAGAGTGGAGGTGCGACTGCGAGGACGGGATGCTGAGACCACCAGTGAGGAGGAAGGAGCAAGGCAGCGTCCTCGTTCCTGGGTGCACAGAGAGGAGGTGCATGTGGAGGAGGAGCACTCAGAGGTCGAGGCCACTGTGACTGTGAAGAGCATCCCTGAACCCCAGCTGTTCTCCTCCGAGGATGAAGAGGATGATGAGGAGGCCACAGAGGATGAAAGGTCAGAAGTTGAAGTGATCCCAGGCCAGGCTGAACCGGCTCCAACGGAACCCTCACCACACTTTCAGGGGATCGTCAATCTAGCTTTTGATGATGATGGAGGAGAGCAGGAAAATGACCAACCTGACTATCAGTCCACTTCTAACTTCCGGCGCTCCGTGCTGCTCTCTGTGGATGAGTGTGAGGAGTTGGGCTCAGAGGAGGGCGGAGTCCAAACTCCACCTCAACAGCCTGACGATACCCTGACTCCCTGTGATGTGTTCGAGTCTGACTCCATAACTCCGCAGTCTAACTGTGCCCCCTCTGCTGGCCAACAAAACCACCTTGAAGGTATGAAGCACAAAGACCAGGGCGAGGAGCGGGAAGAGAAGGCCTCCATATTTCTTACAGAAATCCAAGAACCAGTGAAGGAGGAGAACGCACACATCCAGGTAGATGGTGTGAAGTCAAGCGGTCCTGCCTCTGACTCTGACATCAGAGACCTCCCTCCCCAGGAGCGCCCATGCCACCTGGATCTACGGCACACTGAACAATACAATGGATGCCCACGCAAAACTCACGAAGGAAAGAAAGCTGACTTACATCTAGACTTAAATGAGCCTCAGCTAACAGGGGACTCTCCTGTACATGCTGCACAATCTCCAGCAGGTAATGTATGATCTAAGGACCCTTCTTAGACCCTCAATCCAAACCCATCTCTTCTCCTTAATCTCCACAAGTGTAGATGTAGTTTATCCTTGCAAGATTCATCCACCTCTGCTTGAATTCCTAAACCTTACCTACACCTTCCCTTTGTCAGAAAAAGGATATCAATAAGCAAACTAGTTTAGCAACTAGTTATGAGTCAAGGTTCAAATTCAAACAGTCATTCTACTTTCCCATCCAAAAGATTTCTCTCATTCCAACCCATCTGATTGTGTAGCCGTCGTAGATTTGAATTTGAAACACCAATATCCTTTTGAAGATGGTGATTGGTCTCATCAGAAATAAGAACCCAAACTGTACTTTTTAAACAACTGAACTACCTGTAGTCAGAGGCATGTAGGCCTTGGTATCTCAGTTTACACAACAAAAGGGAAAGCAGTGTACTCTTTACTCAGACTGATCATACAATTGTATCTGTCAAGACTATCTGCCTCGAGGAAGGCTTGTGACATAGTTAAACCAATGCACTTTTATGTACATATCAAATAATGGATTATTTTTGTCATTTCTTTTACGCAGTGGAATAATTGTTGGCATTTTAAGCCATACATATTTTAAAACTTTTAAAGGTGCTTTATGTCATATTCAAGCATTAACAGATCAAATATATAGTTGTGAATTTTAAAAATGATCATCACAGTTAGACCATTCTTGTGATCATTTTAAGCAAAGCAACTAGTATGATGATGAAGCTTTTGTGTCCGTGACGATCTTTAAGCAGGTTGCTAAACTGACTAAAATTAATAATAATCTGACAAGTGACGAGATATCAATGTAGTCTTTTAAGTAGGGCTACATATTATTTACTTTGTAAAGTTTACCTCCTCTGTTTTGCTTCATTAAAAGTGTGCAAGAGCCAAAAGCTTTTCAGATGTTTTGCTGTTGTTAGCTTTTGGTTTCACTGTTATGTTTTTTTGTTTGTTTTTTTTTATTGGCTGCACAAGACCTGCAAAATTTTCACCCTTATTTACAGCAAAGTAAAGGTATTTCTAATTCAGTCTCAGGTTTTCAAAAGAATCTCAACGCTGACAGAACTGAGCAACAACAACAGGGTCAATCCAGTGTTTGTTTACTTTTCACAAAAATATTCACAGAGTGATTTGTTGATGCTTGGATTCTACATGCAGCACCTTTAAAATTTATGTTCAGGTAAATAAAAAGCAAGTAATGATATTTTTTAGCTTTCTTTAGTGAAACTAACTGACTCCATGGTCAAATAAAAACGTTTCAATACTGTTTTGACGGCGTTAAACTGCCACTGCTACTCAGAAAGGTGTGTTGTACCTGGGAACTTTTCCCTTACATCTCTTTGCTGTTTTATTTCAATTTGAGAATGTATTCTTTTTTGTTTGTTTGCTTTATTTTAATTTATTATTTTTGTCTGCACTGCACACTTGCATGCTACTGTCAGAATTTGTCATTCAGCTCATCATATTCCATACATTATGTATCATTATTATTATTTTTTTTAAATCCATCACCTTTTGTCATTCCCAGTAGTTTTGTGTCTAGATAAAAGTTGGTCCACTTTATAAGAAAACTGTTTTGTTGTTCAGTAGTTTAATGTAGTGTGAGTCGCCTCCTCTGTAAAGTACGTGATGTGTCACTAGAGCAGTTGTCATGGTTCTGCCATGTCTCTCTTTCTTCACTCATCACATTCAGAAAAAGAAATCCTGCTGCACCAGTAGTGAGGGTCTGCCCCCGTGCAAACATTGTGAGATATTTCATTTTAAAAATCCAACAGTGATTTTTGTTTTCATTCCTTTTTGGACCTGTTGAAGACAAAAAAAAAAGAAAACAACAAACAGAAAATGTCTAAAGAAAGTGGTGTGCCATATTTTTGTGCTGCTAACTGAGGCACTGTTGCTTGCATTTTTGTTATACTTTTTCGTTGGTGACAGTACGAAACCCGTTTCATGGGTCTGCCCGTTCATAGACCTGCATGTATATCTGAAAACATATCACTGTTACTACTGACCAATGCAAAAGTCACTGGTGCTGGCAATGCATGGCTTATTTTGTTTCAGTAGGTGAATAAAGAGACGCACATAAAAAGCAAACCTCTGTTCGTCGCCTTTAAAGCAGCTGTGTGAACATGATATCCATATTTTAAGTAACTAGTGAATTAACTATTGAAGTCAGCCAAACATAACTTGACCACCAGTGTTATTACCCTAACAGCTGTCCTTATCTTACTTTACTATGGAATATCTTTAAGGGCACAGTTGCATTAAGGGTAAACTTTAGCAATCAGTGTTTTGTTTTTGTAGGCTAAACTTAGTCTCTCTTTAAAAAAGAAAAAAAAAGTCCATTTGGAGGAATATTTCAGTTTGTCATTTTGCAGTATTGTCAATTGCTTTTAGGGGACAATGGTTGTGACAGATTGGATCAAAGCTGCAAACATGACCGCCGACCTTCCAAAGCCCTCTCTCCCATTTACGAGATGGATGTGGGGGAAGCCTTTGAGCACTGCTCGGACAAGAACTCTGAGCTGAAGGAAGAGGAGGAAAAGCTCAGAAGGAACCATGATAACAGCAGTGAGTTTGCAGAAAGTGACTGGAGCCTGCTCAGGCAACTCCTCTCAGATCACGAGTCAAATCTGGGCGTCATAAACCCTGTACCTGAGGAGCTCAACCTGGCCCAGTATCTCATCAAACAGACTCTGTCGCTCTCACGTGACTGCCTGGACTCTCAGGCCTTCCTCTCCCCTGAGAAGGAGACCTTTAAACGCTGGGCAGAGCTCATCTCACCCATGGATGACTCCTCCACTAGCATCACAGTGACCAGCTTCTCCCCAGAAGACGCTGCGTCTCCACAGGGGGAGTGGACCATCGTGGAGCTGGAAACACATCACTAATTGCCCACAGTAGAGGCTGTCAGACAGCTGATGCTTTCTCAGTGAACACTGAAAGTCTTTCCATGAAGTTTGTCTTAATTTATGATTATTTATCTGTCTCTTGATTTGCACTCTACAACACAAAGCTTTGCAGAAGCTTATTTTGCTTCTCTGTTACGCCCTTTGGACAATTTCTCCACACAAACAGGCTTTTGTGCATGTTGATATTTTTCTATATGTTAAACTGACATTGCTTCAAATCTCTAGAAAAGACATGGAGTGAGAAAAAATACTTTTCATGACAGTGTTCAAATGATATGGTTGACTTAAGTTTCTTAAAGAAAAGTAGTATCAGCCCAACGGCTTGCATTTAATGTCATACTGAAAATAAAGATTTGTGTTTCTGAAAAAAAGGGGAGCTTGTTCATCACTATCATATTGCACACCATATCAGTACCTTATTTTTATACTAATATGCTCCTTGTCCTTGTTCTTAACTTATTTTGTTTAAAATCACAGTATCTGTTATCTCATGCCTCATTCTTTCTTCTGTGGGCAGTATGACTGTAACAAAACAAGATCTTAAATATAAATCTGACATGTCAAGACTGAACAAAGGGCTGTAAATATAAATGTTGTTCCCAGAAGAGGCTGTAACATATTTCAGCAGAGGCAGTGCTATACAGTGCAGACCAGTGGCGGCTGCTGGTCAGTCAAGGAGGGGAAGCTCAATTTTTTTCTGGCCTACATCATAAATTTGTTTATTTATTTAAACGTAAACAACTGACCTTTCTACAACTGATGTAGAAGAGTTTTACTTCAAGATCGCTGATTGGCTCATTTGACTGTCAATCAAAAAGGGATTCAGCCTCAGAAAGATCATCCAATCATAATGCAGAAGCTGAGCGTCCAGGCCAGCCCACTGCCTCATAGACCCCCAGAGACGCTGAGCGTCCGATGGGCGGGACAAAGCCCAGCGTTTATCCAATGACCGTCCAGTTTCCACAGTGGAACAACCCACTCTACCCTACACTGTTGAAGTCTGAAGACGCTCAGCGTCCGACTGTGTTAAAGCGCTCATACGCTGCGGGGATGAATGAGAAGGAAGTCGCACCAGTTACCTGTGATAAGTAGCTGATTCAGAACAAAAGATGAAGGTATTCTAGCGCATATTTAGCCAATGAAATGTACACACAGCAGAACATATCAACACTTTTTTTGGGGGGACATTTTAGGGGAAGCTGAGCTTCCCTTGCAGTCTTAGAGCAATCGCCACTGGTGCAGACTGAACGTAAGATAAATCCAGATTTCTCCTTTTCAATAAGAGGGAAAAAAAACACTTCATAGCTTAAGCACTGAGGTCAAATCAAGATTTAGTGACAGAGTAAATTCCCACTGTGCTTCTCTTTCAAAATGACAGAGGTCACACTTCATGCTGTCTTCTCCCATTCTCTCTGGTCTGGTCTCAGTATCTCTCTCCTCTTAAAAACCAATTATAATAGAAGACAAAAGTCAACATGGTCTCAGCAGACATCTGTCTGAGTCTAGTTCTGCTCACATTTCTTCCTCTACTTCTTTCTTTACTCATGTTGGATGAAGATGAGCTCAGACTGAGCCTTGCCTGAAACATGAGACTGGATCTTGTCTTAATGTTTGGTCTTTGTAGATACTATAATACAATAATATATAGCGTACGATCTTTAGCTGCTCTTTCTGTAAATGATTTAACATTTGTTGTGACCTGGCAGTATACACAATGACTGACTGATAGACAAAGGTTTTCTCTTGAACGAGCAATAGATATATCCATTTTTTATTATCTTGCCCAGATTTGCTGGGTGGAGTTGAAGTCCAGACCTTGAGGGGGCAATCATTGTCAGTGTTTACAGGAAATTCTTTCTGTTGCAGGTAGCACTGACAAAAGTACGATGAATATTTAGGGTCATTATCCTCTTCCAGACCCAATAACATGACTCCTAGACTCCCAGTCTCACCCGAATGTTGTAGTTTATTTCCTTATCCATGGTACCATCAATTTTCACTCAGCCATCTGTTTCTGGGGCTGAAGCGGCACCCCACACCATACTATCACCTATGTGTTTGACTGTTGGCAAGAGACACCCATTAAACATACACTTTTTGCTTGCTGTCAGGCTGTTCAAACTTGGATTTATCGGCCCACAACACTGTATACCAATCTTCCTTTGTCCATTTCTTATGTTCACATCATAGACTGTATAATTAATGGACGTAGTCTCCGCGACGTCACCCGTCTGTTTCTGAAACGGACTTTTGAAGCAAAACAGCCGGCGCGGCCATATTGGAAATGAGGCAAGCGGTGAGTCTCCACAGTAACAACCATAGGACACTCCACAGTCATGTGATCTGGGCTGTGCCTCTGATTGGACGAACTGGCGAGCTTAATATTGTGGAAACTGCAGAATTAGAAAAAAATTCACCCCCCTACAGTGCGTGCAGATAGTGAAATTAGCGATTCAGACGAGTGATCTTCTTAGTACCAGGCTGTAAATAGGCTTATTTTGGCCGTGAAAATTGCTTTTTTTGGCTTGGTGTGTACGTGACTTTTAGGAACAGCTAGAGGAACAGCTCAAGGAACAGCTCGAGGAACAGCAGACTTTAGCACTTCCGCATGCATTTTTCAGACATTTCTATTCAGCCAAGTCCTTCTTTCCGCCAGTTTCCAACACACAGTTCTTTTTGGTGTACCCAAGAATTAATTTATGAACAAAGCGAGTTAATTGGAAAATAAAATTCTGTTAATGTCATTCTGTCCCCGTACCATGATCTATGGAAAGGTTTGTTCAAAATTTGTATACCAGATTATGATTTGATTTCTATTGAAAATGGTCCTTTAATAGATCTCTGCTCATGTGTTTACTCTGTCAGTTTATCTTTAAGGCTTGGAAACAGAGATTGTGGAAAATTTCCAGTGACTTTCAGTTAATGTGAATAATCCAACAAGGTTACGTTTTTGAAACATCAAACACAAAAAATGAAATATTTATTCATTAATTGATTTATTTGGTGCTTTTGCTTCTTGTGCTCTCAATAAAGTAACTCAGTGGTTATTAGTTATCATGTGTGTGCAAATTGATATCTTGAGTCAGTAGTCAGTAGATTTTGTCTTCAGAATCAGAAATACTTTATTGATCCCCAAGGGGAAATTGCTTTTTGGTTTACAGCTGCTCCCATTCAGAAGTGTTAAAATATAGGAAAGTACAAAAAATAACATAAGTGTCATACAAAAATTGAATTGTGCAAAAGTAATATAATTATGTACATTCTACTAAAACTATGTGGTATAAACAATGACATAAGTTATGGGTTATTGCTCAAGTACTTATCTAGTTATGGGTATTGCACAGAGGACATAGTTATTGCACATTTCTTTCATGAGTCCAAATGAGTCCTGATTAAACCATGGGACACCCAGAGTGAGGAGTTATACAGTCTGATGGCCACAGGCAGGAATGATTTCCTGTGACGCTCAGTGGTGCATTTAGGTGGAATCAGTCTCTCACTGAAAGTACTCCTGTAGCTGACCAGTACGTCATGGAGTGGGTGTGACGCATTGTCCAAGATGACCTGCAACTTGGCCAGCATCCTCCTCTCTGACACCTCTGTCAGAGAGTCCAGCTTCAGTCCCACAACATCACTGGCTTTGCGGATCAGTCTGTTAAGTCTGTTGCTGTCAGCTACCCTCAGCCTGCTGCCCCAGCACACCACAGCATACAGGATAGCACTGGCCACCACAGACTCGTAAAACATCCTGAGCATGTGTATACAATAATAGTTTTCTGTATACACAATAATAACTTGAACAATGTTATCATTGTTGTCACTGTGTTTCTATATATATGTATATTTTTTTTGTCAAACAAACAAATAAGTAAATAAAAACCTGAAAGGCAATAAAAGGTCAACTAATATGATGGTCTTGTTTTGAAAGTGTGTCACATCTACTATCCAACCACAAGGTGGTGACAGAACACACCTTTAATGATGCCTTGACAGGTATTTTAAACTTAATTCAAGTTTCTAACATTCCAGTTGTTGACTTGAATGTAATTGGTCTGTACGTTTCCAGTGCTGCTCTCCCAATACTGTAAACACTGTAAAAGCTGGGCTGCTGAAAATAAAAATGTGTTGTCAAATTGAAAATTCTCTCAGATTTTATTGATGAAAGGTCTGGGTCCACATAGCATGGCGGTCCATTTGATGACCCCTGACCCTGCAGCTCCTCGTACATCTGGTCTCATCAGGTCTGGTCTTGATCAGGTTCCTTTTCTTTCTGTAAAAGACAAATTCTGTACAAAGCAAAAGAGTACTTAATAAACAACTTCAGACAGTTGTAGAAAACTGGTGCAAAAGTTTCAATAAATAAAATTAAGGAAAATATTTACCTTCTTTTTTGGAGATGGTTTACGGTATATGCTGACCCCGCAGCTCCTCGTTTTCTGGTCTGGTCTCATCTGGTCCTGTGGTCTCATCTGGTCCTGTGGTCTCATCTGGTCCTGTGGTCTCATCTGGTCCTTTGGTCTCATATGGTCCTGTGGTCTCATCTGGTCCTGTGGTCTCATCTGGTCCTGTGGTCTCATCTGGTCTGGTGGTCTCTCCTGGTCTGGTCTCTCCTGGTCTGGTCCCTCTTCTCTCTGAAATTCAAATAATGGATAAATAAAGACATTAGTAAACAAGCCTGGACTAAAAACAGAATAAGGAGGTCAGATAATGGATGGATGGACAGATGGACGGTAAACTTGTTTTGTTTATTGTTGAGAATTGTCAGCGCATGATGTCTCCTCCTGCTGCAGCTCCTCTTCTCTTTCTCTAAAACATCAATTTGAGGATAAATTTATCAACAATGATACAATCAATAATTCATCTTCTCTTCTCCTGTTGACGAGGGATGACAACAGTTCATGTTTGTAATATTTAACCCACATCCATCACCTCAGGCTCACAAACTGGACATTACAAAACACTACACATCCAACACAGTGTACCAGAATGTACACACACTGAAATGTTACATAAAGACCAAGAGGCCGTTTACACTAAAACAGTTTTAGGACGAAACGCGAAAGTAATGGTTGTATTTTAGCCTCTCGTTTACACGGAAACAGCATTTTAGCCGACCTAAAACGCCACTTTTTTGAAACGCCCACCATTGCGATGTAAACGGCAAGCCGTCACATTCCACTTTGCGCTTGTGCATTCCACTTCCTCTTCTATCTTTGATGCTCCTTGTTTTTTGTTGTTTTTCCTGATTTTACCCCGCCACCACCCCCCCTCATCGGAGGACAAATAACTTTATTCTATGCTACAGTTTTGGAGTGTCTCTTTTCCTCACTGAATAACTAAGTCCTATTTTGAAAGTGTTTGTTTACACGCTGCATAATTAGTAAGATTTGATCACACTAGTTCATGACAATCAGATTTTATCTACAACTATTTTTAAGACTAATATTAAAGGGAAAGTCCATGAAATTAAAAATGTAGAAGACAGACACTCATGGGAGTTGCATCACTACTAAAGATCATGTATCAGTAGATTTTATTTTTATCTCTGTTTCTTTGATCATTTTTACATTGTATATTCAATTATCTAACATGCTATTTGATCGTGTGTGTCTCACAGCACATGCTGCAGCTTTCTTTACAGTTTTTCTTTGTTTGCTATTAACCTTTACCCCGCCACCACCCCCCCTCATCGGAGGACAAATAACTTTATTATCTAACATTAAAATAACAATTTTAAAAAGATTTGAGTCTAGTCAAACTATTTTTGTTTCTTCTTCTTTTTTTTTTAAAATGATTTGAAAACATTATTGAACATGTTTACATTAAACTGAACTTGATTTGGTTAAATGCTGACTACAGAATCTTAAACTGGATAATATGTGATGAAGCTGTGTTCAACTATATTATTTAGATTTTCTCATAATTAGTAAAACTGAGAACTTTGTTAGACACACGCGATGATCAACTTTTATTCTTTCTGTTAACCTTAACCCCGCCACCACCCCCCCTCATCGGAGGACGAATAACTTTATTCTACATTAAAAACACTATTTTAGGGATTGTCTTACTATTTTTGTTAAGTTTTTAAGTTTAAATGATTATTGTTGAAAATAACTGTTTGTTGTGTTTTTATCTGTTCAATGAAATGTCTGTCCTAAAGGATCCAGACTACTTACCAAACCTTACCTCTTCTCTGTCTCTGGTTTTATTCTGAAAACCTTACCCCGTCGTGCGTCTGACCCTCTCCTCCAAAGCTTCCTGCTTCTTCTGAGGCTTCCTCCTCTTTCGAACATTTGTCTCCATGTTTGAATCTCCTTCCTGTCAGGATCGTTCTTCTTACCCCCAGCCTTGATCTTGGCCTCCTTCTTCTCGGTCCTCTTCTTGCTCCTCCTCAGAACACAACTGTCCTCCAGACTTCTCCTCCACGTCCGTAAGGTTCTCCTTCTGCTCCTCCCTCTTTCTTCTCTCACTCCTCCTCCTGCTCTCCTTCAACTCCCGTCTGTCCTCTTCCTCCTCCTCCTGTCGCAATGACTCTTCTTCTGTGTGTGTGTGTGTGTGTGTGTGTGTGTGTGTGTGTGTGTGTGTGTGTGTGTGTGTGTGTGTGTGTGTGTGTGAGAGTGTGTGTGTGTGTGTGTGGCAGGGAGCTCGTCTCTCTCTAAGGTGAGTCCAGGGCTCCTGCAGGTTCACTGTGTCAGACACACAGGCAGCTCCAAGAAAGAAAGAAAGGTGCAAGACGCACAAAAACACAGCCACCTGTGTGCTGCATCCACAGTGATTAAAATATGTACAATATTTACATGTCCACAAGGGCCTGGTGCCAGACGCTACCAGGGACCCTGATGGCCCCGCCAGACGCAGGGGCCGGCTGTGAAGAAGAAACGGTCACAGTCTGAGGCGTTTCTTCGGCTGGCTGCTGTCCTCCTCCTCTGTTTCGTCCCTTCTCCTCCTCCTTGAATCTGGGACGCACTGCGTGGACCACACAGCAAAGCGACAGAGGACAGACATGAGGCACTGTCCATCCTCTGAGTAGTCACTCACCCTCCAGCGGTTGGTGACCTGGATGAGGTTGAGGCGAAACACCGGAGAGATCACTCTGCTGACTCTCCTTCCGTTCACCTCCGGGCGCTGGACTCGGTTCCTGGAGTCCCTCCGCAGAGTTCCCAGTTCCACCCTCTCGGGGAGAGCTGGGGTCACAATGATGGGAGGAGGAGGTTCCACAAGAGGGAACATGATCCCTGGTGGGGCCTCCAGGAAGAACTGCCTGCTGTTCTCCCTCTGCTCTTCCTCCCCAAAGGGCGTGAAGATTTGCCTCCTGCGAAAGGATCCCCTGAAGGAGATCAGAGGGAACTCCCTGGAGCCTGTGATCAGGTTGTTGTACAGGCTCATGATGGTGTACCTCATGGAGTCCAGGCTGCTGTCACTCAGAGGACGGTTCCTCATGTTTGTGACAATCAGTGTCAGAGTTCGTCCACTACGTGGCAGAGAAGCTGGAAAGAGAGTCAAGAAAATGTGAGTCACAGGAGTCAGGATGACATGATGGGACAAACAGATCAGGATAGCTGCTTAACTCTGACTTTAAAGTTTAAATCATTAAACACAGAAGAACACAAAGACTCAGTAAATACCCTAAAGATTAAGTCAAATGCATTGTGAATTATTTAAAGACTTTACAACACATTAAACAGCTTGAATTCAACTTCTATTCATGCAATATGAAGTAAATAACAAAGCAGTTCTGCTGCTCTGAAATCACACCAAATACTCTTTAAAATATTCTTCAGACTTCTGGCAAGAACATATACTACACTTTTAGTTATGTGTTATTAAACACACACACACACACACACACACACACACACACACACACACACACACACACACACACACACACACATATATGCTCCTTTCACATCTATCATGACAGAGCCAATCTTGGCATTTTTTTTAAGTTATCAGGAATCTACACTTTAAACCACATCATCTCATCCCAACCATCTGCATCAGCTGTTGTGAAATGAGCAAAAACTGCAGTCAAAAACAAAACCTCAGAATAACTTTGCAAAGCTAGCTGTAGGCTAAAATGTCAACAGTGTGGAATATTTGAAGATCCTCAGTATTAAAACACTGCATCAGAGTCAGGGCCTGAAAACGGCTGGTTGGGACATCTCTAGTTGAAACTAAATTACCCTTTTCTTTCATTTAACATTTTACTGAGTCTTTTTAGTCCACACTGGTTCAAAGTGCAGACAACTGAACACAAACCATATTACTGACTGTATCCACCTGTTTCTTCAGAAGTCTATGAGCGTGAACTTCTGCTGGCGGTTATCAACCTACAGTTGGCTGACTGGCGTGAAATCACTGATGTTAGACAGGGCTCAGTGTTAACTTTTTAAAACATCCACACAATGAACTATGAATCCACCTCCAACTTTTGTTCATTTTGTAGCTTTCATGCTGTTAAAAGCCGGTTATTAGAGTATGACAGCCAGGCTAACATCATTAGCTTTGTGGTCACTATGGCAACGTAATAACAACTGCTATGGGTAGTCATGAAAAGGTGGATATTGTTCTCTATGTGAACCAAAAATGAAATAAAATAGGAAAACAAAAGGTCTTTAACTTTATATCTTATTTCTTATTTATTTCTTATTGACTCTCATTTTGAAACTAAATGTCCTTAACGGTCTCATTTATGAAGCTAAAGTGTATCCCAGCCATGTTAGCATCACACTTTCATTTCCCATAAATACTCTGAACATGACCATCAAAAGTCTCCATCAAATCAAATTAACCTGAAACCAGTACAGACACATATTTTACTTCGTTTTATCTTTAAAATTGAAGATGAACATTAAAACATTAAGACAATTCAAATTTTAAAGCTAGCCACCGCATGCTAATTCTTTGCATTTAAAAAAAATAGATCGGGCGCCATCTTTGCCCATTAACCTCAATGTTAAAATCAAAGTTTGAGTCTTTCTCAAATTCTACAGTAATATTGACTTTTTTCCTCTTAAAACTTCAAATAAAACCATATCTATTCTGGTGAAAAGGCCATAAAAAGTTAGCTAACGTCAATCATCCACTGCAATTCAATATTTGTTCATGCGTTGTCTTTAAGCGTACATTATAAAATACACCTGCTCTAAATTTAAAATTACTTTGTTTCATTTCATCCTTATTCTTCAGTTTAGAGCAACATAAAGGAGGAAAAAAGGCGCTTTATTGATATTTACCATACTGCTCAGGCAGACTGAAGATGGTGATGGTCAGGTAGTGCTTCTCTCTGCCGGACCTGGACATTGTTTGATCCGCTGATATCAGCCTTTGTCACTTTCTGAAGATCGCTGAAAGTTCCGTCGATGCCAAAAATGTAATTTTCCAAAGAATGAAGTTCATCCAACAGATGAATAAATCCACTTGTCTTTCGTCTCTCAAATCAGGAAAAGAATTTGAATTTTCGCGAACTTTGCTTTTTATATGGCCTGTCACCATGACAACCAGCGATACGGAAAATAGTAAATTAAATAAAATTATTTTATGAAAATATAAAGAAGAAAATATCATGTTATACCCACAATTAAAAAAGCATACAATCGAAATGAATTAATTAAATAAAATTAATACTGATTAAATAAAACAAAATGTCTCACTGTCGTACCATCTTATCTCACGTACTGACGTCAACAATAATTTAAAAGAGTAGACTACACGAAAATCATGTTAATGATTATTTTTCAACTTGGGCTGATTTTTTGAGCTCCAGTCGTAATGTTTTAGCTTAATACGCTTATTGTACTGTTTTTTTATATTACGTATTTATATAATAAAAATTAATAAAAAACATAATTATGGGGCTATGTTAAGAATCTTTGAAAAACAGTATTGTTTCACTTTTTTTCTCTACGTTTTTAGATCAATATATTTGTGGATATCACAATAAAAAAAGCAGATATGGCCTAAATGACTCCACCAAGCTGCGAAAATAATCCAGAATTATTTCTTCTCTTCTTAAGGAAATATCTCTGTTTAAAAAAAAAGAAAGAAAAAGAAAAGACAAAGAAAACGCGTTTTTCCAGGCTATTAATCCCTCCTCGGTTTGGTTCGTTGTGTGAAGGATATCAAGAGCGCGTCTGTCGCGGCCTGCAGACTTCCAGCTCCGCACATTATTTCACTTCGACAAAGAATTAAAACAAATCATAGTAGCTTTATAATCCCTGAAATTTAAATGTCTTAGCTGAAGGCCTTTGATTTATTTTTGTGGCTCTAACAGTCATGACACTCAGCAAATCCACACTTTGAGATAAGGATCGGACTCCGTATTGCGCACAAAAACAGCGCACATCCTGCTCCAGCTTTTTTTATGATGACATCCACAAATATATTGATCTTAAAACGTAGAGGGAAAAAAAGTGAAACAATACTGAATAACCCCATAATTATGTTTTTTATTAATTATTATTATTATATAAATACGTAATATCATAAGAAACGGTACAACAAGCACATTAAGCTAAAACATCATGTCTGGAGCTCAAAAAAGCAGCCCAAGTTGAAAAATAATCATTGACATGATTTTCGTGTAGTCTACTCTTTTAAATTATTGTTGACGTCAGTACGTGAGATAAGATGGTACGACAGTGAGACATTAATTTTATTTAATTAATTCATTTCGATTGTATGCTTTTTTAATTGTGGGTATAAACATGATATTTTCTGTCATAAAATAATTTTATTTAATTTACTATTTTCCGTATCGCTGGTTGTCATGGTGACAGGCCATATAAAAAGCAAAGTTCGCGAAAATTCAAATTCTTTTCCTGATTTGAGAGACGAAAGACAAGTGGATTTATTCATCTGTTGGACGAACTTCATTCTTTGGAAAATTACATTTTTGGCATCGACGGAACTTCCAGCGATCTTCAGAAAGTGACAAAGGCTGATATCAGCGGATCAAACAATGTCCAGGTCCGGCAGAGAGAAGCACTACCTGACCATCACCATCTTCAGTCTGCCTGAGCAGTATGGTAAATATCAATAAAGCGCCTTTTTTTCCTCTTTTATGTTGCTCTAAACTGAAGAATAAGGATGAAATGAAATAGAGTAATTTTAAATTTAGAGCAGGTGTATTTTATTATGTACGCTTAAAGTATGACAACGCATGATCAAATATTGAATCGTAGTGGATGATTGACGTTAGCTAACTTTTTATGGCCTTTTCACCAGAAAAGATATGGTTTTATTGAAGTTTTAAGAGGAAAAAAAAGTCAATATTTCTGTAGAATTTGAGAAAGACTCAAACTTTGATTTTAACATTGAGGTTAATGGGCAAAGATGGCGCCCGATCTATTTTTTTTAAATGCAAAGAATTAGCATGCGGTGGCTAGCTTTAAAATTTGAATTGTCTTAATGTTTTAATGTTCATCTTCAGTTTTAAAGATAAAACGAAGGAAAATATGTGTCTGTACTGGTTTAGGTTAATTTGATTTGAAGGAGACTTTGGATGGTCATGTCATAGTATTTATGGGAAATGAAAGTGTGATGCTAACATGGCTGGGATACACTTTAGCTTCATAAAAGAGACAGTTAAAGGACATTTAGTTGCGAAATAAGAATCAAATAAAGTTAAATACCTTTTGTTTTCCTTTTTTCTTTCATGTTATGCTCACATAGAGAACGAAATCCACCTTTTTCTACCCATAGCAGCTGTCATTTTCTCGGTCGCCATAGAGACCGCAAAGCTAATTATCCTAGCCTTGCAGTCATAGTTGCTTTAATAACCAGTTTATCACAGCAAGAAAGCAACAAAATAAAGAAAAAATGGAGGTGGATTCATAGTGTGGATGTTTTAAAAAGTTAACACTGATCTCTGTCGAGCATTAATGATTTAACACAACTTGTTTTGAGCTAGCTTGCCTGAGGCATTCAGCCAACTGAAAGTCATTAACCGCTGGCAGAAGTTAGCACTCATAGGCCTCTGTGAAAACAGGTGGATACAGTCAGTAATATGGTTTATGTTCAATTATCTGCACTTTGAACCAGTGTTGACTAACACGACTCAGTCAAATGTTACATGAAAAAAAAGTAGTTTAGTTTCAACTAGAGATGTACTGACCAGCTGTTTTCAGGCCCTGATCCTGGTCCAGTGTTTTAATATTGAGGATCTTAAATATTCCACACTGTTGACATTGTAGCCTACAGGTAGCTTTGTAAAGTTACTCTGAGGTTTTGTTTTTGACTGCAGTTTTTGCTCAGTTCACAACAGCTGATGCAGATGGTTGGGATGAGATGATATGGCTTAAACTGTAGATTCCTGATCAGTTAAAAAGAAAATTGCCAAGCTCGGCTCTGTCATGATAGATTTAACTCCAATAAAACTGTGAAAGGAGCATTTTTATATATTTACCTGTTTTTTTAATAACGCATAACTCAAAGTGTAGAAATATCCCAGAAGTTACCGTCTATGTCCTTGTCAGAAGTTTGAAAAATACTTTATAGAGTATTTGGTCTGATTTTAGAACAGCAGAACTGCTTTGTTATTTACTTCATATTGCATGAATAGAAGTTGAGTTCAAGCTGTTTAATGTGTTGTAAAGTCTTTAAATAATTCACAATGCATTTGACTTAATCTTTAGGGTATTTACTGAGTCTTTGTGTTCTTCTGTGTTCAATGATTTGAACTTTAAAGTCAGCTATCCTGATCTGTTTGTCTCCCATCATGTCATCCTGACTCCTGTGACTCACATTTTCTTGAATCTCTTCCAGCTGCTCTGCCTCGGAGAGGACGAAGTCTCACGCTGTTTGTCACCAACATGAGGAACCGTCCTCTGAGTAGCACCAGCCTGGACTCCATGAGGGACACCATCATGAGCCTGTACAACAACCTGATCACAGGCTCCAGGGAGTTCCCTCTGATTCCCTTCAGGGGATCCTTTCGCAGGACCTAGATTTTCAAGCCCTTTGGGGAGGAAGAGCAGAGGGAGAACAGGAGGCAGCCCTTCCTAGAGGCTCCACCAGGGATCATGTTCCCTCTTGTGGAACCTCCTCCTCCCATTATTGTGACCCCAGCTCTCCCCGAGAGGGTGGAGCTGGGAACTCTGCGGAGGGACTCCAGGAACCGAGTCCAGCGCCCGGAGGTGAACGGAAGGAGAGTCAGCAGAGTGATCTCTCCGGTGTTTCGCCTCAACCTCACCCAGGTCACCAACCGCTGGAGGGTGAGTGACTACTCAGAGGATGGACAGTGCCTCATGTCTGTCCTCTGCCGCTTTGCTGTGTGGTCCACGCAGTGCGTCCCAGATTCGAGGAAGAGGAGAAGGGACGAAGCAGAAGAGGAGGACAGCAGCCAGCAGACGAAACGTCTCAGACTGTGACTGTTTACACAGTGAACCTGCAGGAGCTCTGGACTCACTCTATAGAGACGAGCTCCCTGCCACACACACACACACACACACACACACACACACACACACACACACACACACATGCAGGCACACATGCAGGCACACACACATGCAGGCACACACACACACACGCATGCAGGCACACATACACACATGCAGGCACACACACACACACACACACACACACACACACAAGCGCGCACGCACGGATACACACATGCGCAGAAGATTCAAACATGGAGACATGGAGAGGATCAGACAGAAGACGGGGTAAGGATTTCAGAATAAACCAGAGACGGAGAAGAGGTAAGGATTTGGTAAGTAGTTTGGATAATTTAGGACAGACATTTCACCAAACAGTTAAAAACACAACAAGCAGTTAAATTAGTTACAATAAAAATCATTTAAACTTAATAACTTAAACTAAAACAATAAGACAATCTCTAAAATAGTTATTTTAATGTAGAGATGAGACCACAGGACCAGATGAGACCACTGGACCAGATGAGACCACTGGACCAGATGAGACTACCGGACCAGATGAGACCAGACAAGCGAGGAGCTGCGGGGTCAGCATATACTGTAAACCATCTCCAAAAAAAAAGGTAAATGTTTCCTTTAATTTCTTTTATAGAAACTTTTGCACCACTTTTGTACCACAGGTTGTTCATTAACTTCTCTTTTGCTTTATATGTAATTTGTCTTTTACAGAAAGGAAAGGAACCAAATCAAGACCGGACCAGGTGAGACCAGACAAATGAGGAGCTGCGGGGTCAGCATATACCCTAAACCAGGGTTCTTCAAATGGACCCAGACGCCAAGCTATACAGACCCGGACCTTTCATTAATAAATTACAGGGGGATTTTTAAATTTGACCACACGCTTCTATTTTCACCGGTCCAGCTTTCACCGTGTTTACAGTATATGGAGAGCAGCACTGGTTTAAAAGCCGGGGGCAGAAGAAAGGACAATCGAGAGAAAAATAAAGAAAGCGATACAGAAAGAGAAGACAAAGAGACGAGTGAGCCGGAGTTGGAGAGAATAACATCGAAAAAATTACACAGTCTAAGAAAAGAAAAGAAAAGTGGAGCGATATAATAATTACAGCCCTTCTTAAATTTAATAAGATAACAATGATTTCACTGTCTACTGTAAGTGTTTCTGTTTACCTAAATGTTAGGCCACCATGAATATTATGGAGTCAGATCAGTCTCAAAATCCACAAATGCACACAAAAGGATTCACAAATGTATTTCTGATTCCCACACAAATGTTTATTTTTTTAGATATATTTCATACAAAATCACAAATATACGGTGCATTTACGAGCTGCTTTTCATTTGTGAACCTCGCTGCATTTGTGTGTGGATTTTTGAGACTCCCCTGACGCTCTTAGATTCACAAATGCATTTTTCTCAACAGGGAAATGTCTGTAGCCAATCAGATGTCTCCCCCCAGTTCAGCCAATCATGGTACAAGATGCTTCATGGAATAATCGAATCATTACAAACTCTTCACCAACAGATGAATCTCCTCTCAAGTAACTCCTGCTACTCCTCGCTCCAGCAAAGCCAGCGCCGCACCTCCTATGAGTAATTCCCCCGAGCCAGCTCCACCTGTGCAGCCTCCTGCTTTTCATAAGGAGCCTCACGTCCCCACTCCAGAGCCCTATTCTGAGTATTTAAGTACCAGTGGGCATTTTTTTAAAATTGTAATTTAGTCTTTGTTTTGCAGCCCCTAAGACGTAGGATAAAGCTAAGATAGCTAATTTGATAATTAGCGTTGCGCGGCTGGGCTGTCAAGTGGGCCACCGCTGTACGGAATAGTGGCTCTCCAGTTTTGTCTTCTTTCGAGTCCTTTTCTACCAAGCTAAGAAAGATTTTTGACCACCTGGTTAAGGGTGGAGAGGCGACTATACACCTCTTAGCTCTATCCCAGGGATCCAGTCAGCAGCCAATTTCTCCATAGAGTTCTGCATTTTGGCTGGAGAGTGTGGGTGGGATGAAGCAGCACTGATGGGCATTTACCTTAAGGGATTATCTGAGCAGTTTAAAGATGAGCTAGCCACCAGAGATGAGCCAGCCTTGTTAGAGGAGTTGATTTCTTTATCCATTAGTAAAGATAATAGGTTGAGAGACAGAGGTAGAGAGCATGCAGGTAGGCAGTCCAGATTAGCGCCCTCTGAAGACCCCACGAGTCCTGTTTGCTCAGATCCACCTCACTCTGCCCCGCCTCCTGGCTCTGAAGAGGAGCCCATGCAGTTGGGCAGGACTCACCTCATGCCACAGGAATGGCAGCGGAGAATGACTCAACGCCTCTGCGTATTTTGTGGAGAGATGGGACATTGCCTTCTGTCTGCGCTCGGCAAAAGGATTGGGCTCACCAGGGAGCTAGGGCGCTTTGGTGAGCCGGTCCACAATCTCAGACAGCTTTCTGTCTCGCATATTGGTCCCCTCCTGAATCCTCTGGGACAAGAAACCACCACCCTCTCTGCACTGATCGATTCTGGAGCTGATGACCCCTTTATTCATGCCTGGTGCAGAGATTAAAGATTCCTCTAGTTCCCCTGTTAGAACCCAAACATGTCGCAGTATTGGACAGTCACCTGATTTCCACTGCTACCCACCAGACAAAGCCCCTCACCCTGGTGATCTCAGGTAATCATAGAGAGACCCTCCAGCCTTTTATTATCACCTCCCCTGTCTCCCCTGTAGTTCTCGGCTACCCCTGGTTAAAGAAGCACATTCTCACTATTGACTGGACTGCCCTCAGCATAACCAGCTGGAGCACATACTGCCACTCTCACTGCCCTCAGTCAGCCATCCCAGTATCCAGAGACCCCAAGGTCCCTTTAGCGCCACCTGACCTCTCAGCTGTCCCTCCGAAGTATCAGGATTTAGTGAGGACCTGGCTCTGACCCTGCCCCTACCCTGACCCTGGCAGGACGCCAGGAGGCATCCGTTGAGGGGAGGGTACTGTGGTAATCCTGGTCTGTTGAGAGGAGCTCCTATGTCCCCCCCTCCCCTCCCTGCTCTCTCCGTCCCACGGCAGCTGCCTGCACACCTGAGGCTCATCTGTAATCAGCTGCGCCTGCTGGAAGCGGCGTCAGTGGATTCTGTCGTCTCTCGCTGTAGTCAAGTGGCAACCTCCGTTCTGAAAATATGAGACACTGTGGAAGTGCTAAAGTCTGCTGCTCCTTGAGTGTCCGCTTGAGGACGCTTGAGGACCCAGAAGTACCAGAAGTCACAAACACACCAGGCCAAAAAAAGCCGTTTTCACGGCCAAAATAAGTTTATTTACAGTCTGGTACAAAGAATGTCTCTCGTCTAAATCGTTAATTTTACTAACGGTACGCACTGTACGTGGGGTGAATTTTTTTCTAACTAGGCAGATTCGACAATATTAAGATCGTCAGTTCATCCAATCAGAGGCACAGCTCAGATCACATGACTGTGGAGCGTCCTATGGTTGTTACTGTGGAGACTCACAGCCTGCCTCATTACCAATGTGGCTGCGCCGGCCGTTTTGCTTCAAAAGTCCGTTTCAGAAACAGACGGGTGACGTCTCAGAGACTACGTCCATTAATTACAGTCTATGGCTGTAGTACTGCCACAAGTTGTGAGTATCTCTGTAGTTTTGAAGATTGGTACGAGCTTTTTCTCAACTTCTGTGTGTCTTTTCTCCTTTTTTTCCAGTGCCTCCACCAGTTCCTGCTTCAGCCCCGTTTACATCGACACAGCTGCAACTCGTTTGTGGACCCGAGCAGCACTGGACTTTGGACACTCTGTTTCTCACCTGCTCACAGTGGATTTGAGCGGCATCAGATTCTGGACAGTCACTCATTCATTTCATTCAATCTGTGTATAATAAAAACCCTTAAACATCCACCTTGCCTCCACCTCGCTTCTGGGTCCAGTGACAAACAGCTGGTTTTGTAGAACAAACCATCACAGTACTGATCTTAACTGACCGGTAGGGTCAGAATTCACATACTGAAAGAAATGTTTCTCATCCTTTGGTTTGTTTGCTTTTGGGTGATTTCTGATCACACATTTGTAAGTGAAGTTGCCAAATGTGCAACATCTGCATAAGAAGAAAAAAAAATTGCTTTCATCTGCAGGGTTGCAAGACAAGGCGGTTTCCTGCCAAACGAACAAACATGGCAGCAATCACTGAGGACCTGCATGAGCTCTCCTGTGAGTTGATAACAGATATTTCAGACCTGGAAAGAATGTTGACGCTGGAAGTTCAGACCCTGACATGCGCCTTTGTCACCATAAAGCGTCCTTTACATGCCTTGTCTGGCAACCCTGCAGATGAAAGCAAGGTTTGTGACTCAATCAGTGTCAGTTCCACCGACTGAGTTTGATGGGTGAGGGTGACAGATGAAAATATTTCATGACGCACTGCTGGAGCAGGAACCATGAAATAATTAAATAAATAGTGAAATACATAAATGTTTTTTAACATAAAATAGAACTTAAACATTTATTTAATTTCTTAAATGTATTTAATGAATTATATTATATATATATATATATATATATATATATATATATATATATATATATATATATATATATATATATATATATGTGATTTTTGCACTTCCACCTTGTCTCGTATTTTGCCTCTTGTTTGTGGTACAGACCAGCTGTAGATGCTCCACAGCATAAACAGTCAGTGCCCTTCATGATTAAAAATCACACCTTTACGTCTACAGAATTATCACTTGCACACTTTGAATTCATTGTCACACCGCATTAGAAGAATACAAGAAACTAGACTGAATTTCAGCAAAAATTGAAGGACACCAGCCATAGACTGTATAAACTATGGACGTAGTCTCCGTGACGAACAAAATTAGCATTTCAGACCCAAGCAGGTTGTAAATATGCTTTTTAATGCCGTAGAAGTCCATTTTTTGGCTTGGTGTGTATGTGACTTCCGGTCTTTCTGCAGCATGCCTCTAGCAGATTTCCTAGATGGACAGCAACTTTTAGCACTTCTGCAAAGGCTTTGCTTTTCTCTACCGTATGTTGCCAACACGTGTTAATTGAACACTGATTCAGTGTCGTTTTCTTACTCCTGTAGTGTTACTGATGGGAGAAAAAAGTACACTGACTAAGTGTTCTTCAAACCCATTGTAGTTTTATTATTTTACACTGAAAGAGTTGGGTGAATGCTGCTGTAACGGCATTAAAATTGATCTCTTTGTCAGTGGTTCCCATATAAACAGTGGAGCATTGTCAACTTTAACTCAGAAGGATTTCAAATTTGCAGTGCAGTGTCACATTTCATGAGCACAATTCCACACTCGTGATATCATCAGTAAACTGGGGAAAACATAGACTTTATGTTTCTATGGATCCATTCAAACAATATAATTTACATTTGAAATACCTGAGAAAAAAAAAAATCATAATTCTGCGTGGCTAGTGTCTACCTGAAAAGGCTGGTTTGCTGCAGGTCATCAAAGATCAGCAAGAAGTCCTGGAAAACCTGGACAAAACTGAAGAGGACATGAAGAGGAGAATGGAGCGCCTTCAAGAAAACATCACCAGCCTCTTCCTCTCTCTCTCTCTCTCTCTCTCTCTCTCTCTCTCTCCTCTTTTTTTTTTTTTTTTTTTTCTTTTTAAATATTAAGGGACTGCGTGGTTGTCAGCTCAGCTCTCATTGTTGTTTTGATTCAGACAACTTCACGGAATGTCCTTTGATGTTCCTTCAGGCTCCTTTGATGTTCCTTCAGGCTCCTTTGATGTTCCTTCATGTCCCTCTGAAAACATTCCGAATGATGTCACAAAAAAATTAGACTATAGAGTTTCTCAGGAAATTCAATAACCGCAACCATGACAGATTTTAACTTAAACAGGAACGACGTTCTCAACAGTGGAACAAATAGATATAAAGTAGAAGACTTACTTGGGGCTGGCAGTTATGGATTAGTGGCCAAATGCACAAACTTGGACACTAAACAGGAAGTTGCCGTGAAAATGGTTCGAAAGGACTGTTCCTGGTCAGCTCGCAAAGAGTTTTTCATGCTCAGAAAAATCCAGCTGCTCAAAGTTAACTGTAACATAGTTGAGTTAATGGATTATTTCCGACATGAAGAAAACATTTGTCTGACATTTGAAATGCTGGACATGAGTCTGCTGCAGCTCATGTATTACAGGGATGCAGAGCCTCTTGGTTTACCAGAGATCAGAGTGATCGGACAACAGATGCTGGTCGCTCTGAGAGCTCTGAAGTCGATGGGTGTGGTCCATGCAGATATCAAGCCAGACAATGTGATGCTGGTGAATAATACATTGCAGCCCTTGAAGGTGAAACTGATTGACTTTGGTATGGCAGGGTCAACCACTTCTTTCCGTCAGGGATGTAAAATTCAGGCTGTTGGTTACAGGGCCCCAGAAGTCATGCTGGGTATCAAATTTGATGAGGGTGTTGATATGTGGGCATTTGGCTGTTTTTTGGTTTTCCTGTACCTTGGTGCCCACTTATATCCAACAAAATGTGAATATGATGCAATGAAATTCATTGTGAAGTTACATGGTATACCTGACGATAAGCTGCTGAGCTCTGGACTATCAAGATATGCTTTTTTCACAAAAGACGAGAAAATGCAGTGGAGGCTGAGAACAAGTGAAGAATGCGGACAAGAGTCTAAAATCAGCAAAAAAAGACGTCGTTTAAGTCTTGATCAGATGGACAGTCTGGATGACTTGGTGGAGTTCAGAAAAGGAATCCAGGATGCAGCTGAACTTGAAGACCTAATAGCCTTCATAAGTCTCTTGAAACGTATTCTGTGTATAGATCCGGGACAGAGAATCACACCGACCAAAGCACTAGGGCACCGTTTCATCACAATGAAACACCTTGATGGCAACCGTTTTGAGGGTGATTATGAATCCAAATCCCACTTAGCTGTGGAAAAAAGCCAACTCATTCTGCCATCTGTAGAAATTGAGTTCTACAAAACATCCAGTGAAGTGGATGGTATGGATTTGTTATCACTCGATAGCTCTAATGACCTATCGTCAGTAGAACCCTCTGTGAGCTCCACAATTTACCCGGGATGTGAAACCAAGACTCCTGATGAGCAACAGCAAAGCCTAACCACAGATAACGGAGTAGCTGCGAGAGAAACGGTCTGTCCAGACAGAAAGACGGGACAGGAAGACAGTGCTGAAGACCATGACGAAACATCCAATGAAAATAAGGCAGCCAATAATGAGGCAGAAAAAAAGTCTGCCAGTAACGAGGAGTTTGTAGAAGTGAAATGCGGGAGGAAATGGATAAAGAGAGTAGGCAATTTCTTCTCCAGGGTGTCCAAGTGTTTTAGAAGATGCAGGACACACCCTGAGTCTTGAATGAGAGTTTGGACTGGCCTACAGTCACAAGTTCCTGTTGCAGAGCCCTGGCCAACATCCTTGTTCCTCTGGGGTTTTCTCTGAGTGCTTCAGTTTTTCCCACAGAGGTTGCTTTAGATTAAAAAATGTTTTTAAAAATAATGATTTTTTCCCCCACATTTTATGACGATATATATGCTGAATTACACGTGTACACTTTTAAAGGAAAAAAAGAAAAACAATAAAGCCTGAAATGTGGCAAAGAATGTGTGTGTGTGTGTGTGTGTGTGTGTTATAGTCCATGACCTGCCTGAAAATCAATCCATGTATTAAATCAAGCAGACAATTTCTGTCTCCCCCTCCTGGTCACAGGAAGAGTTGCAAGTGAGGTCAAACTTTCATTCTGACAGCATATTTAAAACAACTGCAGCTGGTCGACTAGGTGTACAAGCTTAAAACCAGCCGCGTCGCCACACAGATATCACTGGGGAACGTGCCCCAGTATTTATCAGCAGTGCCCCAGTAAAGATTTCATCAATAAAACAACACAGCACAGCGAACATACTACCTAGTATGGTAATTCATTGCTACTGTATTCACTCCACATAAACAATGCGCACATGGCTAATTAATATGGTAATTTATTCACGTGTAGTGACTTCAGCTGATCATACTTCTGTGTCAACTCGAATTCGAGAGAGCGAGAGAAAGGGAGAGAGAGAGAGAGAGAGAGAGAGAGAGAGAGAGAGAGAGAGAGAATCACTGCGTGAGGTAGGTAATGTTAGCCGACAACAACTGGTTAAATATAATATTTTGATTTTGATTTGACTCTAACTGTAACTCCTGGATGGATATCAGAAAGTTATTCGCTGGCAGCAGGGACAAAGCAGCAAGGAATGAGAGAAGTAAGGGAAGCTCTAGCTAGACAACATAAGTCTGTCTTAAGTTAATGCTAAGTTAGCTAACGTTATTCCTTGTATCAAGACAACCTTATTTATTTGCTGTATGAGCTGTCGGGGGAATTTCCAGTGAGTTTCATCAGCATGAAATATAATGTTGGCAATGGTCTGCTGGTTCTGCTCATTTGATTTTGAATATCGATGTAGTATAATTATTATTATATAGTATATAGGCATATATATAGTATATTATTATTATAAAAATGCTTTAGATGCTTACATTATTTATGTATTAGGGTGTGTCAAAGCGCGCAATGTCCATCTTTCCTTCCTTCACTTGCGTTGTTCACTTGCGTCTTAGTCCCGCCCACCAGAGAGGCATGGGAGATATCAAAGGAAATGAAGAGAGGAGAGGAGGGGTGCGTCTCAATGCGCCAAATGTCCATGCTTCCTTCCTCCACTTGCGTCGTTCTCTTTCAACATTCGTTTCAGTATCTCACTATGGGACACGCCCCTCGCGCTGTCCCCCAGAAGCAATATTACATTACGCCAGTTTTAACTGACAGACATACGTGACGTCTGCTCCCGGAGGAGGGACTTCCTCCTCCTATAAGATTACAGCGTAATGTCACCCCTTCAGTCTTAAACCTCTTCTCGCTCCTAGAAGCAACGTCTCAGATGATAAGTGTAGCTGACAGGCTTGCTTAACTGTTCACAGAACGAGCTAACCCCTCGGTCGCCGAACGCTGCCCTTAAGTTACACAGTCGACTGAGACAGTAGCTGGTCTGTCCCCAAACAGTAGCTGCTGCAGTTGGTCACCATACTGACTGCTACAGTTAGCCACCATACTAGCTGCCTTCGTTAGCCACCACGCTAACTGCTTCTCGTTTTCCTAACGGAGCATTCCTGACTCGGAGCTTAACTTTTTCCTCACCATGGAAAAGGGCAAGTTGCCGGCCAGGTTGTGCACATGTGGCAACAAGATAGCTGGAGCAGACACCCACTCTGTATGCAGCGTGTGCCTTGGGCTGCAGCATGCCCAGGACGCTCTGACACCCCAGGCAACTTGTGAACACTGTGCTCGCCTCTCTCTAAAGACTCGCCGTCGCAGGCTGGCACGCCAAGCTAGCCTGTCGGCCGAGGATCCAATGCTGGGGGACTCCACGCCACCGCATCAGGAGACTTTTGAGAGCTCCCAGAGTGTCGCCATCCCTCTGGATACTACCGTGAGCTGGGGAGCGCAGCTTGACGCTGTAGCCCCGCTAACGAATTCCGATGATCTCGAAGCGAGCCTGAGGGCAGAGCAGGAAGACGTCGGAGAAAAAGACTCCGACTCCGGAGAAGAATCCATTAGCCTCGGTTCTGATGACGACGATGAGGGCTGTATGGATCCTTTCACCACCTCACCGGCTGCAAAGCCGGTGGCTGGGAGCGGTGCGTGCAGCGGCTCTCCAAACCCGACTGTCAGCACCGACCTGCACGAAGTCTGCAAAAGAGCGGCTGCAAAGCTGGGCATCGAGTGGCCGGAAGTCTTCGTCGAGACCACCACGTCTCACTATGAGGGAAAAAGGCTGCCGAAGGCTAAGATCTCAGCCAAGCAGGTGCTCCCGGTCTTCCCTGAGGGCCTGGATGAGGCTACCCGGTCCTGGAGCAATCCTTTGACCGCGAAGAACCCCGTCCAGGGTGGGTCTGCGCTGGACTGGGCCGATGTGGAAGAAAGAGGATTCTCTCACCTTTCCCCGGTCAAGCCTCTACTAGCGTCTCACCTCCACCCTGCACAGAAGTCCACCATGACCTCTGCGAGCCCCTCCCTGCCTTCTAAAGCCGACTGTTTTCAGTCTTCACTGACTGAAAAAGGATACAAGGCAGTGGCGATGGCGGTGAAGGCCCTGAATGGATCGTCACTACTACTAGCCTACCAGGTGGAGTTAGAGGACGACATGGCAAACTCACCTGCACCACACCTGTGTGACGAGCTGTGCGTGGTCACTGATCTCTGCCTGCGTCTCCATAGATGTGCCGTGCAGACCTCCGGGAGAGCTATGGCCCTGATGGTCTCCCAGGAGAGAGCGAGATGGCTTAATCTGTCCAGCCTCTCTCAGAAGGAGAAGACCCAGCTCCTTGATGTGCCCGTGGACCCAAAAGGCTTGCTCGGCCCGGCGGTAGCCACGATGCAGAAACGCTGCAAGGAAAAGAAAAAAAGAGGGTGAAGCACTGCAGCTGTGTCTCCCCAGGAAAGTGCCAACCCCCCAACCTCCTGCAGCACGGCAGACGTTTGCCCAGGCGGTAGCAAGACTTGCTTACCGTATCCCCAAACACCAGCCGCAGTCTCAGACAGGCGACCGGAGCCAGAGCAACCTGCCGGAGGCTGAAGGTGCCTGGTCTAAGAAGCCCTTTGCTGCCAGTATGACGCCTAGGAGCCAGACAAGCGCTCCTGTCACTCTGGGGTCGAAGAAGAAACAATGTGCTACCTGAAGCGCTGTCAGCCGGGTGGGACAGCGAGTTCAGCCTGACGCTCGCTCGGCCCCACTCAGAAAACGTTCTGTTCCACAAGATGTTCGGAGAGGCATGTTCCAGGCCCTCCAAGAGGCGCGCAGAGGCCATGACGGCTCTCACAGTTCGCAGCACCCTGAAGAGGAGGAGAGTGGGACCCCCAGGAAGTCCCGAGCTCCAGCTGAGTCACACAAGCACACACCAGTGCCCAAACACACACCAGTGTTCCCCCTCCCCTATATGTTCAATAAATATGTTTTCTTATGCGCATCCAGGCCAAGGGCCGAGGGCGTGAACCCATTCAAAAGAGAAAACAAAAACTTTGATAAAGGAACAGAACAGAGCGATACAGGCTCGTGCAGCGCCACAAGGGGGCACCATAACCCCACTTGTGGTACAGCAAGGCAACCTGGCCGCTCTTGCGGGCACCATAAGCGCACCAAAAGCGCAGCCTGCTATTCCCCTTCAGCCCGGTGCGCCAGCCGGACCACCTCTGGGTCCGCTTGCGCATCGTGCTCAACAGTGGCGTGCATGTGGTGTGTCGGATTGGGTTTTGAGAACCGTAACCAAAGGTTACAGGCTCCAGTTTGCACACACTCCACCTCGTTTCAACGGGGTGCTGCAGTCTCATGCACTGGGGGAGAAAGGCCAGGTTTTGCAAGAGGAAATTTCCTCCCTGCTAAACAAAGGGGCCATTCAGAAAGTACCGTTAGAACAGTGTCAGAACTGCTTCTATTCGAGGTATTTTCTGGTGCCAAAGAAGGGAAGATATTAGATCTGCGTGCCCTGAACAAATACCTGAGGTCATACAAGTTCAGGATGCTGACGCACACAGCTCTGCTGCGCTTTGTGCGTCAGGGAGACTGGTTTGCTTCAATAGATCTAAAAGACGCATACTTCCATATCCATGTTTATCCCCCTCACAGAAAGTATCTAAGATTTGCTTTCCGTGTCACAATGTACGAATACCGGGTGCTCCCATTCAGGCTTTTGCTGAGCCCAAGGGTGTTCATAAAATGTACCGAGGCAGCTATAGCTCCCCTGAGAGAGAGAGGGATGCGCCTCGCAACATACATAGACGACTGGCTTCTGGCGGCACAGTCTCCCCGGCAAACTCGGGCACAGGTCAGACTGCTTACATCACATCTGACATCCCTGGGCTTTACAATAAACTGGGAAAAGAGTGTTCTGTCCCCGACTCAAAACATCACATTCATAGTTGTGTCGCTGGACTCTGCCACACTAAAAGCACGCCTATCTGTGGAGAGGGTGAAAGCCTTTCAGGCTTGTCTGGCACTTTTTCACAGGGGGACGTTGCTGAAATTCAGAACCTGTCTCAGGCTGCTGGGACTGATGGCGTCAGCGCTGACTGTCATGTCTCTCGGCCGCCTACATATGAGACCGTTTCAGCAGTGGGTTGCGTCGCTGAGACTAAGCCCCACGCACCACTGCTATCACCAAGTGTCGATCCCCTCGTCGTGCGTCTTGGCGCTGCGTCCCTGGAGACCACAGGCGTTTCAATTGGGAGGATCCTAACAAGGAAAGTCGTCACTACAGATGCCTCTCGTACGGGCTGGGGAGCTACGCATGAAGGCAAGGTGGTGAATGGCAAATGGAACTCGCAGATGCAGATATTTCCTATAAATTACCTGGAACTCCAAGCTGTCTTCTTGGTGTTGAAACATTTCCTGCCCCTTCTAAGAGGGCGGAATGTGCTGGTCAGGACGGACAACACCACAGTAGTGGTGTATATAAACAGACAAGGGGGGCTGCGCTCACGTCATCTGCACACTTTGGCATGCAGACTGATAATGTGGAGCAGCTCTCGCCTATTGTCTCTGAGAGCCACTCATGTCTCTGGAATTTTGAACAGAGGGGCGGATCTGATGTCCAGAGGCAATCCTTGCTACAAGGACTGGAAACTCCACAGCGAGGTAGTGGCTCAGATATGGTCTATGTTTGGCCGAGCGGAAATAGACCTCTTTGCATCGGGGGAAAACGCTCAGTGCCCGCTGTATTATTCCCTGACCGATCAGAACGCTCCGATGGGACTGGATGCATTAGCACACGAGTGGCCAAATGTCCTCCTGTACGCTTATCCCCCATTAGAGCTGATCACTCCTACTCTCACCAGAGTGTGGGAACGGGGTCTTTCCCTGATTCTAGTGGCCCCCCCGCTGGGCGGGGAAACACTGGTTAGCGGAAATAATTTCGCTGCTTTGGGGACCCCCGTGGCCTTTGCCTCTCCGCAGGGATCTCCTGTCACAGGCACGCGGAGAAATCTTCGCGGGTTTGGCCCGTGAAAGGTTTAATTTAACTGCTGCAGGACTTCCGCAGAGTGTAATTGCAACTATTCAGGGCGCTAGAGCATCATCTACACGTTGTGCTTATGATGGAAAGTGGTGGGCATTTGATGAATGGTGCGTAAAAGCTGGAGTCGTTGCCTTCCAGAGTTAGGTTTCGGATGTTTTGACATTCCTTCAAGAACTGCTGGATTAGGGCTTGGCCTTCTCCACTGTCAAAGTATATTTAGCCACGATATCGGCTTGTCACATTGGCTTTGGGGATAAGAAGGCAGGTCAGCATCCTCTAATATGTCAATTTATGAAAGGAGCGCGACGTCTTAGACCGGTGTCTAGAAACTTGACTCCTCCCTGGGATTTATCCGTGGTGCTTGATGCACTGTCTCACCCACCTTTTGTGCCGTTGCAACAGGTAGAGCTTAAATTACTCTCCTTTAAAACAGCTTTTTAACTCGCACTGGCCTCAGCCAGGCGCGTGGGTGATATCCATGCGCTGTCGGTAAACCCGTCGTGCATGCAGTTTCTGATGGAGGATTCCAAGGTTGTTTCAAAACCAAATCCCGCCTTTGTGCCTAAAGTTTTGAACTCGGTGCTGTCCTATCGCCCTATTGAGCTGTCAGCCTTCAATCCTCCTCCGTTTGCCACACGGGAGCAGGAGCGGCTGAATGCGCTTTGCCCAGTGCACGCGTTACGCACGTACGTGGCTAGAACAGCTGGATTTAGGAAATCGTAACAACTGTTTGTGTCATGGGCAACAGCACATTTGGGAAAACCCCTCATGAAACAGCGGCTTTCGCACTGGATCGTAGGGGCAATAGCCATGGCTTATGACAGTAAAGGCATACAGTCCCCGGTGGGTCTGCTAGCCCATTCCACTCGTGGTATGGCCACATATTGGGCACTGTTTCAGGGTGTAACAGTGGAGGAGATCTGTGCGGCTGCCAGCTCGCAATGCCCCACACCTTCTCCAGATTCTACAAGCTTGATGTGACGGCGCACACACTGTCTCATTCAGTGCTGAGCGTGAGTGCGCATGATATGCTTGTATAACTTTTCTCTTCGGTCTTCGAGGTGTTCCTTATGGCAATATGGAAGTCTCTACATCCCATAGTGAGATACCGAAACAAATGTTGAAAGAGAACTTTAGGTCAGCCTTGATCGTATCTGATCGCGAACCCTGAAACTTATTAATATAACCTAGTTTATGATGTCTCAGGAAGACTGGATATTCGTTATTAGATCACAGGGAAAACAGAAATCCTGTTACTCTTTACAAACCTCACAGGTGTTTTTTCTCTCGGACTTAAATTCTGTTCATAAAGAAAAAGAGAATCAACAAGAAAATGAAGGATAGAAATTACTGATCACCAATATTTATTTTCAATCTTTTTTATTGCACTCTATGAATTATTTTTCTGTTAGATGATGAATTTGACCTGAACAGTTTTATAAACTCAGAAGTGATTCTCTCTTATATTGATTTTATGATGGCTGTCTTCAGTATTTTGTGCTTTAAACTCACATCAGTCTTTATTAACCCCAGCTTTATGACCTGTTTCAGGATTATCCTCCATGATAGATACTGACTGTTTTCAGCTCCGTCTTTTCGCTGTCATTAAACTCCGGTGATCAGAAGTTTCAGAGTTTCAAGGCTGAGCCGCTGAGTGATATCCCATATGGAGGCGTGTCTGTCGGTGAAAAGACTTCCGCAAAGGTAGCTCTTGTGTCTCCTCGGTTATCGCTCCTCCGATCAACCTCCTCCCTCCTCCCTCCTCTGACCACAATTAATGCCTTGGGACACCCTTCAATATGGCGCCTCAGAAAGTACTTCCGGTGCCGCGGAGGAGAGAGGAGAGAGGAGAGTGCATTTTGGCGCTTTGAGACCTACACCTACACCTATTCACCATTCCATTCATTCATCTTGTGCAATAAAAACCCCTCAAACTTCCTCCTCTGCCTCCGCCTGAATTCTGGGTTCGCCTCCACATTTCTGATTTACTAACCGTTACAAAGCAGGCACTTTGGAGCATGTTTTCAACAACTGCCGCCCCATGTTTCCAGATATTTCAACAATCCAAATGACAAGTTGTTATATTTTTTCCTTTATTTTCTTTGCATAATAGTTTCTTTACATAAGAGTTTCACATTTTCTGCACATTTATATACCTGAGATACGTGGCCAAACATAACACTTCATGTGATTTTTTTTCCTCTTATGCAGATATTGCACATTTGGCAACTTCACTTACAAATGTGCGATCAGAAATCACTCAAAAGCAAACAAACCAAAGGATGAGAAACATTTCTTTCAGTATGTGAAGTCTGAACCGACCAGTCAGTTAAGATCAGTACATTCTGAAAAGCTGCAGGAAATTAAAGCCACTCTATGTAGTCAGGTTTCACTTCATCATATCACACAGCATTCAGTTCATGTCACTTTAAATACTATGCTTAGGTAAAACAAGAGGCACAACACAAAAATACTTTCAATTAACCCTCATGTTAGTCATGAATTCTCTTTGTTCTTATACTGACATTAAATACTTTAAATATCGGCTTGTCAGTGCAGCTATTTGGACTAGCAGTAATATAAAATGCTATTTTTCCAATGACTAAAATGACAATCATAACCAGAGCACCATGTGTCCGTTAACTCGGCTACGACTGAGTACTGCTACACCAAGAAGAGAAACAAAACAGAAAAAAAGTCAATAAATGTGCTGAATGTGCTAAAAATCTCTAAATTCATGAGTGTAAGTGCACTTTCACAGTTTCACAAATCAAATATTGTTCTTCAAAAGAAAAAAAAAAAAAAAAAAACTCAGAGGGGAATCGGTGTTTTTAAATGGACTGTTTTTTTGTTTTTGTATTTCTGAGTGTTGACCCCAAATAGTTTCTCTCAAACAGGCTCAGGTTTTTATTCTAAGTGACAAAAAAAACCTTTTAGAAAGACATAATGTGTTGTCAAATATCATTCCTTGGAAGTTTTCCCTTTGTAGTGACCTGCTGACTCGCTCTATAGGTTCATTCCTGCTGTTATTTCCCAGCAGTGTTAGATACTTAAATCTGATTGGTCAAAACTCCACAACAATGGTGACTGATTCTCAAAAGCAAAGAGGTGTGTGGCGTGAAACAACCTGACCACACATCATATGAAATCAATTCATGAGAGGGAATCCAAATTCCCCCTCTGCCTGTTGACACTGTGGTAAAAAGGTTAGTGTCACCTTTCAGGCTGGTCTCAGAGTGGGTTAATAATGACAGTTAACGGTCGAAGATGTGAGACTAGCCTGAGGGGCGCCTGGACCCCAAAGATCTCTGACAGAGAAAAGAGGAGCCACATCCTGTCCTGCAATCCAGACACCAACAACAGAGCTGGTGAGAGCGTCTCTGAGCTGCTGATCTCTACAAAGACACTCCAACCAGGAGAGGAAGAGATCACAGCAACAATGTTGAAAGCTGTGACATCTGACTCATGTACAAAGCTCAGTGAGCAGAAATGTCAACAGAAACATTGCATTTTCTTTTAGTCAACATTTGTGGTGGCTGGGTAATAAGTGGTAAAATGTATGGTAACAGATGGTTATGTCTGTGTTTTTATTTTTTTTGACTCCCAAATATATATAAATAAAGCTCTTGATTAAAAATACCATGTTTGCCCTCTCAGCACGGTATAGAACCCTCTGGAAAACCTTCATTCAGTATCTAAAACCAGTGATTCAAGTGGTGTGCACTATTACAAAGTATGGCCACTTCTAATTTTAAACCAAGGACTTCTTGCCAGCTCCCAGCTCTCTTTCCTGTCCTCTCTTTGACTTTCTCTTAGCAAATTACAGTAGCACTTTTAGTACATCATCCATGTTGAAATACGTGAAGCTTGCAACCTTTTGTGGGCGTAACATGATGCCCTCCTGTCTTTTTTTGCCAGGTAATGCCAAAGTGAAAAAAACAAAAAAACAAAAAAACTCAAATTCCTACAGATTTGGACAAACGGGAAAAATGGGAGTAAAAGGAAGAGGACAGCATTGTTGGCCTGACTCCACAAAAATTAGTCTTGGAGGGTGGTGATGAAGAAATGGAGAAGTTCTTTGTTTGTGTGATGCTCTGAAGTTTTTTTTTCATAAATTTATGTTGTTATGAGCAACATCGAAGATCAATTAATCTTTTGTTAATTGTGTAAATTTAGATACTGATACAGACAGCATGATACACAAGCTTACAGGTGAATAAGGGGAGCACCAGCACTTCTTTTTTCTACATCAAGCACTTGTCAAAACTGCCTCCAAAAGGATTTAAGGCCTTGGAGTGAGAGGCTGACAGCAGGGTACCAGGTTGGTTAGGCACAGGGTTATTGCAGCATCTGTTTGTTTGTCATTTCCCTCACTGTTTTTTGTAATGTCCCTTTGTCTGAATTACAGGCAGAAAACTTTTCTGTTTGTGGAACTGTCACAGCATCCCAAATCCTTTGGCATAAGTGATGGCCTTGAGAAGTCTTTCTCTCAGTTTTTCCTTGGAGGAGTATTCTGGGAGCAGCAGAGCGTTGAAGCAGGTGTGAGACGTTGGCAGCCTGGAAGAAAGCAGAGAAAGTGAAAGAGCTGCAGGGTCTGGCATCAAAAACTGGACAAATGTGAGCAGACACATCCTTATCATGTGTGTTTGAGCGAGAGCAGGATGCTTTGAAATCGTCTGTTTGGCCAGAGCAAGGACAAAGTAACAGAGATGCATAAAACTGTTGGTAACTGGAAAATGTTCAGTGATTTTGGATCATCAAGGGGAGAAATAAGGCTGTGTTTCAAAAGAGGCCAAGGCCAAATTGTGAGCAAAGCCTCTTCAAAGCTGACTGTTATCTACCTGTCAGTGTCGGAGCCGTTCTTGGCGATGATCATTTTTAATTTCCCGAGCCCACCGACTGGAGCTCTGTCCGTGCCAGTGGTAAACTGAAGAAACAATCTCTTCTGCTCTTCTCCGAACGAGTGAATTGTCTCCCAAAAATCTCTGTTAGCAGGAAAAAAGGATGTCTTTACACAGCTGTGATCTGCTTGTAAAAATCTTCTTAGTCTACCTCAGAATGTGGCCAAAAGACATAAAACCATGAATCTGACTCACTTGATAATCTGACTGTCCTTGCTGTAACCCCCATCATACTCTGTCGTCTTCTCAAGAGCTTCAAAGTCAAGTTTCTGTGAAATCCAGAGAGATGAGTCTGTGAATCACTAAATACTCACACCAATAAAAGAGAAAATGAAAGTTAAGCCTTGTTTCTTCACCCTGCTTCCACAGATAAGCAGCTCCACTTCCTCGGGTCTGAACAGATACTTCAGCGGAGACTCTTTGGTGACCATGAGGAAACCTTTCTTGAAGGCTTTGAATTGTCGCTCCACACTCTTGTTCAGGATGTACTCTGCATATAGGTCAACAAACTCCTGTGAGAGAAACATGCAAAAAAGAAAAAAAAAAAAAAAAAGCACCATGAAGAAACAACAGGTTGTATGGCTGATATCTCCACTTGGATGAAGGAGCAGCACCTTCAGCTAAATCTGTCCAAAACTGAGCTCATTGTCCTTCGCGCGTGTCCCTCTGCCCAACCACACATCAGTGTCCTACTTGAATCAAATCAACTTGTGTCCATAAACTCTGCCAGAAATCTGGGTGTCATGATCGATGACCAGCTGACCTTTAAAGTTCATGTGGCCTCGATTGCTCGGTCCTGATGATATGCCCTCTATAACATCAGGAGGACCAGACACTACCTGACACAACAGGCCACACAGCTCCTGGTTCAGATCTCGTGATTTCATGCACTGACTACTGCAACTCTCTTCTTGCAGGCTTCCCTTCATGTACATTTAAACCTCTGCAGATGAGGTTCAAACCTCTTCTGGCTCATAAAACAGTGACAAGAACGGCTCCTTCCTACCTTGAGTCCCTCATCCAGGTCTACACTCCTTCCCGCCCGCTACGCTCTGCCTGTGAGAGATGCCTGGTGCTCCCAGCCCAGCATGGCTCTAAATCTCTACCAGACTCTTCTCCTCTGTTGTTCCCAAATGGTGGAATGAATTACCCAACTCCATATGATCCACAGAGTCCCCTTCTACTTTTAAGAGAGGTCTGAAGATTTAACTGTTCAAAGGAACACCTAGGGCTTCTTCTGGCACTTGATGGCAGAACCTGTGGCCAAACAAATTTGAAGCACTTCGTCCCACCGACCAAGGTTTTTCCCTCCGGTCTAAATTCTTGCTTGTGTCGTACATTGCTTTGGACAAAAGCGTCAGCTAAATGAAATTATAGAGTTGTAGAATATAGGGGATAAACTCGAGTCTACACTGAAATCAAACGAGCATTTGCCTTTGATGCCCCTCACTCATGGAATACCCTCCAACTCTAAAGACAACAGCCTTTCCCTCCCTTACAGAGTTTAAGATCTTGATTCCTTACATGTCTTATCCGTTTTAATTGATTCTTTTGCCTTTGTGATTGACTATTTTGTATTTTTTTACTTTATTGACTGATTATTGATTTCAACAACTGCCCTAAAAAAAGAAGCGACTCATGATCTCCTTTAAGTCTCTTAATACATTCTTTCATCGTAGCACCTTCCCTGATTTCACCGGTTTTTTTTTTCATTTGACTTAAAAAATGTTAAGATAATCTTCTACAATACTGTTATTCTTAATTACTTCTAATTAGGGCTGCCAAGATTAGTCGACTAATAATAATAATAATACATTTTATTTGTATAGCGCTTTTCAGGGTTCTCAAAGTCGCTTCACAGTATATAAAGACATTAAAACAAGACATAATATAACAAAGATGACTAGTCACGATGACGTCGACGATCAAAATCGCCGACTTCTTTAATAATCGATGTCGTCGTTTTAATACTTTTTTAAACTTTATTTTTCCTTCAAAACTGCCGCTGTACTTTCACCTGTCTCATCTGCCGTTCTGTCCTTGACGCATACGCGCAGAAGTGGTAACCAGGGTCACCTGTGATGTCACTGGAAAAGTTATGCCCAACATTATCATGGCTAGCCGGCAACAGAGCTCAAAAGTTTGGGAGCATTTTTCCAGAATAAAGGAGAAAAGTGTGCAATGCAAATTCTGCAAAGCAGAAATGGCCTTCCATGACAGTACGACCGCGATGCACGAGCATCTGAATAGACAGCACGCCGTGGCTGATTTATTTTCTGACAAAGAATGACAATCTCAGTAAGCTAATTGGCTAGTTGGCTGCTTACATTAACGTCAACAGGGAGCTACCGACTTAATAGCGATGTCATGTTTTAATAGAAAATTGGTACATTAAAAAAAATGTCAGAAATGCTGCTACAAGCTGCAAAGTTCATTAAAAGTTGAATGAACTATGATATTAACTGTCTTCATTTTTAGTTAGTACATACCTTAAACACTTGAAGATGGAAGCTAATGGTGTTAGCTGTATGCTGGTTCAATAAGCTGCAGTTTATGTATGATCTGAATAGTCGACTAATAACAAAAAATAATCAGTGACTAGTCGATTATCAAAATAATCGTATGTGGCAGCCCTACTTCTAATCAATGAATCTTACGTCTCATTAAAGATCTGATTTCTTGATCTTTCTTTGTGTGTTTTCATGACACGCCTGTTTCATTTTGCTGCTCGTGTGAAACACTTTGTACCCTTGTTTTTGAACAAGTTCCTGTATATAAAACTTGATATCTGAAGCAGTAGTTTTTCACTCAGTGTTGCAGTGACTTTCAGGGCACAGTACCTGTCGGTTTTGTTTAGTAACAGGGATCTGGTCTCCCTGCTCCTTTAGGTCATATAAGACAGGGTTCCCGAACAGGTCTGTGTGTGAGATCTGGAAGGTGAGCATCATGTCTTCCTTTACATCTCCGCTATATTCAAGTAGATTCTTCAAACTTTGGTAAAGGCTCTGAAAGAAGAAGGAGAAGAGGCATTTTCTCTTGAAGAAATATACTCAGAAAAACATCACAAACTCAAAACTTAGTCACAAAAACAGAGGCTGATCAGAGCTGGGAGGGCTAAAAGTCTGTGAGTGAGTAAAATACACAACACATACACACATCCAACACGTACATAATATATGAGAGAAAAGAACTGATGCCCTCTCTGTGAGCGTGTAATAATCTTAGAGGAAGTTACTGTACTGGATGTGAGTCTGAGAGATCCGAGGCGGTCCCTTTCTTGCCCATGAGTTTCCTGTAGACCACCATGGGGAAATGAACATCCAGGATGCAGTTGTTGTAAATGGCCAACCCCAGAACCAGCCCAACTAGAGTGTACTGAGCTTCATTCTCCAGAGAGGACGAATTAAACCAAAAGAGTTTTGTGTCGTCATCGTAGGTGAACATTCCTGTTCATGAAGTAATAAAAAAGAAGAGAGACACAAACAAAACTAAATTAAAGTAACACATTTACAACACGTACACGTCTGTACAATAAAAAAGAAGCGAAGTCAGTGAGACTGCACTGCAAAAACTCTAAACAAGTGCTTACATCTTATTTTTAGTAAAACATTAACTTATTAGACCAGATATGAGCCACATTCACCTTAAAAGTACAGAAAAATGTCTTATTTCAAGACATCAAAGAAAAAATGACTTTTTAAAAGTTCAAAAAATCTACCGATGAGGTAAGAAAAAGGTACCGGTCAAGTTTCCTACATCAAAGTATAATACTTATTTCATAAAACTTTTCCACTCCATCAACACTTAGTTTTTTTTTACTCTTTAACTCCATGTTATTAACAATTCAGGCCTCATTAATCTTTTAATATCTGATACATTTATTCATACATATTTATACCTCTTTGGGGGGCTTATCAGGTGAGTGTGACTCATATCAACTCTAATAAGACAATTCATACTAAACACAAGAAATAAAACTGACAGCCATCATGTAACATGCTGGAAAGAAAGATTTGGTAATAGTGACAGCCATTTTTCTCTTTTCTTTCTCACTTTGTGATCAAACTTCTTATTAAACTCTTTGCCAGAGGAAGCACATCCCTAACATGTCATGTTGTTTAGAACATACTGTATATAACCAGGTGAACTGGGGAAAACGTGAATGTTAATGTCTCACCTATGTCTGGATTAAAGATTTCCTCCAGCACCAGCTGAAAGAACTCCTTTGACACGCCTCCCTCATCCACACCTTGCTCTCCTTCAAACTCGACAAACAGCTGCTTCTTCAGGTCGGACGGGTTCTCCATGGAGATCATCTCCAGCTGCAACACAAGACAGGGTTTCAATCTTCACACAGCAGGAAGATACAGAGTTCTTCAGACAAGACTGATTTTATATATGGATTATTCTCCAGTTTAACACTAATGAGGCCCTCCATGTAATGATCTGAATATCATTCATCAAAACTTTGAAATGTTTCTGAAGCACACAACTCATCCATGTGCTCGAAACAGAGCTGAGAGTAATGTAAACAATGAAGATCACCTTCAAGTACCTGAAAAAGACATGCAAACACCATGTATTGTACATAAAGATGGCTGATATGACTAAACATTTTCTGCTCCCCCTGCTGACTGGCTCCTCCTCCATATAAAAACATAAATACACATCAGATAATAATTTCTCAGACATGGTTTCTGTCATATAGTCAGTTCTTATAATCCTGAGTTGAGTCCATAAATTACAGTTTTCTGAGTCATACAGTTTTAATTGGTAGGTGTAAATTACATGATTTAACACCATGACTGACAGCTCTGTTTAGATATTTACAGTGCTGTGTGAGTCTGATTAGCAGAGCAGAGAAAGGAAAGGGTAAGGAAATCTTAAAACACACTGACACAAGCGTCGTTCTACTTTATGCAACTTCTGAGCCTCCCTCAAAGGCGGTAGTCCACATAGACATGGATGTGATGTCCCTGATATCACCCATTTTTTTTCTAATACAGAGTTTTCAAGCTCATTGTCCACAGACACCATATTGGAAATGAAGTCAACATAGCTTACTTCTAGCTCGGCTTGGGTAAAAAGAGGTGAGCATTTAGCCTCTTCACAGGCAACTGTCTGTGTAATAACTTCAAGAATGACATATTTAAAAAAAACATTACAAAAAAATATAAGAAAATATTTAAAAAATCCCTCCTAAGAAAGGAGTAACTCAAATCAAAACTGTTTTTTGAACCAGGCTGAAAACATTTTTCTTTCTTCGTCTTTTTAGGTGCGTGGTTGTGGTTTCTGTTTTTTTCTGCAGCGAGTCTCAAGTGGACACTCAGTGAACTGCAGTTTTTAGCGCTCCTGTATAGTCTTCACAATTAAAGACTTCAGGTTGCTGCTTGTGTGTGCGTATGTGCTGTTCACTCTGTGTGCTTGCAGCCGGGCCTCAGCTCTGCAATGTGCTGTGACATCACACACAGGGGACAACAATGCAGCGCCATCGTGGGGTTCGATGTGTAAGCACGAGGGCGTAGTGATGGTGTAACTTTGTTGCAGATCAGAAATGTGTAAGATGCTACAGGTCTTTATATAACCCTGAGCGTCTGCTTTGGATCAACTGAAAGAAGTGGTCTTTAAGTTTTTCTGTGAGTTAAATGTAAGTTTTGGACTTTGATTCCCCAACTACAAGAGCTGATCCCTCCTGCACAGACTCTGAACCAAAGAATATTTGGCTTCACTTTTGTACAAAGGGATGAGGGCAAAGAATCTCTGAAAGGCCGACAAATATGATTGCCAACCAAGATGTTATTCCGCACTTTGACGTAACACTTCAGGCTGTGACTTACTCTGACCAGGGCGTCGTCGATGATGTGATCTCTGCGGACTTTGAGTTTCAGATACGGGTTGGGCTGCTGACCCTGGACCATGCTATAGAGGGCTGTGAGGCGTCGCTCGCTGTACATCCTGATCCTGTTGTCATAGTAAAGTCCTTGGCTCTTTGTGATGACGCTGAGGATAAAGGGGCAGGTCTGGAAGGAGAACTTGGTTTCTGCGTTGACCTTAAAGAAGGTGAAGTCCTTGTCCATTTCCACCACCTCGTTCAGAGACTCGTTGACGAAATCCTCAAACGGGATGAGGGGGTTTATGCTATCTAAAGGTCTGACGCTCAGTTCTTTCTCCAGAGGATCCTCCCGGGGACCCTTCTTATAGAGCCGCTCCTCACCCAGCAGCTCATGTAAGGTGAGTTCATCAGACTCTGACTCCTCCTCGTCCTCCTCGTTGTGCTCCACGTCCACATCTCCACCCTGGAGACTCGCGTAGAAGACGACTTTTAAACACTGCGTCGCAGCAACCACCGTCTCGTCATCGTTTACTAGGTTTTCACTGTCATATTCGTTACTGACCACTGTGAACGTGATGAGCTGCTGGAAGGTCTCCATCATACGGCGGATGTGCGGGAGTTCGTATTTGGACCAGAGCTTTGACAACCTTGCGAGAGCTCTCACTGGTAGTTTGCTCATTGCTTTGCAGAACTGCGGCAACGCAACTTCCAGATACTCTGGGCTGTGGAGGTTACTGTTCTCCATCACGATGATGAAGATATTCAGGTAATCTGGGTTTGTTTCGTACACATCAAGGTATTCCAGGTCCAGTTCCATATTTGGAGTGAGGTAAATGATTGCATTTACCAGAGCTGCCTCCACCTGGTCGATGGTGAGAAGTTTGTCGTAGACTCTCCGAACGGCTTCAATGTCCACGGTAACTTCATCAGGGTCGTCCAAATCTCGAGGACTCGCCTCTGGTAAAGCAGCAGCACCCAAAGTCTCTGAGGTTTGTTCACTTTGGCTCTCGTTGTCGAAATCTGTTTTCTCCGACGAGTTTTGAGCAGCGTTGGCTTCATCTTTTCTGAAACTCTTCATCAGGGACTCTGCACTGGAGAAAACTTTGCCGATTACTCGTACGAGGGCTGAGAAGTCTCCGTTCTCCTCGCAGGAGCTCAGGAGCATACACATGGTGTTCTCTGTGAGGTGATGAATTTCTAAACCAAAAACAGGAAAAGAGAAACATTCATAACTACTTTTGATCAACAATGTGATGCAAATTTTGTTTATGATATATTTTTTGACACACTGGGTGGTTTAGGAAACTTTTAGTAAAGTTTTTGGTGAATATGCATTCATTCATTGCAGAAAATATTCATTTTAGAGTGAGAACACTGATGTTCTTCTCACCGCAAGTTCTTAAAAATTAGCAGTGGTTTTCCTGACAAAAGTGTGTGGATCATTTCATGAGAGCAGACATTTTGAAAAGGGCCAAAATACAACTTCAGCTGCCTGTCGTGGAATGATAATCCTCAAAGAGGTTAAATACATTTTTTTTTATGTGAACAGGTTTTAAAGGAAGCTTTATATCATGTTGATGAGATAGAGATCTTGAAAAACATGTATCAAATATGATACGTACAGTAATAAAGGGTTAAGTTCTTGTCAAAAATCACATTTGAACCAGCAGCTCATCAACTTCAGGGTCAAAATGTTCACTCGAGACAATGACTTACATAAAAGTCCAATCACATATCAACATTCTGTAGTTCAAATGGGCAAGATGCACCAATTATGAGAGCCTGAGACAGTTTAACGGTACCTGAGAAGTCCTCTTTGGAGCCACAGGGGTCTGAGTCACTCATCCTACTGCTGCTGTCCTCCTCGTTGGTACCGGAGTCTTTCTTGGAGGGGTGAGGATTGCAGAGTTTGGCGTTAATCTTAAACAGCTCGAGTGCTTTGGCTGCTGCTGAATTGTTATCCAAAGGTTGAAAATCACGACATGATGCGCAAAACTCATTCGTGCAGGCGCCATTTCCACAGCCTTCGGTTAACTGCCGAAAGTAGCGCTCGATTAGATGCTTTGCAGCCGCTCTGTTCCTGTGTAGGATATTTAGACAGAAGGGCCAGACGGGTGGTTAAGAGTCAACAACATTAAAATGGAAAGCCAGACACATGATAGCAGTGCACAAATCAATACTACCTACAACACTTCACTACATGATAAATAATACACAAGAACGTCTCATACTTTCAGTCTTTAAAAGCTAGAGCTGTGTTTCCACCAAAGACGTTTCCTAAAACACTTCAGACACTTGAATGTTCTCAGAGCATTTTGGGACCAGGGTCTAACTGAAGTTCTGGGTACTTTATCAAAGACCACAGACAGTCTCTGCTCAAGAGGAAGCACCTTGTAAAGTATGGGAACTTGCAGGAGCAGAAAGAACTTTTAGGATTGTTTGAACACCCACAACGTTCAGGAAGACATGCAGAGCAGAACGAGGTCAGAGCTGTGTTCCTAACTGTGCCCACATTTCTAAACAGGGGTTCCCCTCAGTTAAACAGGAATAAACTAGAGATTTAAAAAAAACTGTGAGGATGCATGAAATAAAAAAAATCAGTGATTGTAACCATAAATTGCAGGTGATGTTTTTAAAGAAGAAAAAAATGCAGTGTTGACCCTCCCCAGTTCATAAACAACCTGTGGTACCAACAGGTCCAGGTGTTTTTGGTGGAAACACAGTTTGAATGATGCGACAGAGATGACATCAACATGGAAAAACATCAACTCTCCTACATGAGTGTTAGTCTAACTGGTCACAAATATATTAGTTCATTTACAAGGTTGACTAGTTGAGCACTGGGCCAGTAAAATGACTTACATTCGGCTGGATTCAGATTTCCTCCTGCAGGCCCAGTTCACAGTCCTCTGAAAAAAAAAAGTTTGACAGTGTTGTTAATCGTTTTACCTCTGGATACCAAAAGAGACACAGATTTAGAGGACAAAACTGACAAATACTGATTTCACCAAAAGTAGACGGGACAGTCAATTATCAGTATTTTAAGTTTAACTTTATCACAATTTGTATATTATTCTGAAATGACTGAATGAATAAATCGATAAATTAAAACATAAATAAAATATTCAGCCAGTGGTTTGATTCATTTTCAAGTCCTGCATTATTTAAATATTCAAAAAGCCTGACTCATACCAAATTCTAACTTCCATGACAAACAATCCTCTTCTTATTTTTCCACTTATTGCTGGGCCTCAGTTGATCTGAACAGGTGTTGTGCTCTCTGTGGTGACTGTGAAGAGCTGATTTATGACTTTGTGTAGGGATAAACGGGAAGTGAAAACAATATGAAAAAGTATGGCAGAGATTTCCTTCATAACACCCGTAAGAAAAAAAAAACGTAATACATATGTGATGATTAGTGTTTTGATCATAGGTACTTCAAAGGTTTAAGTCAACAAACATGTTTCACCATCAGCGTGATTTCGCAGAAACTTGACAGCAGCCTGTTTATCTGACTCACTGCGTTGATTTCTCTGCTGCTTCGCTTCTATAACCCGCTGATTCACTCACAAATAAAAACACGTTAAAGAGGTTATAAACACAGCAGTGAATGTCAGTGTCATGTGCCGGGCTGCTTTATTTACTGACCTGTGATTTTTACAGTCCTGTCTGTCAGTCAGTCAGTGACAGTGCAAAAAATCTCTGCAGTCAGAGACACAGCCTGTGTGTTTTAATCCACATTCAGTCCTCTTCGGTCTGTTTAGAGTCACTTTCAAAGCTCTACAGAAACTCTGTTTTCATTCCGCTGAAGTGTAACAGCGTTAGAAAGTCTAAGTACTTCACAGTTAAATAAGTCAGAGACAAATACCATCCTCTACCATCTTGTAAACAAGAGCGCCGAATGACCCAGCATGCACCGCGAGAGGCTGTCAGACAGACATCACGCCCCCTCCCGCCCGCACGAGCATAGACGCACGAGACGTAAAGATAAAATCATACATACCGATGTAGGAAGGTAAATGTTATTATTTCGTTTATATATCTATTTATTATATCGTTAGATTTTTTTCTTAACGTGTTTTGAGGTTTGTTGTTCTTTTTTCTCTCTCCTTTTTTTTTTTTTTTTTTTTTTTAAAGGTAGCCTGTGTAATTTTTCATCTTTCAACCCTTTACGGTATACGCATTATGATGCCAGTAGGGAAAACATGTTTGGGATATTTTTATAGTAAGTAAAAGAAAGAAAGAAAGAAAGAAAGAAAGAAAGAAAGAAAAACATTTTGGGAGCACATTTTTTTTTTTTTTTTTGGGGGGGGGGGGGGTGTTACCTTGAAGCAACAAAATGTTGCCTACAGGTAACACTACATCATTGTGGAACAAATGTGTTGGAATAAATATGTCAAGGAGTCTAAGCACTTTACATCTAATTTTAAATAAAGCATTTTACAATAATGCAAAAATTAAATCTGTAATTTATACTTTATCTTATCTTATCTTATCTTATAAAATAGAATAGAATAGAATAAAATAGAATAGAATAGTCACTCACTTTTTTTGCAAGTTTGCTCAATGCCTTTATCACTACTCGGTTCTATATATATATATATATATATATATATATATATATATAGAGAGAGAGAGAGAGAGAGAGAGAGAGAGAGAGAGAGAGAGAGAGAGAGAGATAGCTAGATAGATACATACATAGATACATAAATATAGATAGATTGATATATAGATATATACATAAATATAGATAGATAGATAGATAAGATTACTTGTATGCCTTTGAACAGTTTGTATACATAACATAACACCAAAACATCATGGTTAATCCCTAATGATACAGTGTTGCTTCAAGGCAATTTTCTTTTAATGTTTGCATTACTTAATTTGCAAATAAAAAAATTTAGCCATCAGAAATTAAACTCTACTCACCTATTAGTGTGAATATTTGTTTTCCAGGCTGAGAAAGGCCAGGTGAAAAGGTTTTCAGACAATTTGGTGGAGAGAAATGGCTAAGCTGGTCCATGCAAGAAAATTTGAAAGAGGGATTCAGCATGGCCACCAGAGAGTCATGTGATAAATTTAAACACCGCCATTGGGTCCTAGATGACTTGCCTCTGTTTGAAAGCATTGCATGACACCTGGGATGTATTGTGTGAATGGAAAAGGCCAAAATTGGTATGTTTGCCTAGAGGCAACATCAAACCATGGAGGACTTTTAGCCTGTATGGTTCTACTTCAAAGATAAAATAAATTTACTCCTCTCTGTATGACTCATGCACACTTAATTCAGGTCCTATCAACGTAGTTTGATTTAAGTACAATGAAGTATTTTGATTAAAAACGTACTCACTTTGCTTTTATGGTTTTAGGGTCTCTAATTAAAGTTGAATCTAATGTATTGTCATAGCTTTTAATTTTCTTATTTGCACATGTTGCATACTCTGTAGAAGTATATTCTACTGTAGGCAGAAAAAAATATCATCACACTTCATTTTCCACTGATAATTTTCTGAACAGAATCCACAAGTTGAGCTCTTTTTACTTACGTTTTTGTTTTGATTTATTTACAGTACCTAAACATGGACACAGTAATGCCTGAAGTGAAAGAGCAACGCCCTTGAAAATTGAAAGTCCCGATTGCTCTGTGTGTCAACGGAGACCAACACAGACTCAGAGCAATCTCTGAATCATATTCATAATCCATAAATCAAAGCTGGTGTACATAGCAGGTAGTCAAACCCCTGCAGTCCCATTCTGCTTCAGGGCGTTGTAAATTATGCATTATCAAATCTATGGGCCGGGCTCTCACAGTGCTGAAGAGATGTTTGTTATTCAGCCAGCCTCACAGCCTCATGTGGAGATAAATTCTCAGTGAAATTTTGTTTCTACTCCCTTCATACCTTTCAGTCACCTTAAACAAAAGTCATCACCAGAGGTGGAATAAGATAAGACAGTCCACAAAGCAGTAAGTCTTAATCTGTCACCAGGGCATACCAATAAAAGCTTGTTTCCAGCCTCTGTTTACATATTTCTTCATGTTTTAGATTTATTTTTCATTCATTCTGTATGTATGTGTCATTTCTTTATGAGGGAAATGGATATGGATTGATACCATACACAGGTTTTTAATCAGCCTCCCTTTAAAAGTTTCTACACTGGGGTTTATTGTTACTGCAGTACTTCATATGTCCACTAGGGGTCACTGCACACACACAGAGCTGCAGAAATGAAGCTCATCCACACTTCCCCAAAAAGTGGTTTCTAATATTTTGAGAACAAGTTAAATAGTTCATTCCTCTGACATTTGAGATATGAACTAATTTAATAATAATAATAGATTTGAGAAAAGTATCCCATCACACGTCTTAGCCTGGGTGCAACTTTCATTGAATGGGGTTCAAATGTTTGTTGTTGTAAGACAGAAGACAGCAAAGTGATGACCAGGACTTTTGCTTGGAGGAAAGAAACCGGGGAAAACACACTTGTATGAAAAATGAAAAGCATTTCCCCAGATAAGCACCTTTCATAAAAAAAGATAATTTTGTTGTTTATAAAATAAAACCAAGTGTTTGCCGTCAATGTTAACATTAAAACCAAGAAAAAAGAAGGTGATTTTGCGTGCTCAGCAAAATGTGAAGTAACACCAAAATTCACAGCCTGCAGCAGGTGAACAAAACAACAACAAACAGGCTGCGAAACCTCATTAACACCTGCCTCAGGAGAGTCATATAGACATCTGGTGAAGGTACAAAGGAGGTAATAAGGACCAGTATAAAGACAAGTCGTGATCCAGTTGACTTCCAAACAAATAGGAAAGAGAAAAGAAAGTTACAGAGGCCCCTTTCCTGCTTATCTTCCATCTCACCCTGTTTCCTGCTCCGTCCACCGTCCAGTCCTCTCTGAGTAAAGGCACAAAGAAAGTCTGAAAACATAACTTTAAAAACACAAAACAAACAAAAAAACAAAAACAACTAATAGAGCAGCTTAGATCCTATTATCTACTGAAAGAGTGATGATTAATGTTCAAGCATAGCACTGCACATCACTAATATGTTTAATGGTCTTCTTTGAACCTCTTAAAGAACCATTTATGTGGTCTTCCTCAGGGCCCGCTTCTTGTAAAGGATCAGATTAAAGCTCTCTTGTGGATTAAATCTTTGAAAGGCATTGTTTAAAAGCATAAAATGACCTCTAAACAGGATTAAATTAGGTAATCCACTTTTTTTATTAGCTAAAACCTTCAGTAAGTGTTCAAAACTTTTCAACCGGAGTGGGAATACTGTGAACCTTAAAGAGGGACGATTTTTTTATCTCATATTTTAAAGAGGCTGTGAGGACTGTCTGTTTGAATTGAACTGTAGCTTCACCTTTTGACTGGAATCACGCGGACACTGTCGTGATGACATGACTTAACAAGGCGTGTGTTTGTTTTGGAAATGAATGGAGATCAGATCTTGTTTTCGACACTACTTTTCTTTGTTGAAGACAATTTTTTACTGGAAACAACGCAACGAGGTATAGTATTTATCAACAGTTACACAGCGCTGTTGTTTGAGACTTGACAACGTGCAAACTTTGTCTGTTTGTACTATAGTTTAGTCGCTGCCTAATTAAGTACCTCTCATGTTGTCTGAGATGTAACATGGGCTAACGCGTAATATTAACAAATCGTTCTGTCCTGCTCATCTACCAACTCCAACCTCACCAATCAGAGCTAACGTAACCTCACTCTTCATTTTATTGACAGACTCTCAAGTTTGATCAGATCACTGCAGAATAACTGCTGCATGTGGGTTGGAATGAACATTATCACAAAAAGGTTAGCTCATGTTTTAGCCTTTAGCTTGTGTTGTAGCCTTTAGCTCGTGCTATCGCTCTCCTGTTTAGCTTTCTTTTGCTCTGATGTCCATTTTCTTTTTGACAGTTCAGCTCCAGTCTCCACCATCACTACTAAATAGATCACAGAAATAGTTTTCAGCAGAGAAAAACACAGATCTGTCTTTTCTCTACTAAATTTCATCAGCTGGTGTGGTGTTATCAAAGAGACTTCAGCATGCCGTATATCAATCAAGTCCTGCCCGACCCAATTGGGAAGATAAGACATATAATTTAGAAATAACCTAAATTGGTGCTGATAATCTCATTTTAAATTGTGGATTATGATCAGAAATATATCCACATAAGAACTTCTCATGGTCCCTTTAAACATGGATATAAAGTAACAATGCTAGTTGTTTGTACTGAATGTGCAGATTATCAAAACTCTACATCCTCATTTGTTGTAGAAATCCCTGAATCTGTCTGTAAACTGATCAACATGGCTGATCTTCACAAGATCTTCACAAGACCTGTTGAAATAATGAGGTCATCACATCAGGGACTCCTATCTGGTTCATAACATATTTAAGGGGCGGGCCTCAAACACCAAGGTCTGCCCATTGCTCTGCCCGCAACAGGCCTCTAGAGGGCTGGCCAATCAGAGGGAAGGGGGTTTGTGGAGCGGGGTTAGACTTGAAGTGTTTCAAACTGAGGCGGAAATAAGAGTCTTCCAAATCATCATGTGAGAGAAAAATGGGATACATTGAGATTTAAGTCATGTTTAGCTACTACAGGGGCTCCGGAGGGAAAGTATAAAGCCTTAAAAAATCCCAATACCCCTCTTTAAAAACTAGGTTTCTATAATCCAAGCAGAGAGCTGGATTCAGACTGGATTACAAAAAAAACGTGATAAATAACTCTGTATTTGGGCGCTGTGGTGGTTTAATGTTTTTTGAAAAGTGTCTTGAGATAGCATCTGTTATGATTTGGTGTTATATAAATAAAGATTGATTGCCTGAGAGCAGTTGCTTCATGTGCAGAGGCTAAAACCCTGATTGCGCTTCTCTCAGGATTAATTCCTGGTCTTGACTGGATGTGATGGATGTCATATCCTCACAAAACCTGTTGCTTAAAAGCTGTCCTATCAAAATAAATGATTAAAAAGACAAATTAAATAACATCTGATATTTTATTCTTGAAGTGCTAAACCATCATCCTTACATAATGGACGAGGTTTAGAATAGAACTGTGAATAAGAGACTTTCTTGTGCATGAAATAATTCACAACACAGCAGCTGATATCAAACATAACATTTTTAATCGAAAATAAGGATGCTGGTTCGACCCCTGGTTGCTACATGCCCCATGTATAGATGCTGTAGTCCTCCTCTCTCTGCTTTCTGCTCTGTCAACAATCCTTTTCTCTAAACATAAGATTAAAAAATACCAAAATATGAAAACTAAAAAGAAAAAGGGGGAAAAAACAGTCAGGACATGGGGAGTTTTTTTTTCTGAGTTTCAGTGAATCATGCAGCTGAAGATTTTGTGTTCAGTTCAGGGTCCAAACACCTGGACGAACTGGAGCAATGGAAGCCCAGAGTTTACCCTGCAGCACACAGAGACTAGTTTGATCATTTCTGCTCTGATTGTGTCATGTTAAATCTTTTAAATACAGAGACTGAGCAGTCTTGAGTCCTGTGAGGCTCCAACATTAAACACCAGCTGTATGGGATGCGTGTGTCTCCTGTGTGTGTGTGTGTGTGTGTGTGTGATGATCCTTTTTATCTCGTTCCTCTCCCGTCATTCATTGTGGATTAAGAGTGTCAAAATTGAACCCCATCACAGCTCTGGATCACATTAATTAAACCTGGACTGTGCTGCAGCGGTTCAGGAGCGTGTCTGCAGGCTGCTGCAGGGTTCAGCAGAGGACGCTGAAGGTTGTGTGCAGGACGGCCCACAGGATTATTTGATCACAGCTATAAAGTGATTCCTGGAAGTGAGCTTTCAGAGATAAGAGGTCAGCGAGGTGATCAAGACAGGGACGACGTCTTCTCTAAGGAGGATTCATGATCCAGAGACACAAAGAAGATTACTACTCTGCTCAGCTTTTTCACCTCTGGATCATAATCCCAGATCAGCTCAGGGGATTTTCAACTCTCCAGCAGAACATCACAGCAGACAGAAAAACTGTTGATGAGAATCTTTAAGAGGAAAAGCCTGGGAATTTAATTTTACTTCTGTTTATGTGTCGCGACTTCAACAGCTCTGTGTGAAACACGTTGCCTCAGGGTTTTTCAGATTATGTTGACTTTGTTTGTTGGCTTGGTGGCTGTAAAGTAACCAAAGAGCTCCAAAACTGTGATGGATTTTTGTAGACAGACTGTTCAAAAAGTGAAATCAGGATAAAGATTTGGAAAATATGGAAATATACTCTCTTCCATGAAGTATCAGTAAATCAAGCACACTTTTCTCTCACTGCTGGAGCAACTTTATTTAACCCTTTAACTGGCAATATACCCAACACATGGTCGACCTGCCGTATTAAAAACCTTTTTTTGGCTATTTATCCACATTCACCTCATTGAAAGTGTTCATAACTCCAATTATATCCACTGGGTGGCGCTGCAGTGCAGAAATATTATTGTCCGAAAGCTGTTGAAAAAAACGGAAGTGACGCGAAGCAGCACAGCTTCTCGGGGACTATGAGGAAAACGGAAAGCTGCAACCTCCAGTCTGAAAAACTGAGACAATGTGGAAGTGCTAAAATCTGCAGGTCATCGAGTGTCTGCAGAACACTCTGACTGACTGCAGAAGTACCATAAACCACAAACACACATCAAGCCAAATGAAGCCTTTTTCACAGCAGAAATACACATGTTTACAGTCTTCTGTCTGAACAGCACGCACTGTACGAGGGTTCTATGGTCAGTCACTCGGTTAGTTTACACGCAGCAGTCCGGCTAAGGTCTTAGCTCGATCGGAAAGTCACAGTGGGGGGTCAACTCTAGTCTGTGTTTAAATGCAGTAAAGAAAATCAGACTTCTGGCTGAGAACGTCTCACTCCGCTTCAATCAGCTTCAATAGGCAGCGCTGTGTCCTTTATTGATGAGTGAAGCTGCGTGTGTATCAAACTAGTTTTGGTTCACCTGAAGAGAAAACAACATTCTAACGATGATGGCTGAGATGGATGCAGCTGTAGCTCTTCATGTTTTTATTCATGTATGTACCATGCTGTGTGTTTGTTGTGTTGGGGCCTCAGACTGTATGAGCGCAGCGACCCTATTTATCATGGTCACCTACTTCCTCTTCCTGCTGAACGCCGAGGATTACCAAGACCTGCTGAGTCCTGCCGAACCCAACCACAGCCAGATAGCAACCGCAGTATCAAGGTGTGTCAATCAAGCTATGCTCAGTCTGTATCCAGTCCGGCTAAGCTGTTTACATGCATTCCATTGGTCCGATCTTGTGCTGACTTAGTCTGATTTCTGAAGCGGCATGTAAACACACTCAGTACGTTTACATCTTGTTTACCACTTCTGCACCCAGTGAAGACGCTTTCAGTGTAGACACCAGATGATCAGCCCACCTCTGCCTCAGCAGGGGGGTTCCAAAAGACTTTACAGTTACATCGCCACCTACAGGCCTAGCATGCATACTACAGCATTTTCAGTCCCTCAGTGTTTCTGTGTACATGCAGATTTTTTTATTTTTATTTATTTATTTATTTATTTTGTGTTTTTTAGAGTGACACAATGTCGTGTAAACGGGCCCTGAAGGGCCTCCCAAGTTTGTTCGGGCCCCTATAATCCTTAGGTTTTAAGAGGCTCCCTGTTGACTCTGTGGTCGGGCTCAGGCCCCAAACATGTTCATAATCATTTAAAGTTTTCTTTTCCTTCATGTTTCCTCCTCCAGGTGGATGAGCAGCTGTAAACTGAAGGTGTGTGTCTGCATATCTTTGTGTTATCTGCTCAGTGTTGCTGTTGGTGCCGGATGGATTTATGTGTTGGTGGGAAGTGAGAGTGAAAAGAGCAGCAATGTTCCGGGTAAAACACTCCTACGTGATAGTGAGAGCAGAATGGAGCCTCACAATGCCTCCACCGACTGTGAGACAGATGGCCCTGGCTGCAGAAAGCCTTCATTTGTTAATTGGAATGAAAAGTGATGCGTTGCATATTTCTGCTGGTGGAAATGAACAAGTCCTCTCAGCAAAACTGGAGAGATGAGGCTGCGAGGTTTCAACATAAACCTTTCTTTTAATCCTGCTCTGTGACAGACGCGGCAGCTCAGGAAATTGAAAACATCCTGATTTGAGCTTGTTAAAACAAAGGGTCATGAAGCGGGGCCCCGGCATCTTTAACGACCTGAATTAATGTGGCTCCTGTGTGATGAATGCAAATCAGAATCCATTAGTGGCAGCAGAATCCCTGTCCCGTCTCTCTGTAGAGCTCTGGTTATCTGAAAAGGTCGTTAAAGAGCGCGAATGGGCTCTTACATTTACAGTGTGAAGTGTTTTTAATTAAAATATAAATCCTGAGCATGAATTCTCAAAACGTGACATGTGTGACAAAAGCTCTCTCTCTCTCTCTCTCTCTCTTGTGCTGCTTATCTACCACCACTGAGAGCAGAGAAAAAAAAACTTTAGTAAACCATTGTGCACAGAATGAAGCTTTGCACAAAGGCACAAAAGTTCCTCACTTACACAGTATGCAGAAAAAACAGCTGATCAATCGCCCGGTGTACACTGAGGCTTTGAAAGAGACGAAGTGAGCAGCAGTGTGAGGGGAGAGGAGTCATCATTATCTCTGTGTTCAGATGAAGAACCTGCAGCGGTGGTCAGTAATCAGAACGTCCTGCTGCAGCAGCTCACTAAAGCCAGCATCAGCACAGCTCGCCGTGTGTCCTCTTTTACCCTCTTTGAGCCTTCAAAGAAAACAATAATGTCTCCTCACAGATGTTCTGCACTGCAGGCAAAGACAAACAGCTGCAGCACGGGCCAAAGATCACCTTCCATTTCAAACATTTGTACAGATGTGTGAGGAGATGAGACAACATGACCTCCACATGTATCACCTCATCTGCTGAGAGCTTGATTTATGCAGATATTATTCTTACTGGAACACAAAATATCCTCCTCTTCAGAAGCTGGAGCCTCCTGGACTCTGTGTAGATTAACGATGGGAAGTTCAGCTCTTTTCAGAGAGTCGGTCCTTTTGGCTCAGCTCCCAAAGTAGAACCAGCTCGTAATTTAGTATTATTTATAGCCTCATATTTTACTGTAACCTGATAAATATGAATGAATTGTGTATTGATAAGCCCTTTTGCATTCAGTCTTTTTTATAAGAAGCCTCAGTTGCCTTTTTTGTTTTTTTGTGCATTTGTTCTGTTACAAGAGCAGACATTCTTGTCTGTTTAATAATCAAACTTTCTCTGCACAGATATGTCAGAAAAGCTCACCGTTTTAGACGTACAGATCATTTACACTGAATGCATGTGCAGTGATACTGCTTTATCAGGGATTTGAAGTGTGGTCGTTTTTTTGTATACACTTAAAAAAAAAAATCTGAATGCAGAACACTGGCGTGGAAGCTGCTCTTACCTACTGCATTACAAAGTTCATTTTAAGAGAGGCAGGTTCAAACACGGCTTCCGATTTAACTGTGAGCCCTATCTGGAAAACTTTAAAGAGGAGGTATTGTGGTTTTTTTTATTAGTCTTTGTTCTGTCCATCTGGTACCTCTGTGGTGGCTTTACATGATTTACAGTTCTTGAAAATTTTGTATTTTTCTCACACTGGTGTTTTAGAAAATACTTATTTCTTACTCTGTCTGAAACACTTTGTTTCAGCTGCTGTCTCTTTCAGCTTCTCACTCCACACACCCCTTTCCCTTTGATTGGCCAGCCCTGTGGAGGCCAGTCAGGGACAGAGGTATGGACTGCCCATGGTGTTTGAGGGCCACACCATGAAGCAGTTAGGAGATCCTTATGCCTTTTTCTTCCCTTGTGGTCCTTTTTTTTCTTTGTATCCATGTTTAAAATGTGGGAAAGCAGAACACCCCCTCTTCAAGACTTCATTATTAGAAAGCTACATTGCTTACATACTATTTTCAGATGTGACACATTGGTGTTTGGGTCTGCAGGCTTCAAAAAAGAAAACAAATACAGCTACACTTGACACACTCTAACTGTGACGTGCAGTTTGCTGCAGACACAAGCAGATCCCCTTTACAGAGGAAGAACGAGTCTCACTGAACTGAAGGAGAGAGAGAGGAAGCTTCTGTGCTGAACCCGAGTTACCTGGTGATGCAGGTGTGCAAACTGTGAGCTAACAAACTAAGACCGACCCCTCCTGTCAGGTTTGAGAGGGATTTGGTAACAACAGAACTTCAGGACCTTCCTGAGTCAGAGGACACCGGCGGCTCACAAACAGGTGTGATCTCGGTTCAATCAGTGTCATCGTCTCTCAGCACTTTGTTTTGCAGTTTGACTTCTTGTGTTCTTTCCTCTTTTACAAGTTTCATGTTTTACTTGCAAATCTCGTCTCAGAGAACTTTTGAACTGTCACACTGTGAGAGCCAGATAAATATTTCGTATCCCAGCTTTTAAAGAACATTTGAACTATTTAAACGTAACAATCACTGAAGGCTTAGAGTAAACCCTCCTGAGCTTGGCTGGACAGAAACGCCGATCAGGCTGAGCTAAGTGTTTGCAGTCATAAAATACAAGACAAGCTGGATTTCTAAAGAAAGATGATGAACAAATGATGTCCAGATCTGAGGGCTGAGACGTTTTATTGAACAAAGAGTACAATTCTTCGAACATAAACAGGTAGTAAGGATAAATGCTTAATTATTATCACTTTTATTTTGTTCACAAGTATCCATGATGAAAATACTTAAAATTTTTCCTTAAAAAAAAAAAGAAAAAAGAAAAAAGTGATTAAATCTCAAAGTAACAGGTGCTTGTTGATGTGGGTTTGAGCTTTTCAGTGTTTCCAGCAAACTCTGACCCATTTCCTCATATCCTGGTGTCAAAACTAACACCTTAAATGATACTGATCAGTGTTTTAATGGAACATAATTTCCTCCCACAAACGTAAAATGACAAATATGAAACATAAAGCAGTCCTACTTTGAACTAAAAGTACAAGTGAAACACAAGGAGACAGAGCTCAGATATGTCTTACTCTGTGTGGGAGGAGAGTCGACGTTCCTGTGAGGAATTTATAAAAGTGGGAATGTTGGAAATCAGCAGTGAATACACTCGAAGCTTCACTCCGGCACATTAAGTGCGACGCCAAAAGCACAGAACAGACAGAACCAATAAAACAAAGAGTACAGACTGCAGAGTCAGAGACTGATAAACATGCCAGAGAAAGGCCTCGTGTGCAAAAACAGACAGGAGGAAAAGAAAAGTCATCACATGTAGCCTCATAAATATCGACAACAGAAACAGAAAAACGCTCCTCAAGATGCGCCGTCATCTTCCGTCGACAATGGCTTCAGCATCGTTTTAAAACTCTTATATTTGTAAATCTTATCCAGTGTTAAGGCACAGACTATTACTCAGAAAATATAAATGTTCTTTGGTTGATGATACAAAAATGTACTGAAATGAAACAATCATAAAACAATCATATGACATAAAAGGTGCTGCTGCTTTAAATGCAAAACAAACTGTAGCTCCTTTCCAATCCGTCAGACTCAGACTCCTTCGTTTCTGCAGGACGAAGGACCTCATGGTTCTTTTAAACAGGAGGAAAGAAAAAAGTCCCATCCTTTTTTTTATCTAAACATATTAAACCAGCACCAACAACACCCAACAGCTATTCTAAAACAATGCTTTCAAAGTGCAAATTTAAATCTCAAAGCCTCGTCTTTGACATTTAGGGATGACCTTCTTTCAACATCCAGCTTTTGGTTTACAGCTGACAAACAAAACTCAAGAGAAGCAAAAAATGACCTTTAAGTAAATTTATGAAACATGATCTATGTAATTTTATATTGTAGTTTTTTGACATTACTAAAATATGCTTATTTGCTCTTTAATGTGACATGAATGCCCAGCTAAAGCCGGAAAAGCTGCTTTTATTTGCTTGAAAAAACCCTACCAGCACTAATAAAAACCACTGTTTGACGTGTTAAATCTGGTGTTAAAGCTACATAAAACTGAGTGAAACGACATTTAAAATATAAAAGGGACCAAATCTGAGCTGAATGCAGGGAAATCCTGAAACCTTCTGCAGGTTGTTTACCAATCTTTGGGGTTAATGACAAAAAAAAGAAAAAGATGCTAATTAGTGCTCTTCTGTGGTGCTAGTAGGCACTTTAGGTCAAAGCTAGCTGCTAGCAAAGCTAACTACTCTATTTCCCCTTTCTCATGAACATTTTTTGGTTTGTTTAACAGCATTTGTACATTAAATAGGAAGCTAAAGCCAGAAAGTAGTTAGCCTAACTTAGCATAAAGACTGTAAACAGAGGGAAACTACTAGCTAACCTTTAAACAGTGCTAATTTAGCATTAGCTTGTAAAAGCTTCATAATTAAAACGGTTTGACAAAAATAAAAAAAAAGACTTATTTTCCTCTCTTTTGTAAAAAATTAAAGCATCATTTAATCAGGAGATTTTGAATAAGCTTGAGCTAGTCAACAGCTGGCTCAAATTAGCATAAAAACTAAAGGTTAGCATAAAGACTTACAAAAGGTGCAACAGCTAGCCCAGCTTCCTTTCTTCTTCAAACTTTAAAACTGAACCTTAATGTGTTCGGTGAAATAACTAGGAGGGTTTTATTCATAATCAATGTCAAAATGGACAAAAACAGTTTAAGAATTAAATAATAAAGATATTAAAGACATAGTTAGCTACTGACTTAGCTAACAGCTAGGCTTTGTTTTTCTGCATTAATTCACTATCAAACTGAGTATATTTGGATACTTCCTTATTTGAATAACTTAATTTGAGTTTGTTTATTTCAAATATAGTAAAAGCAAGATAATGGTTAGCTTGAATTAGCATAAAAACTTCAAAAAAGATACAGCTAACCAGGTCCTTCAAAGGTAGTAACTTTTAACTTATGTACGGTGTCATTATTAACATTTTCTTTGTTAAGTACACCAATACTGGATGCAAGAATCATCATATATGACTGGATGTCAAAAAGTAGCTTTGTATTTTAAATAAGAAGTTTAGCTTAACGTAGCGTGAAGACTGTTAATTGGAGAGGGCAACAAAAAATGATGCATAATCTTTTTAGCAGAGCCGACTGTTTTCCTTTTTTTCAGTTTGTATGTTAAATTTAGTAACTGCCACCAGTCTCATGTTTGCATCTTCAATACGGAAGCCAGCTTATGGTTAGCTTAGCTTAGCATCAAGATGAATAAGTGGGTAAAACCTGGCTCTCTTAAAGGTTATTACAACTTAATTGAACTTTAAAGCACCTCTTTGTTTGATCTTCACATAACTGTTACACTCTGTTGAAGCAAGTTGTGGCTCTTAGGGTTAAAGTGGAGTATTATGAGTATTAGAGAAAGATTTACAATGTTTGGACACGACCTTGATGATGATCACATCAAGAAACTCTTGGTGGGAAAGTGGAAGAGCGTATAAATGCTCTTTAAATGTGGCGCTAAAATTCACTGTAAACCAATGAATCAATGAAAGAAAACAAAAACAATATCACACACCTGCGGGTCGATCCATTCAGCATTTAAACATCAAAGATAACTTGTTAGTTCTTGGGATAAATAATTAGAGTTTTCAGAGGAATGAACTATGAAACAAACAGCTTTGAAATGTGCTTTTTAGCTTTGAAGAAATACGGCTTGCACTTAAACGTGCACCAACACAATGCCACGATTTTCAGATTTACGTAAAGATAAAACTCTTTGAGAATCTGCACTGAAACGTGTTAAATTAAACATTTAAAAAAAATAATCTCTTCTGGAATGTCAACACTGATTCAAGGCCACAGCGGCATCTGATTCAGGTCTAAGAGTTCACAGGCAGAGCTGGAAGAACGAACAGAGGAGCATCTGAGACTCAGGACAGAAATGAACCAGCAGGGGGATTTCTTAAGACTGAAGCCACTGACAGCGTGTGTGCTGCATTTTGTCAGCTCAGCTGTTTAACTCCGTTCGACGGTGTGCATCCTGCCACACAGGAAGCAGGTTCAAAGCATAGTCACAGTGTCGACAAGAGTTAGGAAAGTTTTTTTTGCTGACATTATTTAATTGAGATTAGAGTCAAAATACAGAATTTTTAGAAGTATTTTTGAAATCAAATTTCTGAGTTACCGTAAGTCTCTTGATTTAAACTTAAAAAAAAAAGATTAAAAAAGAAACCAAAGTTATTTTTTTTCTAACTTTTTTTTATGTGGCATTACATCAAACTTTTCTTTGGTTGATTTATGTTCATGGAGATATTACTCCATAAATTTTGTGCTCCTGAGATGAGAAAACAGGTTAATGTTTTTTTTTTATTCTTGAATGTTTATATTTGTTAAAGTTTTATAAAATGTACTTCTCTCTCGTGATGTTAACTGGTCTGCATGGATCACAGTTATGTAGCTGTTTCGTAGTATTTCAACATGTTTATCATTCACAAGTATTTTCTGTGAATCCAATCTGATGTATGGTCAGGAGTCAGCAACATGATGTGTTATTTTGAAATTTAGCCAGTGATAAATCCTTGTAGCATAACTGACGCCCTGTCCAGATTGATGCATGAGTACTTCCTCTTTACTGTGCATGGATCTACTGCGGTGTTGCAGAGGGATGCTTCTGAGATGCTCTCTGTGGAAACACGAGCAAACTGGATCAGTCCTGACAGAACGCAGCACACACACTTCCTGTGGGACTTGGAGGTCACTCTGCTCCTCCATCCGTTAAAGCCTGATCAAGAACTGAGATGCATCTTCCCGAGATAAAAAAAAAAGAAAAATCCACGGAGAAAAAAAAAAAAAGAAACAGGAGATATTCCAGTTCTTGCATCTCCCAAATCGGAAACATATCTTTAGCTCTCTCAAACATCCAAAATATAAAGTACCTTTCTCTATATTTTATAAAAGAATCTCCTTGAAAAATACCATAAAATAAGATTTTAAAAAACTATCGTGCAAATTGGAGTAAAATACTTAAGACTGTGAGACGTCACAGCGTGACGTGCAGCGAGTGTTCTGTCTCCTGCTCGGTCCTCTGTGCTGCAGACTTGAGTTTCTCCTCTAGATCCCTGGTGTATCGGACACAGTGGGAGCCTCCGTCTGGGGGCAGGTTGAGGTGGATGCTGTCAGTTTGTGTGAACAGAGGTGTGGAGGTGATCCAGCCCGACAGACTCACATCTGATGCCGCTAAACTTTTATCTAAACACTCAGAGTCTTTGGTTTGAGGAGGCTGTGGCTCCTCTGAGAGCTGAGGAGCGTCTTTGGTGTAAGGAAGAGTGTCTATTTCTGTAGGCACTAATGTGTAGAGGTCTGAGAGGCCCCTCTCACTGTCTGTGGGCCCCCTCCTCCGGCCCTGCTGCTCTGCTTGTGAAACAGGCCCCTGTGATGTCTTGGAGCTGGGGAAGCTCCTTTGGTCTTTGTGACTGCAGCCTGTGCTCAAAGGCGTGCTGAGGGACAGGAAGGGAGGCTTGGCGCTGAGCGGCGACCCCACCTTGACCCTGCTGAGGCTGAGGATGTTCCTGCGGGTTTCTGCAGGGAGTTTATCCAACTGTCTTCCAACTTGAACCGGGCTGGGAAACAGCGTGCCTTGACACGCCCTGTAGAAATATCTGGAAAGTAAAACAGAGCCAGACATCAGGACAGTCTTCACAACCTGCTCCAAAGCTGAGTGCCAAACTCCCGGAATAAACACTGAAGACATCTGCTGCAGATAAAACTCCGGGCACGGGTCGTAAATATCAGAAAACAGGCTCATCTATCAAAACTTCTTAAACAGAGTGTTGAATACCTGGGCAACAGCGCAGCTATTGGTGTGATGACACAGAGCAGGTAGAAGAGCGGGTCTTGCAGCAGCCTCTGCATGGTCCAGTACGGGTTGGAGGGAGAGTAGCAGGTGGGACAGGAGGCGTTGTAGCACAGAGCGACCGTGAAGAATAAAGCTATACTGAAGCTGATAGACAGCCAGTTCATCCAAGTCTGCAGGAGGAGAAGAAACATGGTGTGTTAACGTCTTAAAATGAAGAGCTGCAGAGTTAAAAGTCCACAAAACAAATCCAGAAACCTGTCAGTCAAACATCTGCGCTCAGTTTTGTTTTCAGCTGAGACATTTTAAAGTTTGCAGCCTGCCCCCTGTGCCTAAAAATACCTCCTCACTTTATTTATTCCAAAGATTTAAAGGGGGGCCTAAAATATCCGAGAGGTCACCTTCTCTTTAAAAAGAAATAAAACATTTCAGGTTCACACATTCACCTCACAGCGGGAGGTTTTCCGTCACGACTCAAATTCTCTGCCTCCAGACAACTGAGGGGAGAGTTATTAGAAAGAGAAACCCTGTCATCACCCTGCAAACTTACTCATGATGAATTTTCTGGATTTAGACCCACATCAGTCCACCCAGACATTTAACAATAAGCCCTGCAGGCTGAAGTTTGGATAAAGTGAGATGATAGAAAGTCGAAGAACCAGAGGACCATTTCTTAACACACAACACGTCGAACCTTGAGGCAGATGGGCTACAGCAGCAGAAGACCACACCAGGTGCCACTCCTGTCAGCTAAGAACAGGAAACTAAGGCTACAATTCACACAGGCTCAACAAAACTAGACTATATACTGAAAAACGTTGCCTGTTCTGATGAGTCTGGATTTCTGCTCCACATTCAGATGTTCGGCTCAGGATTTGGAGTAAAAACATGAAAGCATGAATCCCTCCTGCCTTGGATCAACGCTTTAGGATGGGAGAAATTTTCTCGGCTCACTTTGGGCCCCTCAGTGCCAACTGAGCCTGGTTTAAAGTCCACAGCCTACCTGAGTATTGTTGCTGGCCATGTCCATCCCTTTATGACCACAGTGTACCATCTTCTGATGGCTACTTCCAGCAGGATAACGCTCCATGTCATCAAGCTGGAATCATCTCAGACTGGTTTCTTGAACATGACAATGAGTTCACTGAACTCAAATGGCCTCCACAGTCACCAGATCTCAGTCCAATAGAGCACCTTTGGGATGTGGTGGAACGGGAGATTCACATCATGGATGTGCAGCCGACAAATCTGTGCAGCTGTGTGATGCTAACATGTTAAGATTGAAAAAAATCTCTGAGGGATGTTTCCAGCACTGTGCTGAATCGGTGACACCAAGAATTAAAGCAGTTCTGATCAATGATGAGCTTTGGCCCTCAGTAACTCTGTTGCTGGTTCAGTTTTTCCCTCCTTGGACCACTGCAGACTGGAAGGACGCCACGAGAGCTGCAGACCCTGTCGGCCAGACAATCTGCAAAGTGTCTCACATCCTTATGTTTCCCTATTTACGCTGTTCAATCAATGACCATCGGTGATGTGCTGTCATTGGTCATAATGTTACGGCAGAATGCTGTAAACGTATAAATTCAAAACAAGTGCTGATCGTATATTTTATATCATTACTGTCCAATAAAAAGCACAGATCTCAACTTTCGACAGTTTTGACTTTCTACTGTGAACACAAATCTACAGTTTCCCCCAGCAGACATTTTATCATGTTGTCTAAATATAACACTTAACTCGTCCTGCTGTCCCTCCCTAGCAGGAAGGGAATTTATGCTCTTAAATGAATCAGTTTTTTGAGGAAAAAACTGCGCAGTTTCTTGCAAAAAAGCATCGAGTAGTCCAGGTGTCTCAAACTCACAGCCGAAACCATTTTACATGGCCTCCACTTGATATCAATTCATAGGAAACTCCAGCTCGCCATATTTATGGCCCAGTCCACTGTTGGCCCAGGGAGGAGAAATCTGATTTCTAAGTGGACCCTGAAGGCAGCACAATCACTTCATGAACCCAACCAGGAAAAATAAAATCATTTGGCACGCTGCTAATGTTCTCAAATGTTGTTAAAGCAAGATGTCTTTTTCAAAGGCCAAAGGAAAAGTTGATCTGAGGAACAGAGGGATTCAGGAGAAGATTTTTTTCTGTGGAGTTCAAGGGGAAACACACCTGCCTTATGTGCAAAGAGAAAGTTTCTGTTCTAAGGAGTTAAACCTCACACAGCATTAGTCAACTAAACGTGGAGCAGTTTACAAAGTAAAAGTACCATTTCAGGGTGAAATCCTCAGAAAAAGCGTTGATTAGGGTAATGTGTTGTGTGGAATCAGTCAACCAAAAACCAGGAAACTCAAGGTTCATTATAACCGTCCTTCCAGTGCATTATTAAAACATGTACGTCTGTCACCTCTTACAATTATACACACACACAAGTCCATCTGATCCATTAAAAGTGCACTTCTATTAAATGGTTCTCAGATGACTCTATAAATAAAATAATGGTTTCATTTCAGGTCTTGTATGTTAAATCACAGTATTTTGTCTTGATTTCGAGAGTTAGTTTATTAGAAAAAGAAGTTTTATACGCTGCTAGAAATACTTTTTTTTTCTTCCCAAGTTATTTTTTGGGGCTTTTTTTGCCTTTGATGTGAGAGGACAGTGGATCGAGTAGGAAACTGGGTGAGAGTGCAGAGAGACATGGCAGGAAAGTCGCCACCGGCCGGATTTGAACCCCGGCTGCCCACTCAAGGGCTTTTTGCCTTAAGGAGCGCGACCTAGACCGCCAGGCTATCTGCACTCCTGGAAATACTTATTTTTAACAGAGAGCGACGATATGCAGGGATCATATCAAGGTTGTGCTCCCTGTAACTCTGGGATCAGCTTCAGATCTCAGAACCCAAACGGGATGAGTGGTGTAGACGTCAGCACAGAAAAGTGTCCGAAATATTTCTTCATGAGGCAGTCAGAGTAAAGTCACAAACAGCTCCTCTTTAGAGGACTGACATCTGACAGTGTAAACTGACCACACACACACACACACACACACACACGTAAACAGAGGCAGACAGTAAATTACAGCCTCACAACGTATGAATGGAGAGGAAGAGACAGAGCGCTACCTGCTGTCCCCTACAATACCTTTAATTGACTTCCACAGCCGTTTACCCATCATGCATGAATTATTTTCCCCGAGCAGCTGAAGAATGAAGCCTTAACTGATTCTGCTCGTGTTATGAATACGTCTCTGCAACAATGGGCCATCATGTCCAGGAAGGTATTCAGTGAAAAGGACGTTTTTTTCACGTACAAAACTTGTCAGGATTAATTTACAGCCTCAGCGTAATGGAAAAGACTCTGATTCAATGCAGGGTCATAAATCCAAAACAACTGCCGGGCAGTTTACGAGAAACACACGTGGATACCTGAGAGTAACCGAGCTGGGAGGCATGTGTGTGTGTGTGCCTGAGGGTGAAAAATGAACAGGTATTTTGAGGTGGTGTCGAGCTGAGATGTGGTGGAGACAGTTTTTAGAGGAGCTGGACGGAGGCAGACACGCTGTCAGGCTGATATATTGTCCGTGGTGCTGCAGAGATTCAATTCAATCAGCTGGAGTTAAACATCCATGTGCCTGACAGCCTTCAAACCAGCGCTCCCACAAAGTCACACTGGTACTAAAGAGAGAGAGAGAGAGAGAGAGAGAGAGAGAGAGAGAGAGAGAGAGAGAGAGAGAGAGAGAGAGAGAGAGAGAGAGAGAGAGAGAGAGAGAGAGAGCACAGGGAGGCGTTTGGAGGACATTACTGAGTCATCAGTGTCTTAAGTTAAGTTGCTCACCCATGTTTTGGTCTCAATGCCTAAGTGCACAAGAATGGTGAATAAGGCGAGGGTGGTGATGGGAGTTCCCCATGTAAACAAATCCACGTCAGAATCAGCGTAGGCCTGAGGAGAAGAAGAAGACAGGGAGGAGAGCGTCAGTGTGGAAATGATGAGTAAGATCAGTGCAATAACCAAGTCAAGACAAGTTCATGTAAACAAAAAACAGACTCACAAAGTACGGGATGAAGAAGCAGATCAGACTTTGGTAGAAGGCATCGATCATGTTCATCCAGAACATATATGGCTTATATTCCTGAGAGAAGAAACAACAGAAACAAAGCTTTGAGCCTCTTCAGTGTGACAGAGCAGAGGTAGAGCTAAGACCACAATTAGTTCATAACAGAGAGAGAGGGAGAGAGAGAGAGTGAGTCAGCATGAGGAGTATCAGGTTTTTCTGAAAGAATCAACGAATCATGAAGTCATCGTATAAAAAGACGCGTTTAAAACAGTTTAATGTCAAATATAAGAAAAAGTTTGTTTTTGTTTTCTTTACCATCAAAATGATCTGATTTTTTTTAAACATTGGAGTTAATAAATCCAAACATTAAAGTCTGCAACAGCATCAGCAGCTCTGTGACTTAATATGCTTATGCCAACTAAGGTTGTTAAATTTTTAGATACTTCAGTCAGCATCTGCAAATAAATGAGGAAATAAAGCAGTGAGACCCAGAAACAAGATTTTGTTGTGGAGTTGTAGCAGCCTGGTCACACTCTGATAATCCAGAACTCCCTCCAGAAGTGCAGAATTTCATCTGTTTGCATCAGTTGATGTGAGTCATCCTAAAGACTGTGTGTGACTCTGCAGAGCTCTACTCTCCTACACCATCTCTTATGAAATCCAGACACAGTTAGACATACATTCTGATATACTGAAGTTTAAGTGTCCTAGATAAATAAAAATACACTTGTTTTATCTCTAATAACAATGCCACCTCAACCCTTTGGCAGCCCTGTTGTGTGAACAAACCCCTGTGCAATGACCGACGCTACCAAAGTCCAAAATAAGAAACTCTAGCAGGCAGAGAGACCACACACTTCTTCTTGATTATCAATAATAATTCAGGGAGCACAGGACTGAATGATTTATGATCTTCATCATTTTTTAAGAAAAGCAAATTTACAAGGGATTTTGAGCTAAAATATATCCCCAATTCCAATGAATTTCATAAAAATGCTGTGTCAGGCTCCTGTTTCCACTGTGTTCCATCACTTTTCCTTTTAACAACACTCAATAAGTGTTTCTGAACTGAGGACACTAATTGTTGAAGCTTTGGAGGTGGAATTCTTTACCATTCTTGACTGATGAACAACTTCAGTTGATCAACAGTCCGGGGTCTCTGTTGTTGTATTTTGTGCTTCATATTACTCCACACATTTTCAATGGGAGACAGGTCTGGACTGCAGGCAGGCCAGTCTAGTACCTGCACTCTTTTACTACAAAGCCACGCTGTTGTAACACATGCAGAATGTGTCTTGTCATTGTCTTGCTGAAATAAGCAGGGACGTCCCTGAAAAAGACGTGGCTTGGATGGCAGCATATGTTGCTCCAAAACCTGTATGTACCTTTCAGCATTAATGGAGCCTTCACAGATGGTCAAGTTAGCCATGCCATGGACACTAACACACCCCCATACCATCACATATGCTGGCTTTGAGACTTTGACCTGAGAACAATCCAGATTGTCCTTTTCCTCTTTGGCCTGAGAGTTTTAACTTGCACTTGTTGATTTAGCAATGAACTGTGTTGGACTATTTGCTCACGCAGTTGTTCACAAAGTGGTGAACCCTGCCCCATCCTTGCTTGTGAACAACTGAGCCTTTCCAAAGAACCTGTTCACCTGTGGAATGTTCCAAACAGGTGTTTTTTGAGCATTCCTCAGCTTTCTCAGTCTTTTGTTGCCCCTGTCTCAGCTTTTTTTTTGTTGCAGACATTAAATTTAAAATGAGAGAACATTTTTAAAAAAAGATAAAGTTTATCAGCTTGTGCAATCAATATCTTGTCCTTGTAGTGTAATCAATTTAATATAGGTTAAACAGGATTTGCAAATCATTGTATTCTGTTTTTATTTATGTTTTACACAACGTCCCAAATTTATTGGAATTGGGGTTGTATTAAGACCCCACCACATTGTGCACTAAAGGTGACCCTGTTTAATAAATTAAGAAAATATAAAGCTAAAATTAGTCATAGGAACAATGTTATGCCTATGCTGTCCGTCTCTACTGGCTTAAATACAATCCAGAAAACATTTTTTTCTTGTATAAAGATCACCACAAAATCAATACAATTTAATTGGTGGGTGTGTGTTAGCTCAAGTTTTGTTTGACTGAATTAAAATGGTTTAACAGTCCACAGAAGGCCTAAATCCAACAGGTTACATCTGCACAAACTGAGGAAGATCAAATGAGGATTTATAGTGCAGCTCTCCGTATATCCACACATTTGATTTTCTGTAATACGACTCAAACCCAGTCGGTGAACATCTTTGATGACACTGTTGAGTTACAAGAGGAGACGTTACTGGATTAGAGGCACTTTTTAGATCTTCTAAAAACCTTAAAGAAGCGAGAAAAAGAGTTAAAAACAGGAGAGCAGCGGACCTCTGAGTTCTGTCCATTCACGTAGAGCTGAGGTAGTTGTTGCAGAGTCTCTGCTGACACGTCTTTGTCCAGAGTGCCGGTGATGAGTTGTGGGAAAGCGGAAAACATCAGGTTGAAGAAGATAAGATACCACTGGTCAATCATGGCTGAACCTGAGAATCCACAGTAGAACTGATACCAGAAGATGAGCGCGACAAACATCTGTGGGAGGAGAAGATAACAGGGTGAGTTCACACGAGGAGACGGGGCATAGAGAGCTGTGAGACCAGCACGAATAGAGGCTAAAGTGGCTTACAGCGTTCTTGTAGAAGAAGTAGAGGATCATGTTAGCCAGCCGGGAGTAGCACCAGTGTCCGTGGACCAGCAGGAGCTTCTGGAGGTAACTGAAGCGAGGCAGAGCAAAGTCGCTCGCCATTACCGCCTGAAAAACAGCACAAAGAGCTGACATTCAACGCCCTCCTTCCTTATGCACAAAACCTCTGCAGCTTTCAGGAAATACCTGCAGGAAACAGCTGCACTCACCGGCCTCTTTTTAATGAATCTTTAGTGGGTATAATCTTTCCAAAGCAATAACCCTTAAATGAGTTTGTGCACCTCTGGGGATTCATCGTTACAGCAGCAGGACGCTGTCAGTCTCATCCATCACGACTGAAAACGAAACCCTCCCTGAAGTCCTGCTGCGTTTGTAACCAACACTTTAAACTGCGCTGCTTCACCCTTTATGACACGTCTCACCTGTCAACATTATTTGTCAACATGAAGAATAACAGCAGATGCCTTGTTGTGCAGCAATTTAGTTTCTGCTGCGCTCCAATAACGGTCTGCTAACGACTACATGGGGAGAGCGCGCTGATAGGAGAAAGGTGTGTTCATCATAATGAGGGGTGTGTGTGTGTGTATGTGTGTGTGCGCTGAAATGTGAGTCTCAGCACAGCGCAGAGTCCCGAGGAGTGACCGATGTCTCATTAAGAGCAGATTTGATTAACAATGATTAATGCAGCAGCCCCGTTAAGGACAGGATACTGAGACTGTAACAGATGTGCTCCACAGCAGCGCGCCCACCAAACCTCCTCTGGAAGTTAATTGGGAATTTCCATCACTGCGGTGCAGGATCACCTTTGTGGAGCAGGGTTCAGGTGAAACGAGCGGGAGGAGGGTCAGCAGGGCTTTTTCTCTTTATTATTTTAGACCATGTGTGCTCATAGCCTTAGCATTGGTGTTGACCTTAAAGCTGGTGTGGGTGGAGTGGAGACTGAGGAGACTCATAAAGTGTTCTGCTTCACTGCAGGACACGGGACAAGCCTCCTGACTCAGCATCAAACAGGCAATACAATCTAAAGGCTGTGTGTGTGGATGAGGGTTAAACATGCACTTCAGAGTAATGAAAGCAATCAACTACACCAAAGAATGACCTTACTCCCCCATCCCTCTCCGGAACATACTCTCAGCCTCACAGGATCTCTCTTGTTGTTTTCTTACTCATTCCCCTGCTGTGTTGAATCCTTGATTCTGATTGGTCAAAAAGCTGCAGCAAGAAAGCCCCTCATTCGAATGAGTGACTCTTTAAGTTTGTTTGCGTATGATCGCTGTGTGACAAAATGGCAACATGTCCAAAGTGTGACCCGCCCCTCAATCATGACCCTGAATGAGATCAGCTGCAGAGAGTGATGAATAAACCCACGTGTATGTAACTCAGAGTACTGTATCAGAGTCACAGAGACTTAAGAGTGTGACGAAGAAAATCCCAGAGAGTACCCTGATATTTTCTGTCAAGGTCACAAGGTCTCACTAAACTACATTTGGACTGTGCATAGACCAGTGATTCTCAAAGTGGGGTCCCAGGACCCCTAGGGGTACGCGAACCACTGCTTGGGGGTCTACTATATACTTTAAAGTCCCTGTGAGGACTTTCTAAGTGATCTTGGAAAAAGTCTGATTTCTAGATATCTGCCTGGTCATAATACACAACTTAAAAGGAGATTATCAGCACCAACAAAGGTGCTAAATGCTATTTCTTAGTGTCCTGATCGGGTCAGATAGGACCAGATTAATTTACGGCACGGTGAATTCTCTGTGACAACACCACGCTGGCTGACGAAGTTTAGTAGAGAAAAGAGAGATCTGTGTTACATAGGCACAGGCTAAAGGCAAAAACCACGGGCTAATCTGGTGTGATAATGTTCATTCAAACCCACATGCAGCAGTTATTCTGCAGTGATCTGATCAAACTTGAGAGTCTGTCAATAAAATGAAGAGTGAGGTTACGTTAGCTCTGATTGGTAGATGAGCAGAACATAAGGATTCACTAACGTTACTAAACTACAGAACAAACTAACAAAGTTTGCTTGTTGTCACATTTCAAACAACAGCGCTGCATGTATGTACGGTAAAAAGTTGTCTTGAACAACGAAAAGTAGTGTTAAAAAGATCTGATCTCCATTCATTTTCAAAACAGACACGTCATCATGACAGTGTGTGTGTGTGATTGTCACTTTGAGCCACTACAAACAGACAGTCCTCACAACCTGCTATATCATTGAAAAAGTATATCATCAAACTGGGATCTCTTGCAACCATAAAATCAGGTCTTTTCTCCAACACTCTCACCCGGTTTAGTTTTGTGCCTTGGGATTGATTCTGATATGATCATGACATGTTTATCACTTCATAGTGTGCAACGATAAAAAAACAAACAAACAAAAAAAAAAAACACTCAGGGCCAACATTTTCTCACAGTTTCCAAAATAAATTACTTGGAAATTAAAAATGTAACCTGATTATATTCATGCTAAATTGTACATTATTACATAGTATTTAAGATTATGGTAGTCAATGCTACGATAATGAGAGGGTCTTAGGAAAAATGTCTCACCTGAAAAGAGTCCCTGCTCTAAAATAGTCTGAGAAACCCTGGCATGGGCTGCTTGTATGAAGCTACAGCTCTGTACAGAAACTCAACAACTCTTACAGCTGACGACTTTAAATGAACGAATTTATCCGGATGTGAAAATATGAGAGCTCAAAAAACACATTAAAGGACACAAGACGAGATTATAGTTATGAAATGGTGCAGAAAAGTAGTTCAGAATGCAGGATAGGAAAATTTGGTGCTAAAAAAGTTGTTTGCAGGTCAAAATAATCTAAATATGAAAAACAATGCTGATCAAATCCAGATCCTGATCCTGCCATAAAAACCTGCTGACGTATTTGTCCCATATCGCCCCCTAATGGAGAACATTTTCCTTGGTCAGAAGCAGAGTTTGATGATGTTTACACAGCAAAATAAATGTTTAAATAAATGTTTTATAAATAGTAGAGTGTTAATGAGTCAGATTATTTGTCCTATGATGGCCTTTAGAAAAAGCAAGTTAAATGAAGTTCATCACTTGACTTCACTCTCAAACCTAGATTCTCTTTTCAGACGCAGTCAGTTCCTGTAAATAAACCCTGTTCCTTCTCTTTTTTCATTCCTCTTGTTACCGTACAGTCCTGCCTGGTTTTCTCCTCACCTGCATGCCCTCCTGTCCTGAAATGCCCACACCAACGTCCGCTACCTGGATCATGCTGACGTCATTGGCCCCATCACCTAAAACAAAGAGAGAAAGAGTGAAAATAGTTCCTTGGAGATGAGAAGACAGAGTTTGAGTCTTGCCGCCATCATTAGCACGAGATCGTCCAGAATAACGGAGGCAGAAAACCTTTATTGAGCGTGATGATGGTGACACTGAGCGTTATTGTTTGGCGTGTCAACCTGTCAGTTACTTCAACTGTAATATGAGCTATTTAAGTCTGTTTCTCTTTGTGTCACAGCTCTGGATGAGGAGAAGCAGGCCGGCTGTGGTGGGTGACGAGTTGTTTGTCTTCAAGAGTCGTGCAGTTTTCTTTATTTCACCACAGCTGGTGGAGTGGGAGATGAAGTGTTGGTGGGCAGTGGAGTTTTTTTTTTCTTGTGTCACGATTTTAGGCATGACTAAAAACCAGAAATAGGTGGAGAAGAGCGCCTAAACGGAGATGACCAGTTTCTGTTAGCTCCTAGAAACTGAATCAGTATGAAGAAAACGATCCCAACGCACCGCTTCTGCAGCAGCGTCTGCAGCAGCGTATTAATCATAACGTGTATAAAACATTGAAAAAGTCTCTAGGATTTTGCTCACTGGTTTCTGAAGTGACATTTTAAAGTCGAAGGAAAGCAGGATTGGTATTGGAAATGCTGACACCCTAACTTTTGATCAACCAAGAGACGTGCAGAGGTGGAGCTGACTACAAAACGTGTCTGTTTTTTAGTCAGCATGCAAACATGACGCAGACAACATAAGATGGTATTTGTTTTGAAACGTGCAGCAGTTTCAGATGAAAAAAACTGACTCAGGAGCACGTGCTTGGCCAACTGGTTAAGTCACACACCCATACAGCGTGCAGTAAGAGTTCGCTCCCGGCCTGAGGCTCCTTTACCGCATGTCATCTCCCTCCCTCCCTCCCTAAGTTTCATGGTCTGTCCACTGTCTCACCCCTTCAAATGAAGGTGAAAGAGCCTGAAAAATACATGTAAAAACCTCAGTTGGGAATGCAGCAGCTTAGCGCCATAAATTGTTCATCATTTGCCTCACCATCCCCTGCATCTCAAGGTCTAATTCACAAAACAAGTCTCCCTTAATCAGAATGAATGAGTTAGAAAAACACGTAACTGTGTTCAAATGAATAAATGAGTCAGGCTGTCTACATGATAATTCCTGCTGTAAAAATGGGAGTTCCTTGGTTCTTGCAGACAGCCTCAAGGTGCTCAGTGTAAGTTGTTTAGGTTTAGTCATTTAGTTCTTAGAGTAAAGATTACTGACCAGACAAGGGCTGCAACTAACAATTATTTTCACGATCAGTTAATCTATTGATTATTCTCTCGATTAGTCGAGTAGTTGTTTGGTCCATAAAATGTCAGTAAATGGTGAAAAATGTTGAGGTTTCTTGGAATCCAAGATGACATCATCAGATGTCTTGTATGCAAACCAAATAAATTCAGGACTGTCATAGTGAAGCAAAGAAACCAGAAATTATTCACATTTATGAAGCTGAAATTAGAGAATTTGGACTTCTCTTTCTTACATAACTAATTCAACCGATGAATCATTTATCAGAATAGTTGACAATTAATTTAGTGATCGATTAATAATTGATTATTTGATTAATTGTTGGAGCTCTAAACCAGACCCAATAAGACGTCTGATGGACGTGCAGATCATGTCTTTATCATGTCTGTTGGTCCAAGACCAATTCTGGACATCTGCACAACATGCAAATTAGGTCATATTTGGACATCTAACCATGTCCCCACTTGGACGTAAAGAGGACACAAGTACAGGAGTGAGTAAATGAGTAATATATTGTTTTATATTTATGGTAAAGACCACAAACAAGGTATTTTTATTTATTGTATTTTAATACTTGTGTGCTTTGGTACGTTTGGACTTTTAGTTGATGTTCTGAGGATGTTTCTGTGGTGAAGTCTCCCCCGTCTCCCCCTCTCCTCCACAGAGATGGGGCGGCTCACTTCTGCACTGACGCCCCCCTGCTCCCTCACACCTGCGCCTCATCACTCCATCACCTCCAGCTCTTTAAACCCTGCTCTGAGTCTCCTCCAGTGCCTGAGTTTTCCCCTCATCTCCTGTGGTCCTACGACCGGCTCTCTAGAGTTTATTTGAGTATCTTATCAAGTTTTTGAGCTCTCTAGTTTTGTGAACTGACTTCTCCTAATTGTCGCTGTCCTCCTTTTTCCAGAGCCTCCAGTGCAAACCGCGCAGTCTCTGCAATGCTCTCTCACTGATCACTTAGACCTCCCTCTGGCACATCAAACCCTGGATCCTTCCCCTAAACGCTCCGTCCCTTTACAATAAATTCACTCTAACTGATTCATCTGCCTCCAGTATCTGCTTTTGGCTTCAAACTCTAACACCACGTTTGTTTTTACAAACTTGAAAACTAGTGGACCTATATGCCACCTTCAGAAATGAGACAGTTACAGTTACGAACAGAAACCAGAAGCAGAATAAAAACAATGTCTAAAACGAGCTTAAACTGGACGTAGAGAAGACGACTACAAAGACCACATCTGGACTACAATTAGCTCCCACACAAAGGTACAGTGGACGTCACAAATAGACGTTCAGTACACACAGAAAAGACGTCTCCTGGAGTAACAGTCTGCACCTTCAGGGGACCAAAATAAGACGTCTGAAAATGACGCTGAAATGTTTTGAACGTCTCTTTGCGCAGTGGGGGGAGTACAGAAGCTTGTGTCTCAGCCTCAAATCTTTTTTGTTTTGTTTTCCTGCTTGCTGTACATTTTTCTTTAAGCATATGAACAAAAAATTCACTGAAATTTTATGTGAAATAAATTATTTCCATATAGACAGCAGAGAGATGGAGGCTGCAGTCTTGTTAGTGCTGATGTACTGATCAGATAAGAGAGCTGACAGATATTAGAGCTCCACCACCATCGTCTGCTCTACTCACAGAGGTGTAAAATCAAAGTGAGAGAAGCTGCAGTGGGTTTTTTTTTTCCCACCCAGATTACTGCAAACATCGCAATGACAGGAAAGTGCTCCGTTTGCAAAACAGGATCCTCTTGAGAGCAGCAGGAACAAATACACGGAAAACAGGGAAAAGACCGTCGTAAGTCACTCTGACATCCACGTGTCACCTCTGCTTTAACGCAGCTTAATTAAAGCAGAGTTCATAATGACCGAGGTCACATTAAAGTTACTTTGTTTTCACCGAGTGTGTGTGTGTGTGTGTGTGTGTGTGATGAGTGTGCATTAAATCCTCTAAAGTCGACAGAGTATTGATGCCAAAGAAGAAGAACTTCAGAGCCTCACTGCCTCTAAGATAAAAGATGTTTCTGTCCAATGAAGTCCTTCAGCAGCAGAGTGGTGCATTTTACAACCAAAATAAAACAACACTTAAACACAGATTAAAACGGGTTATTAATACTTTTATTCTCATGGGTGTGAAATTCACACACATTCACAGCGGCCTAAAGTTTTTGGCATTTCTTTGTCGTCTTCTTTTCTTAAAGCTAGAGGCAGCACTACAAGTTTGACTTTCCAAAATTTCCAAATTGTTTTTGCTTTGGATTTTCTCTAATGCTGGACCCTGCAGGATCTTCCTCCCTGGTTTATCAGGGTCTCTGCAGGTTTCGACAAGTCAAATTTAAGACTTTTTTAATACCATAATGAAAACAATATAAGACCTATTTCACATCCATACTGAAAAACAAGAACAAATCACAAAGGAAAACCAGAATGAGGCACAGAATTACTGTCAAAGTATTTGAATTTATCCACAGCTCCACTTTAACCACAGGCTGCAGGCTGTAAACACACTGTGGTGCGTGCAGCACACTAGCTGGCTGGGTACTTTAGTTATGTTTTGTAATTAACTGATGTTGTCCTCCAAAATTCACTTAAAAGCAACGTTTGTGCATTTGTTTTAAATAAAAGTAACATTAGTACATTTTTAAGACTTTTTAAAATTGTATTTAAGACATTCTATGACATTTTAAGAGAATTTTAGACATTTTAAGGCCTTAAATTGAAAGTAGTGAATTTCAGATGTTCAAAGAACTTATTAAGACCCTGTGGATACCTTGTCTAAGCCTAAAATTTTAAGACTAAAGGTTATAGTTAAATCAACTTGAAATTAAAAGCTCAAAGTGTTTTCTTTAATCTGTAAAGTGTCATCAGTTAAATTATATTTCTGCCTCATGTTCACATTGTTTTGCACAACTAAAAGCAATTTATGTTTATGTTTTTGACTCCAGTCCTGCACCAAACAAACATGCAAACCATCTGCTCCTCTTCACTGTTAGAACTGAAATCTAAGGAAGTGTTTATGTCTTTGTTTAAGTAAAAACATTCAGCTCACAAGCCCAGAAACATTTTACTTCAAGATATTAAAAGACAAAAATGAGGTCTGAATCAATAGTAATGAGAAATAAAAATCTGCCAAAGGGGAGAGATTTTTTGTCAAGTTTCTTAAAATTAGAATAAAAACTTAATACAAGAATTTTTATCTTAGCCCACTGGTAGATTCTTTTCACCCATTACAAAGAATTCAGACCTCATTTTTGTCTATAAATAACTTGAAATAGGACACGTTTCTGAACTGGTCAGTGAATGTGGCTCATATTTAGTCTAAAAAGACTTTTTTTAACTTAAAATGATGAATAAACACTAAGATTTCAGTTTTTGCAGTGATCAAAGACTGTTTTCATTTTCAGAACAAGTTCTTTGGCTCTTTTTCTAATCATGTCAGCTGCTCAGATAAAAGGTAAAGGTGTGTTTAATGAGTGAAAATAAATTTACCTATGGCTAGGGTCATGACCTTCAGCTTGTTCCGCACCAGTTTGACCACCATGCTCTTCTGCAGCGGCGTGGAGCGACAGCAGAGAACAGCACGACAGCTCCGAGCCACTGCCAGAAACTTATCCTCCAAACTCTTATCCAGGGCGTAGGCCAGGGTGCGCCCGTCAATCACCAGGCCCAGCCTGTGCACCGTGAAGGGAGCGGAGTGGGAGGATGAGGAGGAGGACGGAGACGAAGACGAGTAGATGTCAAAGGGTACGAAGTTGTTGTGGAAAGCTTTGGTGGATTGGTCCGGAGAGCTGCAGAGGAATTTGGCCTGGATGTAGTGTAAACTCTCCTCCAGCAGCAGCGCACACGCCTCCTGGTTCAGAGACAGGCACAGAGTGGAGTCAAGTTCAGATCAGGTCAGAAGGTTCAGTTTGATATCCAGCTGAGAGAACCTGCTTCACATCTGGAAAACAGATGCTTGAACAGCTTAGATTTACGTTGCTGGTCCTGAGATGATGCCAAATTATTTTAATGGAGGCAACGAGGAAAAAGACGCTATTAGGGTTTGTAGAGGAGTACTGAGTTCAGTGAAAAGATCAACACCATTTCACGACTTTTTAAAGGTAGAAGATCTTAAACTAAGGTGCAGCCTTCATCACAGTACACTCCTTCACTGATCAGAGACTTTGAAAGCTAACATGAGGATGCTAACAAAATCACAGCAACCATTCTGCAGCTCACCTGAGAATCAGCATTCAGCGTCAGGATCTCCTCCTCAGGGTCCAGCAGCTTGCAGGCGTACGCGATGTTAACCGCCGTTTCCTGTTTGTCCCCAGTCAGCACCCAGATCTGCAGGCCGGCCTGTCGCAGAGAAGCGATGGTCTCAGGAACGCCGTCCTGCAGACGGTCCTCAATACCTGTTGCACCTGTAGGTCAAAAATGGTAAACAAAAACGTTACACACAGATTATACGCGTACCGATTTCAGTTTCAGATATTATTTGGATAAAAAAAGAGCCGAGTAAAACCCTGCTTTATCAGAAGTATTATTAAAAGGAACAATGCTTTAAGAAACCAGGAGGTTTATTAAGAAAGCTGTAGTTAAAGAGAGAGAATTGTGTTATTTATAGTCTTTATGATAGGATAGACATTCAAACGCGACGTCGCTGCCGTCAGGGGCCAGCGATCAGCCCAAGGTTATCCAGAATAACTGTACTTCTTGAGCCCTTGTAGCAGCTTTACACGGCCTACAGAAAAAAAAATCTGTTTTTCTCACACTGGTGTTTCAGAAAACTTTTATTTCTTCCTCTGTCTGAAACACTTTGCTTTAGCTGCTGTCTCTTTAAGACTCCCTGCTCCACAAACCCCCTTCCTTCAGATTGGCCAGCCCTTATGAGGCCTGTTGTGGGCAGCGCTATGGACAGACCTTGGTGTTTGAGGCCCACCCAGAAAATGTGTCATGAACCAGTTGGGAGATCTTTATGTGATGATGTCATCATTTCAACAAGCCTCATGAAGATCTCTGAGTTTTGATCATTTTCACAGACACATTCAGGGATTCATACAACATATGAATATGTAGAGGTTTGAAAATCTGCAGATGTTTAATCTGAATATCCAGCATTTTTACTTTAATATATGGGAAAGCAGAATACTCCCTCTTTAAAGAAGTGATTTATCAACACATGCTAAAGTGGTTCAACAAACTTTATATTTCTTTTGTTGAAAATAAAAAACTTCCAGAACACAGATTCAGTGTGTTCTCTAATGACTATTTTGTTAATCAATTAATCTACTGATTATTTTTTCAATTAATCAGAGAATCAGTCATAAAACATACATTTTTTTTTAATTTTCTTTATTCGGAAACTAGTATTTTTTCGCAGTACTAATACAACAGTGTTTTTTTAAATAATTCATTATTATTATTTGCACAAAGGTCAGTAACACAAAGAGCAACTAGAGAAAAGACACGTTCATTAAATATAACAGATAAACTCCATGTGCAGTGGTGGAAAGAGTTCTGAACCTGTATAAGTACAAATAAATCACTGAAATATTATTAAATCATAACTAAAATTACCAGTTTATAAATAAAACTTAACCACTTTGATTAAATGAAATGAGGATTAAATATTGAAACGTATTCTGAGACGATTGTGTTACATGTGTTTGTTCCTGTTATGTTCAGTCATAGAAAGTTCAGGTTAAATAAAAAGTTATTGTTACGACAGTTACTGAGTTTTCCCTGATGTCAGCGATGGACTGATAACAGAGTTACGTGAGAGGCTGTTAGCCTGTCAGTCATCCCTCATACCAATGACAAGGATCTGTACGAGAGAGCATGAGGAGGGTCTGTGCGTGTGTGTGTGTGTGTGTGTGTGTAGTGAACCAGAGAGATTTATGAGAGTCTCTCCTGCTGCTAACGCTAATGTTAGCTTCATGAACTTCTCATACTTGTCAAACAGGACGATTAGTTAACAGCAGGACAGGACGAGTTCTCAGAGACAAACCAAACATTTCCAACATTAAAATGGAACATGTCGAGTTTTCTGGAAACTTTTAACTCGCTGCTAAGACCCCCCCCGCCTTCAGGTGTTTTTTCATTTCCACGGTGCTACCGTGCTGCGCCATAAAGATGATGCACAGTTTGCTTGTAACAGTTTCTTGTTTTACCTGATGTCAACACGCTGAAGAAGTTTCTTCACGATATTTTACATGTATCATTATTAACCTCAAATACCGGCTTCACTTCCACCACGCTGTGCTCATGTTTACATGTAACGTCCTTAAATAATTGAGGGGACGTGACGCATTGACAATGAAAAGAGCTGTCAACACTTTTAATAATCACTTTTAATCCATTGTATTGATTAATTGTTGCAGCCCTGATTAAAAGCGAGTCGGTTACTTCAAAACTGACCTCTGGCTGAATGAATGAGGCTGGATGCACCTCAAGAATCTGCATTTCATCAGTTTATCGTTCACAGAGTTCTTAGTAGGAGGCCTTTTTCCAGCCCTCCAGAGTGCAACTTAACATGTGTTTTTAAAGGCTGCATTTGTGAAACTAATTAACTTTAATTTCTTTCACAAGCACATCATCTCTGTGTGTTCTCCTGTGTGCTGCAGGTCAGAAGAGCGCAGGCAGCTCACACTTGAACAGAAGACGTGGATCGAGTTTCAGAGACGTATGGATTTTTTAAAGGAATTTTCTCTCAGTTTTTTGTTTAAAAACAAGAAGAGAGATGAAAGAAGAGAGTCTACCCTCTAAGTTTGTTTTAACATGATTTACATCGATTCGTGAATTCCAACTAGGAAATTTCTGATTTTATTCTTGTTAATTTACTGTTTTTGTTTGTTTCTTTTTTGCTTGGCCCTAACCCTCTGTTGTACAATGAAGCATTTCTTTAAGAGGCCGTAAACGCAGGAATCAGGAAAATTACCCAGAAGCTGGAGGTTTGTCTCCAGACGCAGAGCAGACTCAAACAGAAGCTCCTCTCTCCCTTGGATGGCCGTCTCTGCCTCCAGGTGGCGCTGCAGCCAGCATGCATACTGCTCCTTGCTCAGAATCTGGCACACAAACACACACACAAACAAACACACCGTCATGTGTTAAGACGAGGAGGAAATTCAGCGGTGAAGCAGCCTCTCATCTCGGCCTGCATGTCAGAGGAGGATCCAGGAGAATGTGAGACCTTGAGAAGGTGTTTTATCACTCTGCTTTGCACAAGCGTGGAAATAATGAGCCTCTGCTGGTGAGAGCATAAATTAACAGGCTGGGAAAGTGGCACAGATTGCAGCTGAGTCACGGAGAATGTCACTTTAGAAGGGACGGTTCATGCGATCATCTGTGCCGGGCGGCAAACACAACCTGCCAAAAAGCCACACACACACACACACACACACACAGACACACACAGATACACACAGACACACACAGACACACATACAGCGCGCTATGATTGGCACTTCAGAGGAGCCGTATGGATCCTTGTTACCTTCTTAGCGATGCACAGAGTGCGAAGGCCGTCTGCAGCGTACAGGTTCAGGTAGTTCTGGGTCCGGCTGATGATCTTTTTCTGGCGCTTCCCTTTGGAGTTTCCTTAAAATCAGACAGAAGAGAGACAGCGTTGCACGTTATTTAGGACGGAATTTACATAAACACTTTGGCATTTTGATTCCAGATTGTTGAAGGCTTCTTCCAAGAGGCCCATGAAAGCCATCTGTCCTCACACCTAAATTAACCATGAACGCTGCGCCCACAAAGTCCTCATATTACTGATCAAACTGGAAAACATGCAGCTAAATGTATCAGAACAGACACTTGATCTGCTTAGTTTGGGTGTTTAAATGGTGTTCATATGAAAATGAAGTAAAACATGTCATTGGAGATCATGCCAAAGCATCTCTGTGGAGCAGCGTCTTCCTGGCAGGGGGTACAGAGCGCCGACAGAACGGCGGCTTCATCAGCCTCCTGACACAGATGCACGAGCCAACTCTCTGATCAGCAGCCCTGTAATCCCACTAAGAACACAACAACAGCTTGGCTGAAACGGCTTCAAATACACCAACACGCAAAAAAATTATTTTACCTGACAGAACAAATCCAGACTAGAAGTGTCGATGTGAGGGAATCAAACAGAAAAAGACCACGATTAGGAACAAATTCAAGACGTGTCCTTTTCTTATCCAACTATGAAAGGAATCAACTCAACTTAACTCAGCTAACTTATCATCTCTTTAAACACAGTAGCTCGTCCTGCCCAACCCACTACCGTTAATCTGTCCTGTTTATGTCTGATCTTTCGACAATATTAATCAGCAGCACATTTACAAAAACTTCTAAATAACTACTAACGTTCTGAAATCCTTCATACGGTACTCTGCTATCTCATGAGATGGTCTGTGAGTGGACAGAGCTCATTAACTCACACAGCATTTCGCAACAATCCAAAGAAAGATCAGTGGTCAGTTTTCTGCAGTGGTACGTGCTGCGTAAACATCATCAAACTCTGCTTCAGATCAAGGAAAATGTTCTCCATTAGGGGGCGATATGGGACAAATATGTCAGGATGATTTTATGGCAGGATCAGGATCTGGATTTGATCAGGATTGTTTTTCACATTCAGACATAGACTGTATATAGAGTGGACATCGTTGCTTTTTACCACTGAACGGTTCTGAAGCCAAAAACACCTCTGTCACAGGAGCCGCCATTGTGCAGCCAGAGTCTGTGCAGTAGAGACTATGAGGGACTCTGAGAAAATCTGAGTGGAGCATGTTGACAATTTTTTTTCTGTCAACAGTCTGATCTCTTCTTTACTCTCCTTCCTGATGTATTCTATTCCTGAAAAAACAACACAAGAACAGCAGCTGTCCATCATCATTAAACCAGACATAAAACCTGTTTTTAACGTCTAATAACTAATGAAAAAAAAACTCTTCAGAAAAAAGAGGACTTGAACACAATGCAGCCTTATAATATCTTCATAGCATACGGATGTGAGAAACATTTTTATGAGGTGTAATAATTTGTTAAAGTTTGACCTCAGCCCATCTGGAATGAATAGAAAAGTGGAGTTTTTGACCTGTACTGCAGCCAGACACCAGGGGGAGCAGTTTTTTGTGGCGACCTCAGTTTGAGCCGAACGAAATGACCTTTTTTTACAGTCTATGTACTCAGACTATTTGACCTGAAAACAACATTTTTAGTCCCAAATATTTCTTATTCTAACTTTAATCTTGTCTTTTTGTCCTTTAATGTGTTTTTTTGAACTGTCACATTTTCACATCATGATGAATTAATTCATTTAAAGTCGTCAGCTGTAAGAGTTGTTGAGTTTCTGCAGAATGTACAGAGCTTTAGCTTCATACAAGTAGCCTATGAACAGTCCAGATGTAGTTTAGTGAGATCTTTTTCTTATCCTTCCTGTCCATGTAAATGTTTATTTATTTTTCATGTTTACTTTTACTTTAAAGAGGCTGTGAGGACTCTCTGTTTGAAGTCGTTTGCAGCGACACCTTTTGGCTGGAATCATGCGCACACTGTTGTGATGACATGACTCTTAACAAGGCGTGTGTTTGTTTTGGAAATGAACGGAGATCAGATCTTCTTTTCAGCGCTACTTTTCTTTGTTCAAGACAACTTTTTACCAGATACAACACACCGAGGTAAGGTATTTATCATCAGTTACACAGTGCTGTTGTTTGAAACGTGACAACAAGCAAACTTTGTCAGTTTGTTCTGTAGTTTAGCAGCCGGCTATTTAAGTGCCTCTCAGCCAGGTGGTTTTAGATCATTGCAGTATAACTGCTGCATGTGGGTTGGAATGAACTTTATCACAAACAGTTTAGCCCATGTTTTACCCATTAACTCTTGGTTTAGCCTTTAGCTCGTGCTATCACTCTCCCGTTTAGCTTTCTTCTGCTCTGACGTCCTTTTTCTGTCTGACAGTTCAGCTCGATCACTACGAACTCAATCTAAGAAATAGTTTTCAGCAGAGAAAAACACAGATCTCTCTTTTCACTACTAAACTTCATCAGCCAGTGTGATGTTGTCATAGAGAATTTGGTGTGCTGTAAATCAATCCGGTCCAGTCCTACCTGATCAGGAAGCTGATAAGTAGATTTAAAAATGACCTATATTGGTGCTGATAATCTCATTTTAAGTTGTAGATTAGGATCAGGCAGATATCTAGAAGTGAGAATTTTTCAAGATCATTTAGAAAGTCCTCAAAGTCCCTTTAAAAAGTTTTTAATAATGATTAAGATGTGCACGTTTGGTCAGCTTGATGTTTAAATGATGTCAACACCTCTAGTTGGCTGTAGAACTCTGAGATGGTTCGAAAAAAATTCAATATAATAGTTATTGTGTACCTTCAGATAAGTCATGAAGATGAAATGAAAATTCTGTTTGAGTGGCCAATAAAAAAGTCACTTCAGAGAGTGATTGAAATTTTTTGTCTTCTCATCATCTGTTTTGGAAAAATGATGTCAGTTTCTTCTAAACAAGTTTTGTCATTGCTTTTGTTTTTTTAAAGATAATCTTAAATGTAAAGATAATCTTAATAAAGATAATCTTAATTTTGTTTGTTCATTCAGGTTGAAGAAGAAAAATATTTCCAAGTTCAGTAGAGTCTTTTTCCTCTTGACAGAAATCATTCGTCCTCACTGAGACACACAGGTGGAGCTTTACACAATGTTTATTTTCCCTGCCTCTAAAAAAAAGGAAAATCCACCTCACAAATAAAAAAGGGCCGGTGTCGTGTGTGTTAAATGTTCCCTGAGGAGTTGTTCCCTTACAGCACAGAGCGATGTGTGGCTTTGTGTTTTTATGTGCGGCTCCCTGTTGGAACACACATTAACGTTTGGTACATGCTCGAGCTCTGCAAAAGTTTTATGAAGGAGGAAATGCATTCAGCACGTTTGTTAGAGCTCAAGGACAAACAGCGTTTCAGTGAGAGGAGCTGAGTGTGATCATAAAATGCTTGTTTGGAAGAAAACTTCACAAGGGCAGCTACAAACCTGACAGAACAGATTTTTAAAGTCTGGTTAACCAAACTAACACTGATTGGACCAACTTCTCTTCTCGTCATACTGACGGCTGGGTTTTATTTATTTGCAGTGATGTTTCTGAAGAGAAGATGAATGAAGGAGTCTGATGAACAGTCAATTTATCTGTTTGGTTCCTGACTGAAACGTCTGGCTCTTCACTATCTCATTACTTCCCAGCAGGATTTACTTGGTATGCATGTGGTTTGATTGGATTACGATCACAATTAATATCATGTGACTCGGACCGTCTGACATTTGGCGCTGGACAGAGGCTGAATTCTCTGAACAACACACTGTGTGCTGAAAGACAGAGCTTGATGGTGGCAAAAAGAACCAAAACAACAGCTTTAGACTGACGTGTGAGGCTCAAGTTGCTTAAAAAACAGAAAACAAGAAAAGCTTCCTGATGCTAACACTAATGCAGTTACCCGTCTTTTAGCCCTCTCTCCTGTTTAGCTTTCTTCAGCTCTTCTGTCCTTTTTCTTTTTGACAGTCCAGCTCTAGTGTCTTCTATTCAAGCATAGACCGATTACCGGTTGGACCGATTATCAGTGCTGATATTTAGCATTTTGATGTGTAGCGTCATTGGCCTTGTTTTTTAATCCAACCGCTGATAAAAGATATATTTAAAACTGTTATTTTTTAGTCTGATTGCAGCTGTGCCTTGCTGTCTGCAGTTGCTGCTCCGTCTCCAGCATTGTCCCTCCCATGGCACCATCTGATTGGTTACATGCAGATCCACGGCACTTAAGTGTTGTTATATATAAAACTTTGAGGCCAATATTTTTACTTCTACCACAAATGAATATCAGCTCCAAATATCTGTTATCGGCCTCATTAACTACTATTAATCTGTATCTGTATCTTTTTCAGCAGAGAAAAAGGACAAATCTTTGCTTCTCACTGCTAAACTTGAACAGATGGTGTCTCTTAGACAAGAGACTTTTGGTCTATGCGCCAGATTCATGTTCTCATGGTAAAATGAGACCTGGCCACAACTCATGAGAAATACGATTATGAAATACCAAATTTCGATGCTGATAATCCCATTTAAAATCATGGATTATGAACAGGCAAATATATAAAAGTAAGACTCTTTCTTTATAAAATCCTCATTCAAAAGCTTTCGTATCAACACATATCCTGAAATACAGACACATTTATGGTCATTTCTTTCTTTCAGCTCCACATGAAACTCTGACAATTGGTGGTAAATTTACAGATTAATGAATGATTCTCCTGCCAGTAGAACATATTTAAAAACTCAGATGAATAAAATTTAATTGTCTTTTTGTTGTATAATTTGGATTTAAACAGGATCCCACAGCAGGACAGAAACTAAAGTTACGTCATGATTCACACTAAAACTTTGAGCTCAGAGGGTCTGCAGTCACCTCCAGCTCTCCATGAGATCTGTTATTACAGCCACACTGAACAGCTCCCTCACTGCCTGAATGGAGCCTTTATGGAGGTCTGTGTTGTGAGGAGGCCCAACTCGTACTGCACTCTGATTGGCTGGTTTTCACTAATGGTCAAACAAAGCTGTCTGTGTGCGGACACACCCTGACAGCCAATAAAGTTTCAGAACAGACACACATGGGGAGAAGGCGTGGGCGTGTGTGTCTAAGACGACTGTCTGGGTGGAGTCCGTCCTCTTCAGTGAGCCTCACTTCTCTTTGGATTTTAAGAAAGTAAAAAAAAAAACTCTTCTCACGCGGCTCAATAGTCTCAATTTTCAATTAACGTTAAGAATCTATGTACTAACCTAGAACATGTATCTGGGGTGAGACCATCAAATTTTTGGATTTACACCATGAGTTTTATTAAAAAAAAATCAATCTGCTTTATTGTTTTATCAGGTTTTACCAAAAAGTACCATGAAGCCAAAGAATGAAACAGCTCTGCAGACACATTTTCAACCCAAAGCTGCTGTGAAATGAAGGTGGAGGTCGACTCACATTGAGATAAAGCAAAGGGAGCGAGCACTGCTAATGAAAACAAAGCTGTGAAACAAATAACCTTTTTCTTTCAGCAAAGACACACTTTTCAATAACAGTTAGCCTTTCAATTCTGTTGAAAAGTATCAGAAATCAACAATTATATTAAAATCTGTTGAATGTCCAACAAGAAGGCTGCCTTGATCTAATTCAAACACATCACATCCATAAAGATTCACTGATTACTTCAGACCTACAAAGGCTGTCTGACGTGAGCACGGATATGATACTTGAGACATTTTATCTCTTCTTGCCAAGAAAGTATAAGAATAAGACAACAAGCAAAACTTGGTTCATTTTTTGGGACTTTTTCTGAACCAACAAAAACCTGTGTGACAAAAGTCAAAAAAGAGAATTGATTGTGTCCAGAATTTGATTGGTTTCAACATAGTTTAAATCTTTCACTACAATCCTAGCTAAGTAAAAAGAAAAAAAAATTATCTGGTATCCTGACAAGTCACAATCTGATCTGATCAAATACATAAATTTGCAGAGATAAACTTTACACGAGTGGGAAAAGAAAATGAACTAAATAAAAAAAAAACATTCCCTTTCAAATTTAATTTTTTTTTCCACACTGCTGACATTTAAGCCACAGTGTTGCTAATGCTAGGATAACAGGCTGTCCCGTCTTTGTTTTTGCATATTTGAACTGTCTGTCCCTGGAGAGTTTCCGTAGGATGCTGTAAAGCAGATATTATTGCTGTCATATGTCTGGCTGTGCTCATGTTCTGCAATAAGGTTCCACTTCATTATTATGTGCCATTTGTCATTTTATCATTTCATCATCAACTTTACGAGGCCAGGCTAACTCAGAACGCTGAGTCATACTAACGCATTTGCGTTCAGCAGCAAACCGTGCTCAATGGTGGCTAATGTGCATGATTGGAGGAGATGATTGTCTAAATTGCTGATCATCAATTAATTAGAAAAAAAAAACAAGATTGGCTCAAATCTGATACTTCTGATACACAGATATCTATGTGAAAGAGCCGCTAACAATTTGTTACAGAAAATCAACTGGTGCTGCTTTGTGCTCTGTGATAAAGCCAGTTAACATTCAAATTTACAGACTTCCTTGAATGCATCAGGAATAATCGATCAAACTTCCATTCAATAAAAAAAACAAACCACTAAAAAATGTTTTTCTTTTCTCTTAATAGATTTGAAAAAGAATTGTGTTTTTACACGTGACAAATGTGCATTAGGATCAAAGAATTGTGTTTTTTTTCCCAGGTTCATATTGATTAAATAAATCAGAATGAAGCGTCTGTGTGATGTTTTCTTTCAGTCTTCTTACAGTGAAACTGAGATTCAAAAGAGATATTTGCAGACGTATCTGAATGTGAACTGGGACTCTCTTATCGAGTTTCTGATCAGACTTTAAACGATGCAGAGCCACAGAAAAACAGGCCTTAGCTCTGGGCTGTTTATCACGAACAGCTAGCTTCACCTGTGAGACTAAAAATACTGAACCACAACAAGAAGCACGAACCCTCAGCAGCATACAGCTATAATGCTAAACGCTACCAGCTTTCTCTTCTATTAGACAACCAAGACAAGGAGTCATAACTCAGTTCACTGTTTCTCCAGAGAAAAGCAGCTCGTAGAAGAAAAAATGCCAAACGGAGAGGAGAGTTTCCTTCTGCTGAGGTGTAGCAGTTCATAAGTCTTGGTTCAGCGTAGGCGGATCATCCAGAAAGAAATCATTTTTATGAGGAGCCGAGCTGCCTTGTAGAAATGAACTGCCCGCAACTAATGAAGAACAGGGAGCTGCTAACCACATATGTGGAATAATAAATTAGCCACACAACAAGACGGCAAGCTTTCATTTGAAGTATGTCAGAAGGAGGTGTTATCAGGTAGAGGTTAGATATGAGGAGTAAATTAGATTACTAATGCAGCTCCAACCTCCAATGCAACACTATGATGTTAAATTCACATCTGATAAATCACAGTCAGTTTGTGGATGAAATGAAAACCTGACAATTAAATAACTGGTGTTGCTCTTCTGAAAAATAGAGGAGTAATCTCAATTTCAGTCTTATATTTTGTAAAAGTGAAAATTTCACAAAAAAAGGTCAAGAAACCACCCTGCATCGAAATGTTCAGCTAAGAGGTTTCTCGTAACATCACGTCTTTCTTAACAAAGGTCCCTCTGAGAGTGATGATGCTAAATATATTGACCTAAAGGAAAATTATCCCACAAATTCTATTTTTTAGCTTATTTTCAGATACCAAGCCTAAACTATTGAGCTGGAAAGATGTTATAAAAACAAAAACATCTGCCTGGTCAACAAAATTCAGCATAACATTGATCCTCCTCCTTAAAACTCATCCACAGTCCAGCCTCACACCAGTCAGATCACTAGAAACACAACATGAGGCGAACTTCTAACTTCAGAGTGATTCAAAACTGGAATTCACTGCCAAAGACCATCAAAGATAAACACACATACTCCACCTTTACAACACACCTTAAAATACAGCTTGTTGACAATTATAACTGCACACATTAATTCCTGGCAAATGTGATATGTGTGTTTGATGTGACATGGTCATGGCTGCTGCCTGTCTCCATGTTATGTCTTGTATGTGCTTTAAATGTTGCCTCTATGATTATAGTATATACAAGAATAGCTATTATATAGCCAGTATATAGATAGTGTAGTCCTTATTGCATGAATTGCTTTGATGCACTTTGTTGTGTCCAGCTGTGTGTGACATGTTGTGTGTCTCCTTTACTAATGTAATTATAAATAAATGTATATTTTTATTCCAAATGATTATATATTTTACGCTGCCTACTGACAACTGGCCGGGGACCACAGCTGGGAATTAGCTGTAAAGGCGAAAGCTACCTCTTTTATTGTGCAGTAAATTACAGGGGACTCTCCATCAAACAAAACACGAATAAACTAAGCTAATGTTATTTGGAGCCAACTTTGGGAGCTGAGTCATTAGCGAGCGACATATCCCCGGACTCCCCATCTCCTGAGCCGCAGTGCTCCGATCCTGCAGTAAAATCAGGTGAAGCGAGAATGACGACGTTAAAGAAAATCAATTTAATGGGAGTCAAACATTTTCACACCCACCTTTAAATTAACACCGACGTTAAAAATCAATAATAAAAGTAATGCTGATAAAAAGGGATGAATGGATGGACGTGGGCCCAGCTCTGATTGTTTACCACCTAATTGTCGTAATTTGGATAAGGTAAGAAACAGTCCCAAAACTTTTTAACCTGTGAAAACAAGTGGTACCAGGGACCACTTAGAGGGGCCACTCTTTGGTTACACACAAAGAGGCCAATCTAAAAACAAACATGAAAGAAGCCAAGACTCTTAAGCTGAATTTAGCTGATCAGTAGAAAACTAGACATATCCTGAATATCTGTGGAAAACTGATCAAAAAGTTTACATTTGCACTGTTTTATATACAATTAACTCCTATATTTGTTTATTATTTTTACAGTAATGGTGTTACGTGTGGCTGGCTCTCCCTGCCCTCTTTGGTCTCTCTCTCCTCCGCCTGTACCTGTGTGGCTTCAGCACACCTGAGTGCTGTTGGCCCTCAGAGTGGAGGAGGGGGAGCCTTAAAGAGTGGCAGGGAGAGAAACAGAGGGAGAGAGAGCAGGAGAGCCACACACGCACTCACAGGTAAAAGTGTGAGGAGGTTTGGGTTTTTTTTCTTTGGTTGCTTTAACCTTCCTTTAGGCTAACTGTTTCTTTTCTATTCTATTTTTTTTCATACTCATGCATGTCGAATTGCTGGGTTTTGTTATTTTAGTTTGGCTTTAGTGCGCCGGTAGTTGTTTTTCACGGTTTCAGTGTGAAGTAGTTTGATTTTCTTTTTCTTCAGGTAGTTTTAGTTAGGGGTGGTGACTGGTCCTATTTCCCATGCTGTGGTTAGCCTTGTCTACCACTCCTCTTTTGTTCTTTTTGGCCGGTGCCTACAGCCCTTTGTTTTCTTTGATTTTGTTTATTAAGTGGTTGCTTTTGGTTAAATAAAACTTGGATGCTTATTTGAAAACTCCACTCCTGTCTCCTGCGTCCTTTATATGTCACGGGTCTCTTTTTGTTTGAGCCTTATTTTGTGTTTTGATTTAGTATTTTAAAGAGGCCGTAACAAATGGATGAAATGTGCAAGTGTAATTATTTTTGGATTTTAGAAGGCCAATCCAAAAACAAACATGAAAGAAGCCAAAACTTTTTAGCTGAATTTAGCTTATCAGTAGAAAAGCAGAAATACCCTCAGCCCCCGATCAGCATTTTGAGACCCACCAGGGGTCAATTTATCCATTACTTGAGTTATGAATAATGTTAATCACACAGAATTCAGGGCATATAGCAACTATTGTTATTCATGCTTAATAAACTTATTTTTTTGCCGTTAAAAACTCAAACTACCCAACAAATTAAAGTTAAATTTGTACAATAATTACATCAATAATTTATGCAATCACGAACTGAGGGACTGCTTTGTGTTAAACTGCGGCACTGAGGAGAGGAGAGAAAGGAGATCATGCTTAACCCCATAATGCTGAAGGTATCATATTTGATACATGAGTTTTATAGACCTCTATCTCATCAAATGATATAAATTTTTTTAAAAACCTGTTAAAAAAATAAATCAATGTATTCTACCTCCCTGAGGATTATCATTCCCCTACAGGCAGTTGAAGTTGTATTTTAGCTTTTTTTTCAAAATGGCATAATTTGTTTCAGGAAAATCATTTATAATTTTCAAGAAGTTGTGGTAAGAATAACATCTAAATTGTTACTATACGTTTTTTCTCCATTAAACGAATGCATATTTGCTAAAAAGTAGGGATGCACCAAAATGAAAATTCTTGGCAGAAAACGAAGAGACCAGGGCCGAAAAACCCAAAGAAATTGTTATTCCAATCATTAATACCATGGCTTGAATTAATATTAATGCTTCAAAGAATAATGCAGAGATGGCCTGGGAGTGCTTTAAAAAGGCAGATTTTTTTTTTCTGCGTCTCTTGTGATGGTTGTGACATTGTTCTGGACTCTCTGTCTTACACATAGTGTGCCTGTCTTTGTGTGTGTTTGTTTGTGTGTGCATGTGCGCTCACGTGTTTGTGTCTGTCCATCAGGATGGAACTCTGCTGTGTGTAATATAGAGAGCAGAGGAAAGATGTAAACACTTAACCATTCCAAAAGAACCAAAGAACAGGGTATAGATCTGATCTATAAAAGAGGTACGCCCCTCATCTGGTTCAGAGAGGCGAGTCCATTTTTCTGCACTCTGCTCTCCCTCTGTGTGCCGTGTTGTTTTGGTGATAAAAGTCTTTCGGCCAAAAACTTTTGGGCCATTTTTGGCCGAAAATTTCAGTATATCCCTACAAAAATCTGTTACTGTAGCTCTAGACGTGACCACCACTTCAGTAGTCATGTCTGATTTTTATAGTAAAATATTAAGAGAAGCATCTTCCTCGTTCCAATCTAAAATCACATTTCACAATGAATAAAAACATCAGAAAAAGTTTGGCTCAGTTTGCCTCGGGTTGGTCGTTTCAGAGATTTCTACAGATGCATGTCACGCCGACATAAATCAAAACAAACCAGCAGAGTCCATTAGAGTGAACAAAACAGATTAGGTGTGAATGCACTTTTAAACACCACATGCCCTGCTCATGACTCAGCCTCAAACCCAAAGTTTCCTCACAGAGCCCACAGGAGCTGCTTTAAGAGGCTGAGTGTTCCTCCCGACGGAAAACCCAGAATACTTCTCAGAGTGGTGCTTAAGTTCTGAGTGGATTTGCAGAAAATGCATTTTCAGCAGACTGAATAACTGTTTAAAGGTTTATTAGTAATGAAGGAGTTAGTGTTTCCAGATGAGCAGATGCTTCCTCTCTGTTTTACATCATAACAATAACATTTATTTGCACAACAAAAATGAGAACATTATGAGCAGCACAACAAACTGTGTGTGAGGTAAAGCCTCAACTCAGTCCCTGCTGAGCACTCCTGGACTATGTCTGGTAACTGTGTACAAAGCATTAGTGAAAAGTGCCTGTGTGGCTCTTTGTGTGCCTGGAATACTAACAACCTGCCTTCTACACCCTCACCATTAACAGGTTAGAGAGGTGAGGGGAAAAAGGTTTAAGATCAGAGAGGAAAAACACACAGCAAAGTAACACCAAAGAAGTGACTCGCTAAAAAAAAAAAAAAAAAAAAAAAAAAAAAAAAAAAAAAAAAGTGTTCTTATGTAACATCACCTTGTAGGTTTACATCACTGGAAAGAGTGAGGGTGTGAAACTCTGGACTCTATAAAGAAAAAGAAACTCCTCCTCCCTATGCTGGCATGTTAGTCTGCAGACAGTACACAGAATAAATCAGCCACAACGGTAACAATCCATCATACAGGATTGACCAGAGCCAAATGAAAATATTGTCAATTTACCGACAGGTCCTGTGAGCTCGTGTGCCGTGTGAAGATTACATCCAATGATTTGTAGCCGATTGTACATTTGCGACCACGATTCATCAACTCTAGGGGAAAAGCCCGCAGACGTGATACAGTTTCTGCGACATCACGCACTGAACCACTTTAAAATACAACACTGAGAGCAGGGTCACCATTTGTCAGCAGGGTTACAACTCAAAAACATCCTCCACACTGTGATATATTCCAGACAGGACGCAACAATCTTAAAGGAGGCTGAGCTGCGTGGAAAAAAAAGAGAATAATGGTTGTTTTTTTTAAGTGTTGTATTCATCATAACATTCATTCATCTCCTATAACACTTATCCTGTTCAGGGTCGTGAGTGTCTGGAGCCTGCTCTGGGCCAACCAGGATTCAAACTGGTGACCTTCTTGCTGTGAGGCTGTAGCACTAACCGCTGCACCAATGTGCAGCCCTTTATTATAACACGTAATCAAATAGATGTTTTTAAAGGTGCAAAATATTTTTTTTCTTTTTTTGTTTACCATTTTTCATTACAGTTGAGTTTTCTGGAAAGAGCTAATCACTTTGATAATAATGTTACACCAGGTAACAATAAACATAAATGCAGCGAATGTCAAATGTTAAAGTGGAGGTTTTTGCTTTCCCATATCTTAAACCTGGATATAAAGTAGCAATGCTTTATGTTCAGGCTAAACATGCAGATTTTCAAAATGCTACTTAGTCATATGTTGTTGAAGTCCCTGAACAATTTGTAAACTTAAAAAAAATTGTTCTTTCTAAAAAAAAAGCACAAGATATCTTTGCGAGATTTGCTGAAACAATCTCCTCACTGGTTCATGACAAGTTGGAGGGGCAGGCCTCAAACACCATGGTCTGCCCACAGCTCCAACAAAAAGCTGGCCACTCAGAGAGAAGGGGGTTTGTAGTATAGGGAGCCTTAAAGAGACAGCAGCTAAAAATTAAGGCTGTTTCAGACAGAGGCAGGGATATTTTTACGCCATGATAAGAAAAATAGAGATTTTTTTGAGCAGTAAATCATGTAAACATACTACAGGGGTACCACAGGGACAGTTCAAAGACAAATAAAACAGCATAATACCCTCTCTTTAAGGAACAGAGGTTCAACCATAGGCTGTTCATTAAATGTCAACATGAGTGTCATGAGCTCTTTGCTCTGAAGCCAAAAAATCAAAAAGCAGTCCTATCTGTTAATGTTGTGTAAAACGATCTTTCGTTGTAAAGGTAACCTCAGAGGATTGATTTAATTCCCATATTCATTTAGTTTTTCAGTGAAGCCCAACATGCTGAAGTGTGTGTTGACAGTGTTTCTTACCCGTGTCTGGAGGTTTGATGAGGTCCATGATGACAGAGTCGGCCCCTTTGGTGTACACAGTGATCTGATCTGTCAGAGGGTGTCTGACCACTACTGACATGCGTTTCCTGGTGGAGTCAAATCCCAGCGTGTGCAGCAGCTCAAAGCTCAACTTCCCCAGGTGAGGCAGCTCCACCGTCACCTGGTCGGGGAGGCGCCCCACCAAGGAGCACTTGTAGGCTCTCGCAGCGTAAACCAAAGCTGCCTCATCAGGGGACTCAGCCTCATATCGCAGCTCGCCTTCCTCCACGTTCCAGGCCTTCCCGTCATAGCAGGGCGGGACGGGGCTGAAGGCGTGCTGCAGGCCGCCATGATGCTTCTCCTCATCCAGTTTGGTGAGCGTGCTCTCTGCAGACGGGGAGGACAGCATACTCGAGCAGTTCTTGTTGGAGGAGCGGTTGGTGATGAGGCTGGAGGAGCTGCTGCTGTTGGAGCCGGATGTAAGACGGCTCGGGGTGAAACGTTTGATAAAATCCTCGATGGTTTTGACGGGGGACTTCAGCTCGAACCTCATCCGGACCTGAGGGACAAAAAACAGAGTGAATCACCCCTGCAGCAGCCAGTCACAGAGGATTAATGCTTATTTAGTTTGAGAATCTCGGCTCTGTATGCAAAGGTAGGAACACTATTAAACAAAGTTTAAGACGGACTACATTTACAAACACAGGTCTCCTTATCTTGGGTCACATAGTGGAAGATCTATAAGTCAAAACATCTACAGCTCAATACAATGAAAAAAAACTTAAGTTGAGAAATTTCTCAAAACTTGTCAACAGATACAGAATAAATGGGAAAAAAACAAGCTGTTCCATCTATCAAATATCTTAATTACTTTTTCCCCTTTGAGGGTTGCTGGGGGCTGGAGCCTATCCCAGGCGTCTTTGTCTTTACATGTGAGACCTGTTCAGTGTGAATTCTTCCTTTTGCACAGACAACCAATCATTCACAATTTAAAATGACCAATCAAGAATCCACCAATCCATCAATCCATCCATGAATGAGTGTGTTTTTGGACTGTGGGGGGAAGCTGGAGGACCCAGTGAGATACACAGAAAGAGGATGCAAACTCTACACAGAGAAGCACCTCTTTTCATTTTTAAAGTGTTTATTTAATTCTTCCTGTGAATGTAAATTTCTCTAAAGTTTATCCTGATAAGTTTGGGGGAAGGCTGTAACGCTGATTGGTGCCATGCTCAGCTGTGGATTCACCCGCTCATACAACCTCAATTCCAATGAAGTTGGGATGTTGTGTAAAACATGATTGTATATCCTGTTTAACCTAAACTCAATTGAATACACAACAAAGACAAGATATTTATTATAAACTGATAAACTTTTTATTTTGAATTTAATGTCTGCAACATGTTCCAAAAAAAGCTGGGACAGGGTCAACAAAAGACTGAGAAAGTTGAGGAAGACTCAAAAAACACCTGTTTGGAACATTCCACAGGTGAACAGGTTCACTGGAAACAGGTGAGTGTCATGACTGGGTATAAAAGGAGCCTCCCTGAAAGGCTCAGTCATTCACAAGCAAGGATGGGGCGAGGTTCACCACTTTGTGAACAACTGTGTGAGCAAACTGTCCAACAGTTCATGAACCGTGTTTCTCAACGTACAATTGCAAAGAACTGATGGATTTGATCATCTACAGTCCATAATATCATCAAAAGATTCAGAGAATCTGGAGAAATCTCTGCACGTAAGCAGCAAGGCTGAAAACCAACATTGAATGCCCGTGACCTTTGACCCCTCAGGCAGCACTGCATTAAAAACCAACATCATTGTGTAAAGGATATTACCACGTGGGCTCAGGAAGACTTCAGAAAACCATTGTCAGTTAACACAGTTCATCACTACATCTACAAGTGCAAGTTCAAACTCTACCATGCAAAGACAAAGACATATATCAACAACACCCAGAAACACCGCCGGCTTCTCTGGACCCGAGCTCATCTGAGATGGACTGACGCAAAGTGGAAAAGTCTGCTGTGGTCTGAGGAGTCCTTCACCCTTATGTAAAAAATTACACCTGAAATCTGAAGAATCTTCCTGGGTTCCTGTTTGAAGTCACAGTATTGCTCAATCACATTGAAGTGAGCTCTGACTGGCTGCAACCTGGACACTAAAATTCATAGGAGGAAATTCAGCTATGAATTCCTGACTGAATGTAACCATACGAGACAAATCTCTGAGACGATGTCCTTTCTTGACTCCAGTTCCACTCGCGTGTCTCAGCTCACAGTCCGTCAACAAACAGTGACCTTAAGGAGTGGAAGTTTTGCCCGGATATCTGTTATTGGTTATTCGGACATCCAGCAGCTACACCACAAGCTCGGGAATATTGTCTGAGGACCCTTGAGGTGAAGTGGTGGTCAGACAACAGCAGATTCTTTCAGAGATTGAATATTTGATAAAAAAAAAAAAACTGCATCACTGACAACAGATGTCTGTCTTGGCTTCATTTCTGAAGTGCACGGTAAGAGGACGTGGGCAACACAGACGAGAAAAGAAGGTGCAGGAGTGTGATGTAAACACAGTAAAACATGTTCGGTTTTAATATTTTGGTAACAGAGACTTATTAATTCTTGGAAATCTACTTTTCTTCACCATGGTCCACAGGCTTGTTCACTTACAAATCTTTGCCAGAAGTTGCTCCTTTGCTCTGCTTCCTTCTTATATAAAAATCCCATAATTGGGCCTATAAGGCACCTTTTACTAGCTGGACAGTAAGAGAAAAAACATTCTCAAGTCAAATCTGACACCTTTTATAGACAGTAAACAGCAATGCTTTTAGCAGCTATCTCAGTTTTACTTTTAGTCTTTGGGACAAAAATAGTTTTTAGTCAACAAAAGTCAGAAAGATTTAAATTTAGTTTTAGTCCATTTCAGTAAAAAATGAAAGTAGACCTATTAGTCTGTCAACAAATTAATTTAGGTCAATAAGTGTTGGAAACTCCAATCAAGGTCGACAGGTTGTATCAAGTGTTGGTATTCATAAAACAAGAGTTAACTTTAACGCTTTTGCAAACAGACATTTAGTGGACAGATGTTTTTAGTGTATAAATCCAGCGTGTACCCAGAGAGGAGTTTAAACACACAGTCACTCCATGCTTATGACTGCATTATCTGTTGACACTGAGCAGACTGTGGAATATAAAGACATGAACTGTGTCAATAAAGCAGAAACCCTCCCAAACCAAAAAGAGCTCACAGAGAGCTGAGTCTGAGACCTGGGTCATAATAAAGGATCCAGAAAACCAGGTCCAGACAGAGACCTGCTCCAAATCTATCAGATTATTAATGCTTTGATATTTTCAGATTAGATTTGAACGAAAACTCACACACATCTCGTCATGTTTTAGTCAAAGTGCAAAGTGTAGCTCGTCACATTTCGTTATCATCATGAAAAAAGGGGCGTCGTTGACTAAAACAACACTAATAGTAAAGATAAAATTATGCAAAAAAGAAAAAACAAACAAACATGAGCAACAGTAACAGGTCACATGCACAGTATGTACAAACACATTAGTATGAACTCGTCAAAGGGTTTTTTCTTGTCTTTATTTCCAGACTTTTGAGATGAGACTTAAACATCCAGTCATGTCTGTCATCCGGACACTGAGATACTTCAGGATTTTGATGAGGGTTTCCTGAGGCAATGACTCTCTTCTACCACTTTTCCACCAAGTTGGTGCTAGTGCTGGTGCTGGTGCTAGTGCTCAGCTGGTTGTGACATTTTTTTTTCTGTCTGCAACACGTCTCTCTCTCTATCTCTCTCTCTCATAAATGCATAACCATGAGGCAGAAATGACCTCCTGTCATTTAAACAAGATAAAAACATGAAGCTCATTGGTCGGTTAAATAAAATAAGGTATAGACCTGACCTATAAGACGCATAATGCATTGCTGCTTTAATGTCACCTCTGTTTCAAGTTATGAATGATGAAACACAACAGACGACTGGCTTGCCAGCTTTTTTTTTTTTTTCATTTTTATGAATGACTGTTTTTTGCGCTGATTGTTGGTCAGAGTTCTTTGCTCTGGCCCAGCAAGGAAGTGGGGACAGCTAAGCACCAGTTTTTCCCACTTCGGGCCGGTGCTTTGTTGGTGGAAATAGAAAAAACTGGTGCTAATTCAGGCACAAGTACCAAAACAGTGTCTGTGGAAAAGGGGTATTAGATCATTACGGTTCACTGAGCAGTAAAAGAAATGTGATGGGTGGAATCAGAACTCAGAGCTTTTTCTGTTGTGACTTCTTTCCGTAGGTATTTTTAGAGTTTTGTTTTTGGTGCCTCAGATTTGAGGATCTTTTAAGGCAAACCTGACTGATTAAGTCAGGGTTTACTCGGTAATGAGTCATTCGATACAAAATGTACCAACAGCCTTGTGTGATGAATTAATAACCTTTTTTATAAGTGTAGCTCCAAGTTCTCAGTTAGAAATTCATCACTTATTTCACATCCACTGGACAGAGATCAGTAAAAAAGGAGTGTTGCACTTCTTCTTTTATATAAAGTGTGTTTGGCTCTTCAGTCGTGTTGCCCTTCAGTATTTCAGCACTGATGAAAATGTACCTCCTGGCTGTTCTCCTTGAGCCAATCCTTTTTCCTTGAGATGTTGCAGCACAATAGCAGAGAGAGTGACTCACTGAAGTTCTCACATTTAGTTATAAATCATTCAGGTGTTATTCAGAGTGAGCCATCAGGGCTTTATAAGAAATGTTCACAGTTACAATGGCACAAAGGCAGAAAAGCACAAGCAATAAAAAAAGAAAGTCAGGATAACTGAAACCAGGGTTCCCACTCTTTCCCTGAAATTATTCTCCAGGGTTTTGTTTTAGTCTCTACAGAGACAATCCGTCACATCATGCACTAATACATTCCTTTGTCCTCCTCATTCTTCAGAATTTTTTTTTTCTACTTACAGTGGCTTGAAAAAGTATTCATACCCCTTGAACTTTTCCACATTTTGTCACGTTCTGACCACAAACAAATATATTTTATCGGCATTTTATGTGAAAGATCAACACAAAGTGGCACACAATTGTGAAGTAAAAGGAAAATTATACAGGACTTCCAAATTTTTTTACAAATTAAAAACTGAAAAATGTGGCGTGCAAAAGTATTCAGCCCCCCTGTGTCAATATTTGGTGGAACCACCTCTCGCTGCAATTACAGTTGCAAGTCTTTGGGCTATGTCTCTACCAGTTTTGCACATCTAGAGACTGAAATTTTTGCCCATTCTTCTTTGCAGAGCAGCTCAAGCTCAGTGAGATCAGATGGAGAGCATTTGTGAACAGCAGTTTTCAGATCTTGCCACAGATTCTCGATTGGATTGAGGTCTGGACTTTGACTGTGCCATTCTAACACATGAATATGTTTTGATTTAAACCATTCTATTGTAGCTCTGGCTTTATGTTTAGGGTCGTTGTCCTGCTGGAAGGTGAACCTCTGCCCCATTTTCAAGTCTTTTGCTGATTCCAACAGGTTGTCTTCCAAGATTGCCCTGTATTTGGCTCCATCCATCTTCCCATCAACTCTGACCATCTTCCCTGTCCCTGCTGAAGAAAAGCAGCCCCCACAACATGATGCTGCCACGACCATGTTTGACAGTGGGGATGGTGCGTTCAGAGTGATGTGCAGTTTTAGTTTTCCGCCACACATTACGTTTTGCATTTAGGCCAAAAAGTTCCACTTTCATCTCATCTGACCAGAGCACCTTTTTCCACATGTTTGCTGTGTCCCCCACATGGCCTCTGGCAAACTGCAAACGAGACTTCTTGTGGCTTTCTTTCAGCAATGGCTTTCTTCTTGCCACTCTTCCATAAAAGCCAGATTTGTGAAGCGCACGACTAATTGTTGTCCTATGGACAGATTCCCTCACCTGAGCTGTGGATCTCTGCAGCTCCTCCAGAGTTACCATGGGTGTCCTGGCTGCATCTGATCAGTGCTCTCCTTGTTCGACATGTAAATTTAGGTGGACGGCCATGTCTTGGTAGGTTTGCAGTTGTACCATACTCTTTCTATTTCTTGATGATGGATTGAACAGTGCTCCGTGAGATGTTCAAAGCTTGGGAAATCTTTTTATAACCTTACCCTGCTTTAAACTTCTCCACAACTTTGTCCCTGACCTGTTTGATGTGTTCCTTAGACTTCATGATGCCATTTGCTGACCAGTGTCTTCTTAATAAACCTCTGAGGGCGTCATACAACAGCTGTATTTATACTAAGGTTAGATTACACACAGGTGGACTTGATTTAATCATTAGGTCAACAGCTGATCGTTCAGCAATCATCAGGCAACTTCTGAAGGCAACTGGTTGCACTCAGAGAAAAGGGGGCTGAATACTTTTGCACGCCACATTTTTCAGTTTTTAATTTGTAAAAAAATTTGAAAGTCCTGTATAATTTTCCTTTTACTTCACAATTGTGTGCCACTTTGTGTTGATCTTTCACATAAAATGCAGATAAAATATATTTATGTTTGTGGTCAGAACGTGACAAAATGTGGAAAAGATCAAGGGGTATGAATACTTTTTCAAGCCACTGTACGTGTACCCAGATTATTTCTACATTTGATGTGCAGTCTATGGCTATAATTATCCATGAAAATAATCTGTGCACATACACTGTATTTTAATACAACAGAATTCCTGAAGTTGTTTTCATTCACTTATTTTCTGTTTCTGTTGTCAGACAATAAAACAAGTTTGAGTGAAACTGAGAGAAACCCATTAAGAATACCTGTTAACTGTAATTACCTCGAAGCTTCCGCTCTGCTAAAATCAGAGACAGGCTATGTAACAGAGGACAGAGAGGAGCCTCACACTCATGGACTGATGCTAGCGACACTTTTCAACTTAGAGTCGCTAGTTTTGTCTCTGGGCACTAAGTCAGTAATGGGGTCTGAAAAGTTGATAAATCTAGCGACAAAGTAAATTGGAAGCCCTGGGTTGCAGAACTGCTGGAAGCAGAAATGCAAATTTGATTGGCTGGTAGTGTCAAGGTTGCCCAAAAGATCAGGTGACTTTTAACCCATTGGCATTTGCTCTCAAAGCAGGGGGAGAATGAATACATTTCCAGGATAACTTGACCATTTCCAGGACCTTCCCCCTAATTTTCCAGATGTTTTCCATGACTGGAAAGTTGGTCAATCATTTTCCAGGTTTTCCAGGATGTGTGGGAACCCTGTGAAACGAGCCTCAGTCACTCTGAAACCGAGCAGGTTTGTGCTTCTGATTGGCAGCAGAGCGAGGAGGTGCACACAAAGAGGATATCACTGCTGTACAGGACGACCACACCCTGACTCCCACCAAAAACACAACAAAACACGGATACGCAACTGCGACATGGGCAGAAAAATATTAAAAGATCTGTGAAAACAAAGACTCTGTACCAGCGCTCTCTGCCTTTGCTTTATCACGAGTTTGATCAAACACAGCTACTCGCTCTCTGCTTTCTCCTTCGTTCACGTGCGCTTCCTTCAAATCTTTTATAGATGCTTTAGTGCTACTTAAATCTGTCTAACATGGAAATACTGACGGCTGTTTCATTTTAAACCATGAAATATGAAAATATTGGAAGTTTCTAAAACTGAGACAGCTTCATGTTACACTGCTGCTTTCGCAGCATGCTTCTGATTTAACGTCCTGCCTCCCAAAACTCATCTCACCGCTGCCCACCAACCATAGTTCAACGGCAAAGACTTCACACTGGGAGCAACTCTGGGAAGGGTTAAGGGACCAAGCTTCTGAAGTTTCAGGAAAATAAAAGAAATACATCTGAGGACTGTTAAAGAGAGGGTATTCTATTTTCCCTTCCCATATGTCGTAGAAATCCCTGAATCTGTCTGAAAACTGATCAAACATTTGTTCATCAGACCTGCTGAAACTATGAGGTCATCACTTAAGGATCTCCTAACTGGTTCATCATGACACACTGGAGGAGCGGGCCTCAAACACCAAAGCCTAAGGTCTGCCACCTGACAGGCCTAACCAATCAGAGAGAAGAGGGTTTGTGGAGCAGGGAGCCTTAAAGTGACAGCAGCTAAAATAAAGTGTTTCAGACAGAGGCTGAAAAAAGAGTTTCTAAAACACCAGTGAGAGAAAAACTGGAACTTTTTTAGCTGTAAATCATGTAAATTTATTACAGGGTACCACAGGGACAGTATTAAGCCTGAAGAAAAAAGCAGAATACCCCCCCTTTAATGTCTGTGAGTATTTCACTCTCAATACCATCTGCATAACTATCAAAGTGGGCCTTGCTGATACAGCATCACCATCATGGGAGCATCACTTCCCCTCAAACTCTTACACACAGTAAAATAACCAAGGTCAGGTAAGTTTTCTAAAATATCAGTGTTAGAAAAGTAGGGATTTAATTTGTAATGCTACCAGAGGGACAGTACAGAAAAAAGCACGACACCTTTTTAAGGTCTACAGACAAACCACTTGTACATGAAATGATATAACACATGTCCACTTTGAGAGTAAAGCCACAAAACTCTGATTTAAATCAGGTTTGTGACCATTTTCCAGGAAGAAGCACTACTGCACCACCATTAAACCAACAACAAACATTCAGAAATGTCAGTAAATCTGTTAACAGTGCACATTGAACTCTTAAAAAAAGTAAATAACCAACCTTTCATTGATTCATTTTTTATCTGTGAATGTTTCATGAGGATCTGAACTCCCAAAAGCAACAGAGGCCTCCTTCTCACCTGCTCCAAAGCAAACGTTTCGACTGGAACCAGTCAGAACAGAAATAGAACGGAAAAGAGTTTCATGTCTGAAATCTATTTTTTCCTTTAACTCTTCAGGTTTTTTCAGGGTTTTCATGAGTCCTTTCTAATGGCTGACCAAGTTGTTAATGTTTAAAAGAAAAGCTTAATAAAGCAGTTTTTCATCAGGACTCAGCGTCTCCATCGCTCTTCAACTGGATTTTGACAGAGGCAGTACCAGTAAACATGAGAGCTCTGAATTATCCCACCAGATAAAAGAAAGACCGTCCTGCAGCCGATCTGACTCGCACAACGATCTCATTAATCTCTAGAGGATAACTGACAATAAAAACCCACATAAACCTGCAGAGGGTCCAACTGCTTGGATTTATTTGAAGTGCTTTTACCTTCTGCCTGGGCTGGTTAGGAGAGGACACGACCACGGTGTTGCAGATGGTGAGAGCGATGAAAAAATCGATGATGTCAGCGAGGTCGGAGGGCAGCTGGGCCGTGGGCTGGCTGTGAAAACGCATGAATTCCATCTGACTGCTGCACTCGTTGACTTTGTCCAGGAGCTGAGGGTCGGGGGTGATATCTTTCTCCTGCAGGACAGAGGACGGGTTATCAGCGAGGGATCACACGCAGCACAGAGTAACGTGGAGGACGGTGTGAAGGTGAGAGACACTCACCATGGGGCTGCTGAAGGCCGTGTGCTTGGACAGGATGCTGGCTCGCTTGGCCTCCGCCCTGCTCCCTGTTCTACGATGAGATTTTGTGCTTTGGGAGCGCAGCACCACCCGGGCGCTCTGATGACTCGCCACGCTGTCCCGTCTGGGCAGGGTGCCACCATGAGAGGTACACTCCTCCTCCTCTGAGTCCATCTCCTGGTACATGGCAAGTCTCCTAGCTGGAAGACCAACACACGTCATGAAGAGTTACTCCATGAGGAAATGATCCTGAATGTTTCTGTTAGTTTGTGTGTGTATGTGTGTGTTCTAGCTAATGTCACCATTTGCATCATGGGAGTACTCCACCCCTGCCACGGTGCAGCGGCGGAACACCATCTTGTTCTCGGTCAGCGTGCCCGTCTTGTCAGAGAAGATGTATTGCATCTGTCCGAGATCCTCTGTGATATTAAGCGCTCTGCACTGCAGGTGGGAGTCGGTCTCCTCGTCGTACAGCTCCATGTCCTGATGGATGAAGTACACCTGGCAGATCTTTACGATCTCGATCGACACGAAGAGGGAGATGGGGATCAGCACCTGGAGGAAGGACAGACACTGTGTCAGAGCTGTCATTTTACAGAAGTCACTCTCAGCCAAAGCTACTGCTGCAGCTGCTTTGAGCTCTTCATAGAGGCCGCTGATTATTCAAACAGTGAACTTAAATACAAACTCAAAAACAATAAGGAAGTGAGCAAACGCTGAAACATTTAGGTAAAAACAATGCATACATGATGAAATAAGAAAACTGAAATTTATAGAAAGATTTATGATCTCGAACATCAGACAAAAATAGTTTGCAGAGCATCACGACCAGCTGACACCTTCATTAACTCTAACACCTGATGAGACACTTAACACACTGTTTATTTATTTGATTTCTATCATACCTATTATTGTCTCATATGTAAGTTTCATTATATTAAAGACACTTGTTTTTTTCTTGACATGTGTAGATTTATGTGCCTAAATGTTTTGAGTTTATTGTTGGAGATGGTGTCTTGATTGAGGGTTTGTAAATTCCTGCAGGGATTAATTTAGTATCTCCTTATTTGTCTCCATCTGACCGACAGTTGCCAGCTTTACCAGTCACCTCGCTCTCATATTTTTGCACTCCTGAAAAGTTTTTCCACACCTCAGGGTCAGAATGACGGATTTAAAGTGAGCCCAACTGATGATTACATATCACATGCATGTCGTCTCCTCTTTGAAAGCGAGGGAAATGATCGATCAGTGGCATATTTGGGTGTTATTTTGAGAGACAACACTACTTGCATAAAGAAGTCATGGATATCATGGGAAAGCATGTGTCAGGCTGATATACAGTCACAGACAAACAGCTCGTGTTTGGAGAAGGTTTAACATCACAGCGAAGTCTAAGTGGTGTCACTGAAAGCTGTTGTCAGACTCCGGAGCAGGTCGTGATAACAGTTCATTCAGTTTGTGTCTTCATAGATTTTTTGTTGTTTTTAAATGTGGACTATTGTGCCTTTTTTAGTCTTTATTCAGTCTCTCTGGTGTCCCCATAAAAGCTAAAAACAAAATCTGTATTTTTCTCTCACTGGTGTTTTAGAAACTCTTATTTCAGCCTCTGTCTGAAACCATTCCTTTTAGCTTCTGTCTCTTTAAGGCTCCCTTCTCCACAAACCCCCTTCCCTCTGATTGGCCAGCCCTCTAAAGGCATGTCAGAGGTGGAGCTTTGGGCAGACCTTGGTGTTTGAGACCCACACTGCCAGTGTGTCATGAACCAATTAGGAGATCCTTAGAAGTTTAAAAATCTGAACACATTTAGTCTGAACATCCACCATTGTTACTTTATATCCTTCTTTAAAATATAGGAAAACATAATACCCCTCTTTAAAACTTTTAGGACACAATGGTGTCGCAGTGGCTGCTTGGTCCCTATTTTGCATGTTCAACTCTCAGCAGAGATAGAAAAAAATGTGAGATGCCTCACTCCTCTGTAGCTCAGCATGAAAAACATCTGATGATAACAAGGGTTGTGAATTAGAGATACATAAATAAATACTGATTGACAAGAGGCAAAACTCAAAGCTTGGTGTTTATTTTTTAGTACCTTCCATAATTAGACCCTATTCCATATCAGTGAAACACAAAACCTAAAATGTTGTATCGATGCACTTAAAATGTGTTACACCTCAACTTTCAACTTTTGCACTGAGAAAAACCTCGCAGTGTTCCGTCATCCTTTCTTTGCAAGTAAGATATGGTAAATTCTTCTTTATGTTGCTTAAAAAAAAGCGTCATTTGTCATATTTCTCAAGGCTAGATTTTAATTATTCAGGAAATCTTAAACAAGTGTACAGGGAACGTGTGTTTGATTGTTTAAAAAATGTTGGACTCCAGGGTGAGACATTTCCTGGAAGCATTTATAGAAAGAAACTCTGCAGAGATGAGTCACAGCTTTGGGGAGAGCAGCCCAGCCTGCACCGGCTCTCTGTGCCCAGCGAGTCACGTTTGTTTGAAAGGGAAACAGCGATGTCTGGCACTACTGGTGGGTCTCCAACCTCAAACATATACTGTTTGTACAGTGAATCCAAACTACCAGCTCTTCCCTTTGACTACACATTTATTTCAAAGGCTCGGTGGGACCAGCAGCGACATCTGACACAGGACAGGGTGACATTTTCACTGACATATCTGGCATGGCGGCAGAAAAAAACTCCAACTAATCAATATCTGTCAGGTGGCACTTTTCCTTATTTTGATCCTGTATTATAAAGATTAGTTTGATGCCTCGCTGCTTCCTCAGATTCAGTGTTGGGATAAAGATCTAGAGGTCACACAGCCTGGGGAGCTGAAATAACGACAAGCAGAGTTTGATTTACAGCAGTGCTTGTGCTCAGCGGGACGAAACATTTCAGACTTAATGATGCCGTGTGTCTTGTGTATATCTCTTTCTGTGCCTGTGTTTCTTTAAGCTCCCTGCACTGTTTAGTACCTGAAAGACGATGATCATGGTGAGGAAGAGATAAATAGCAGACATGATGGGTGATAAGTCTGTCCCCTCTGGACTGAGGACGTCAAACACAGGCCTCTTATCTCCGTACTGAAACATCCACAGCCCATGACCTGGAACAGCAACAGCACAAGGTCAACTCATGTAAACAGCAGGGGGAGGAGGTATAAATAAAAGCACAGTAAACACAGGATAAAAGGAGCTTTTAACTGTTTTTTTAAACATCAAATCTAAAGAAATGACGAGTTATCACTGTGAATTCTGAATCAAAACCACAAGCACGCACCGACAGCAGCAAACAGGCACATGACCAGCAGGATGATGACACACCAGAACACATCTACATTCATCTGTCTCTCCAGTTTACTGCGCTTGTAGCGCGGCCCATTGTTGTTCAGCATGGCTTTGGTCTCATGACCTGCAAAACACACAGCAAAAGTCACGTAGGAAGCAGCTTTCAGAAGTCCGATGAGCTTTTTGACTGTTATTCTGGGGCCTGACCTGCGTATATGACGATTCCCACAGCCTCCTCTGTGTTGCGGATGGTGCAGCCTCTCAGCAGCAGGTTTTCTTTGTAAAGTGCATCTCGTCTGCCACTTCGATGGATTCTGTGGAGTGGAAAAGAAGATATGATAACTACAGCAAGATCTCATTAAAAGACTGTTGATGATCAAAATAAGGCCTCTGAAGAGAGGCTCTTTAAAGCCAGTTTCATTGCTCCTGGATGTACTTAAAAAATCATTCAATAATCAATAAAAAAAACAGGGCTCAGGTTCAGAAGTGTGGGAACTCTCCTCTGAAAAAATGATGCTCAGAGGGAAAGAGTATCTGTCTGTAGCAAAGCACCAGAGACAGCATCAGCATCAGTTAATTCTGCTGAGCACCTCAATCAATCACGCTCCAGAGCTGGTCTTCCCTCAGCAGCCGCCCTTATCTCAGCACAAATTCCCTCTGAAATAGAAACCCTGCCACCCCACAGAAACCCCGCGGGCTCACAGTCAATCAGGCGAGTCACTGCTCCACCACTGACCCTCAGATCTCACTTCAGACTCCTCGGTTTAGAGGCTCATCTGAAACTTCAATGAAAGGCTGAATTCACATCTTGGCCAGACCACCGAGGCCATTAAAACACTGTTAATGTGAGAAGTTAATGTTGAGCAGCTTTAACTGAGGGGAAAAAGACTTCACTGTCAGCCTTAACCTTTAAGAGTCTGACCCATCAAAAAAGAAAAAGAAAAAAAATAATAGCCAGAAAATTCTAACTTTTTGGAACAGAGATGTTCATAAACCTTTTCACACCAAAATATACTTCTATATCATTTTGTTAATGAGATATAAATATATATTTATTATTTATTTATTAGGAGAAAATTTATTTATTGGGAGAAAAAAAAACGATTCACAGCATCCAGAATTTTTGCTTTACAATTTTAAAATTGATTATTTTTTTGTTCAAAAATCAAATTTTTTCCCCAAATTTGAATATTTTTATTTGAGTCTATGTTTATATAAGCTAGGTTGAAAAAAAATTAAGTGTGAAGAAATGCTTCAAGTTAGTTGGGTCACAGGTACTCTGCCATCAAGAGCCCAGAAGTAGTCCCAGGAGTCTTTGACGATGTAGTTTCATGACATCAGATCCCCTGAATATGTCTTAATATTGAGTCACATGTGATGTTCATTTTTGGGGGGGAAATGTGGCTCCTGATGTAGTCAGTAGACATCTTCCTCACTCAACTTTTTCACATGGTCTGGTGTTAATTAAGGGAACTAAAAATAAAAAAAATTGGCATTATCAAAAAACTGAAATTTAAATCCAATTGGCACCCTAAAAATACTTTTGTTAATACTCATATTATACTTATGTTGAAAAAAAATAGTTATTAGTTGCCTTTCTTTCTGCAATTTTATGATAATTAACAAGGATTTTCCTGAAAAAAATGTGTGTGGATGATTTTATGACAGCGTTTTGAAAAGGGTTATTACACAACTTCAGCTGCCTGTAGTGGACTGATAATCCTCAAGAGGGTAGATTATATTTCTTATTTTTTTAAACATTCTTTTTATGAAAGTATTTATCATCTTGATGAGATTGAGGTCTTTGAAACTCATTGATTAAATATGATTGGCAATAAAGACGTTTGGCAATAAAGGGTTAATTCATTTATTAAACAATAAAGCTGTAATATAACAGCAGTCATAGTCTCTGATAACTTTGACCTGCACATGCACAAGTAGTGTGCTGAAAAAACAAAAAACAACAAAAAAAAAAAAACTCTTTTTCTTTCTTTGGAAAATTCTTCACTGCAAATATTTGCTTTGGAAAATATACAATGAGGTTGTTTCATTAGTGATAAGTCATCATGTAAGAAACCAGTTTCAACGTTTACAGGCATTAAAAACAATTAGACAAGATCCATGTTATAATGTTTGCTCCTGTAGCTCATAAAGAGAAGAGGTGTAACAGATTTTCAACATTGCAAAAACAAACAACATAATTAGTTGCAGACTAATTTAACTGTCGATAATTTTAAGGTTGAAAGCTCATCCGATGTTCTTCATGCTGTCAGCAGACATCATATTGTTTTCTGGCACCGAGTCACTGAGGACTGAGGCGTCTCAGTTACAGCCAGTGAAACACAGTCGTGTCCCTGAACTTTTAAAGAGGGGGTACTCTGCTTTCCTGTATTTTAAACATGGATATAAAGGAACACTGCTGGATGTTCACACATTTTCAAACCGCTACAAGTTCATATGTTGTAGATCCTGAATCGGTCTGTGAACTGATCAAAACACAACCAGATCTCCACAAAATCTTCAGATCTCCACAAGACTAAATTATGATGTCATCACATAAGGATCTCCTAACAGGTTTAGGACACATCGGAGGGGTGGGCCTCAAACACTGAGGTTTGCCCATAGCTCTGTCCCAACAGGCCCTCAGAGGGCTGGCCAATCAGAGGGCAGGCGGTTCGTGGAGCAGGGAGCCTTAAAGAGACAGCAGCTACAACAAAGTGTTTCAGACAGGGGCTAAAGAAAGGGTTTCTAAATACAAGTGTGAGAAAAACAGGGATTTTTTTTTGCGGTAAATTGTGTCAAGCTACTATTGGGTAGGAGAAGGACAGTTTTAAGCCTGAAAAAAGACACCCCTCTTTTATGTCTTCCACCCTCAATAACACTTGGATCACTTGCAAAGATAGGAGCACCAAAATTCCCGTCAGGCTCTTGCACATGTTAAACCAACAACCACCTACAAAATTAAATCATTACTAGTGATGTTAAAATCTAAGACAAAATGTGTTAGAATTTAGATTTTTTAAGCCAAGTTTTTTGCACATTTTCACCTTTAATGGCTAAAGAGAGGAGGGGAAGTGCGAGCAGGGGGGGACGTGCAGCGTAAAGTTTTGATCACAGACCTTAGAAAACATTAAAAAAAGATGAAACCATAAGTGATGAAGAAGTGATGACTGCAGACCAAAAGCAGACAACATTAAAAAAAGAGACGACATCAGACCTGACAACAACAGTCATAAAGAGCTGGGAGTCAAACTGGAAACTGCTGTGATGGGCGTGTTTCTCAAACCACGAGGCCAACGGCACCAAAGTTATGACTTTTAATGACACGTTTGAGTTACAGACAAAATCAAAATCTTTTTTCCAAAAGAGTTGCGGCTCAGACAGCAGAATTCAAAGATTCAGACAAAAAAAAACAAGAAAAACAACAGATGATAACAAATAACAAATCAGATTGATCAATATGTTATCACCCTCCAGCACTTAGACACGTTCATACAGCGGTCATGTTTTAAACATGTTAGCCGTCCCTCTGCCGCCCTCGTACCACAGCATCAGAGTTAGTCTGAGTCTCAAACTCCTCACAGCAGCTTTAATCAGCTCCACAACCTTCAGCCGTGTTATCAGAGACATGTAACCGTCAGCATGTTTACCAACATGACTGTTCATCCTTTGGCCTCTGACAGCAGGCCGACCAACACGTCACTGTTATAGATTAATAACACCGTCCCTGAGCTGCGAGCGGACATAGTTCATACAGCTCGTCCTGGTTCGCAGCTCGCTCTGTTCAAGAAATTGATAAAGCTCTGAGACGCAGAGTGCTTTCTCCAGCTCCGAGGTGGAGAGATAAGACCTGCTGCTGTTGGCTGTAATGTAATAAAACATTGCTGAGACAACTATCCTCCCTGTCATCGGCTCGGCCGCTGAGCTCCTCTGTAGCCTGGCAACTGAATACCTGCAGCATCTGGTCTCCTCCTGTGCAAAGAATAACTGTCATAACCATGTGAGCGCTGGGCACTCACTCTGCTTTCACTGTCTGTGTTTCATCACACTGACTCATCCCACATGTCATAGCAGGGGACGAAGAAGAAGTGGCAAAAGTCAAGGTCTATAAGATCCCGACCATCGCACTGAGCAGACATTCATACACATCTCTATAAGGACAATGAGATGCAGCTCAACACTGAGGTGAGGAGACACCTCACAGGCAGACAGTCACCCTCAGGATCCCAAGCAGTCTCTGGTCAAGTTTAGCTTCCGTCACATTTTTACTCTCTGTGGTCTCATTTTTCTCTGCCAAGTGAAGTCCTGCACCTCTATAGACTCAGGACAGCCATGGCTATAGACTGATGGAACTCAGTGTCTTCATGCAGTGTGACAAAATTTAAAAGCTATAAATCAGCATTAAAGCATTAAAGAGCACTGAATTATTTGTTTTATTACAATATTTCGCAAACAGTTTATTTTCTGCAAATTTTCAAAAAAGACGAGAATCAAAGTGATGTTGATGAAATTCTCCCGTCTTCTCTGCTCTGTTTAGACATGTTGCTAACATCACTTGTAATACATTCAGGTACCTTCGGATACTTGAGAATCGGAAGTTTACCCCAGTGTTTTTCAGTGTTTGGATTGGTTTGTAAATACCAGTTGTTTAAAGATAAGTGGTATTTTGATCCTGCCGGCGGGATTGGGATCCTAAAATAGACAGGACGGACATATTAATGTAAAAATTAAGGAAAGCTGTAATAAAATAAAACAGCACACTAGTTAGAAGAAAGACCTTCAGTAAATTAGAGTTTCACTCTGGAAAAAAAGGCTTCATCAGAGAGAAAGAAAGTCCTGTTTTGTGATTGATTTTACTTTGGTGTTAATATTTTGGCATAATTTATTAATTACTTCACAGGAATTTTTCTTGAAAATGCAACCATCCATCCATCCATCCATCCATCTGTCCATCCGTCCATCCATCCATCCATCCATTTGTCCATTCATCCATCCATCCATCCGTCCATCCATCCATTTGTCCATTCATCTATCCATCCATCCATCCGTCCATCCATCCGTCCATCCATTTGTCCATCCATCCGTCCATCCATCCATATATCCATTTGTCCATCCGTCCATCCATCCGTCCATCCATCCATTTGTCCATCCATCCATCCGTCCATCCGTCCATCCATCCGTCTATCCATCCGTCCATCTATCCATTTGTCCATCCGTCCATCCCTCCGTCCATCCATCTGTCCATCCATCCATCCATTTGTCCATCCATCCGTCCATCCATCCATCCATTTGTCCATCCATCCATCCATCCATTTGTCCATCCATCCATCCATTTGTCCATCCATCCATATATCCATCCGTCCATCCATCCATCCGTCCGTCCGTCCGTCCATCCATCCAGTTTCTATACCATATCCTGTTCAGGATCGAGGGTGGCTGAGGCCTATTCCAGCTGTCTTAGAGCAAGAGGTGTAGGGCACCCTGGACAGAAAACCTTTCACGCTCACACTCACACCTACGGGCAATTTAGAATCACCAGTTAACCTGATGAGCATGTTTTTTTGAGAACAGACGCATGCACTGGGAAAACATGCAAACTCCACACAGAAAAGCCAATTGGGCCTAAGATAAAGAAGACCAACATTTTAAAACCATAGATCTCTCTCACAGTTTGTTCTTTTTTCTCTATTAATGCTGGTGAAGTCTGGCATTTCATTGCACACACTGATCATGTTGTGTGTTTTTAATGGTTGTAGTTTTGTAAACAATATTCGGTCATTTGTGATTTAATTATGGAAGCTAAACCAGGAATGGGCTGAAAGTCAGCCATGGCTAAACGCCTGGATGTCTAACATCTACTTCTCTAACTTTATGGGGCAAAGTTTCGAGCATTTGTCTCTGTAAACAGTGAGTAAGTCAATAAAGACTCAGCGACTGAATGGATGCTGATTTATTATAGAGCCATCAGAACTGTTGGAGTGGTTTAAATCGTAATCTTGTTTCCTCCCTCTGAAACTGTGAAATAAACTTTTGCACCATTCTGAACCAATAAAACCGTGAAAGACCGGTACTGGCAGAAAACACAGCCGTGCATCTCTGGGAACATTCACCGATTTCCTGCTCATGTGATGACACAGAGGGGGTGAAAACATGCCATGTTGTGGTTTAACACCTCTGTTTATGTGCTGAACTATTTCAGGCTGGCTGCAGCGGCTTCCTGGAGGCTGACAGCTCACATAGAGCAACACTTAGATTACGACACAGACGAGGAAAAGCAGCAACAGTTTTTCACAGACACATTCTTTTTTACAAAGAATGAGGCGTTACATGAATCAAACACCACGATTTTCAGTGCATTACAGGGAAAGTAACTGCATTAGAAAACGCTGCCTGACTTCAAAGGTATTAATCAAGTTTTGGCCTCTTTTTTATCTTTTTGCATAAAAGCTCATAAAAAGGAGATCCTGCAAATCTAACTGTGCAACACACTTCATTTGTTCCATTTGCAGTGTAAATACTCAGTCCTCCCTCCTGACCTCTGTCTGGTAGTTTTGACTTTCTGTTGTAGATTTTTTAGTGGCAATTCAAATCCATTAAAGCAACAAGGGACCGATGTTACTAATAAAGGAGAGCGACTGAGGATTACATCAGGATGAGTCATTCAGTGAGGCTTAGGCAAGCTTCCCTCCTTTACTCATCATCGCCTTTAAAAACACATCTCGTCCCCGACAACATGCTGCGAATAGGCAAAAGGAAGCAAGGTGAAACACAGGAGAAGAGAGGAGAGGAGCTCAGCGAGCTGCAGCCTCAGTGATCAGGCTGCACAGAGCAGCTGAAGCTGCTGCAGTTTATTCCAGTCATGAGAAAACAAAACGGGGAAAACCCTGAAACCACATCCCAAGAAAGCGAAATCGTAATCTTGACTTGGAAAAACTGTTGAAGTCATAATGATAAGTTAGAAACTCCTGGCTTTGAAACAAACCACAGTTTCACATTATTTCCATTTTGGAGCTCGAATCAACTAAAAATGCAGTTTGGTTAATTTACAGTGAAACGAAAATGAAACCTCAAACTCTTCATGTGAGTCGACACAGAAGGAGCCGAGCATCTCGTGTTGGAGGGAGTCGTTTTAACTGCCATAAACCAGGAGCGGCAGACTGAGAAGAGAACGGAGTACTCACATGTAGCCTCTGAATCTGTTCAGGTCGTTGTTTGGCTTCTCACATTCAATGATGCTGTTGTACTTCAAGGGGTCGAAATCACAATCCTGCAACCAGCAAACAAGACAACAAACAACATCAGAAAGATGTCAGACTGACTGAGTATAAAAGTTCAGCTTCACATTCAGTCAGCTAATTATTCTTTGAGGAGTTCCTGTTCTTAGTTTTACCCCCATTAATAATGACAGGGGAGCAAAACATTACAAACACTGCTGAACACAAATAAACACACATACGGTCACACAATGAGGGATTCTTTTCTGATGCAGTTTTCACAAACAGAAAACCATTTGAACCTTGATGTGGTTGGATTTATCTCACTGTTTTCATGTTTAATCAGAAAAATAAACCCTTTCAGATCTACTGCAGTTCATTTGAGAACAGAATACAGTGTAGAACTGATGAAAATAAACCACTAAGAGGCAGTTAGGGTATCTGAGCTAAACAGTTACCGAGCAGGAAAGGTTTGTGGTTCCAGGAGGAGAGAGGGCGTAAAGAGGCTAAACACAGCTACCTGAACGTGCAACTCTGGAGAAATGTTTAAAGGTTTCAACCCCGTCTCTGTGACCTGAGGCCTGGGATCTGGGATCTCTCTACGTTACCTGAGTTGATTCAAAGAGACATTCTCAATCCTGATAAGCAGTACTATGAAGCTGGATATCAACTCGCTCAGTGAATCCAGGATCTTCCAGCCTTGATCAGAGCGCGCTCACATTAAAGGGGTGGAGTCTGCAGCGTCTGACCAATCACAAACATGGAGAAACAGGAGAAACCCTGTGGTGCAGCCTACTTTACCGTGGAGGAGCAGACAGTTATTCTTTAGATATCCGAAGAATTTAAACACGTCATCCAGGCTAAGAGCGACACTGATACTGCAGCAAAATCCAGGAAGGAATGCTGTCAGAAAATCCCCAAAGAAAAGTGTTCAAACAAAATTCATTCATAGTACAATATAAACAGACAGCTCTCTGATCACTCAGTCTGACTTTATTACAGCACAGACGTTTGGAGCAGAGCTCTTCTTCAGTCTCTTCCTTTGGTTTATAATTTCCACTGAGTATTCTGAAGTCCTCCCTTAACCTCATTATCCCAGACGTGGCCCACTGTGATGCGTAACATTTGTAACATGTGACTCCATCAGTTGACAAATGTGCAGTCCATCCAATGAAGATCAGTATCTTTGGTTCAGGATGTCTTCGGGGACATCAAAAGGATTGCGTCCATCCAAAAGAACTCTTTCATCACCAGGATCTTCTAAAAATGGGCAGGGCGTTTTCCAAGAGAGCTGATTGGTCAGGAGGTGTTGTTTTTTCTACTCGTTGATCTCTTATCCAGATCTTAACCTGCTCCGGAGCAGGTTAGCTGTTCAGCATGTGTTACCATGGTGATTTATTCCATTAAGAAGTGAACCAGCTTCGTAGGACAGAAAATTCAGGGTTAACCCAGAAGTTACCTCGCTAAGAGAAAATCCAGCTTCAGGCCTCTGGAGTGTGTTTGATTGGATGTCACTGTTTTCCACACAGAGACAAAACCTGAGCAGGTAACCCTGATTTATTTTCAACCTTTTCTATATTTCTTTTATTTTCTTTGTATTCTTGATCAATAATAATCGTCATCACTTGATCGACTTATCAAATCATACTTTTTTAGGGGCTTTTTATGCCTTTATTTTGAGAGGACAGGACAGTAGACAGAGCAGGAACCCGGGGCTGCCTGCTCAAGGGCTTTTAGCCATATGGAACGCGACCTAGACCACTAGGCCATCTGTGCTCCATCAAATCATACTTTTAATAGACAAATGATTCAATGTGACCTGAAGATCATCAGAACTCATACATCAATCATGATCTGGTGATCCTTTTCTTTTTTTTTTTTTCTTTGCTTTTTGTCCCTTTCAGCACACCATAATTGGGCAGCCACTCCTGCTTCTGCTTGCCGTGATGACAAATAACAAACTGTGTGTGCTTTTGATGAGAAGATGCACTTTGTGCCAAACGAAATTAAAATATCAGAGCTCCACAAGCTGAGCCAACACCTACGTGTTAAGCTTACAGGTGCAGCTAATCAGACTGATATCAACAGTTGACCCCAACTCAGAAGCAGCGGAGCACTGAAGCAGTGTGTGAATCTCCTCAGATCTGTGGATGAAACTAAAGACTCCTGAAAGGTGCAGCTGGTGTCCCATTTTTCTTTACCTGTGACAGTGTTATGAAGGCAGTCTAAACACACACACTGTATGTGACAAATGAAGCACAATGAAGATGTTTTCCAACCACGTCATGATTGTAGACCACACTGCTGTAGCAGTGAAGTGTTTACTCCCAGTAAACTGTTTAGAAGAAGTTAATGCCCACCAATCAAACAGGAAGTTTTTGTTGATATGTTGACAGGAGTGATTTCATTTGCACTTTCCAAAACTTTTTTTTTATTTTTTTTTTTATTAAATCTTTTAAGTTTCTCTGTTGCTTTTAATACAAGACCTGACTGAATTTGTTTGGAAGTATCCAGGCCTGTGCAAACATAACACCAAATTTTAAATTTCACATTTCACATTCAAATATATCACAGCTAAAGAAATGTGGGCCTTAACTTTTTTTGAACAGTGTATATTTCATCCAATTCATTTGATTCCCAAACTAACCTGCCTCCATATGTAGTCTTACATTGTTAATAAGGAATTCAAAACTGCTTAAAAATGCAAAATAATGTAACTTTAAAATGTGATTAATCATCATTGACTTTTGAAATTCAGTGATTAATTTTGAGTAAAAAAAAGTACTCGTTTGAAAGCCCTGATTTTTAATATTTGCAGAAAACAAACCTTCAACCTCAACATTAGTACGGTATCTCTTTGTAGGAAAACCTGAGAGTTTTTTGTCCATCGCAGTGCAGGTTGTATGTGAGCAGCCATGAGTTGAGTCAAAGAGGCTGTTTAGTTTGAAAAGTTTAAACTACATCTAAAGTTTTTCAGTTATTAAAGTTTTCAAACTGTGAGAATCAATCTCATCTTTGATTTTTTGCCTCCTGCTGTAAAGCTGTGTGCTGTTCAAGGTATAAAAGACTGACTGAGTTACTGAGAGTCTGTAAAATAAACCTGGAGATGGATTTCTCGGCCTTTAAACAGACGAGCACTGTCACAACCACAAAGCACGAACCCAACAGGTGTGATGATGACCATCTGATAATCCACGGACAGAAACAAAAGGAGAGGACGTCTCACCAGGTCAAAGAAGCTGCGGACGACCTGCCTCTGCTTGAGGTTGGTCTCTCCGTCCAGTGTGGCGGTCTCGATGTGGCACAGGCGGTCGGGGTCGCTGGTGCTCAGCAGCAGGACGTCGGCGGGGAGGATCTCGTTACACCGCAGCCTGATGAAATCTCCCACCCGTACCTCCTTCCAGTACTTCTCCACATAACGTCTCTCCGCTCTGCCAGAACAACGAGAGTCAAACAGCTGCTGTGAGACATTGTTTTCAATAATTGTGGGTTCTATAAACAGAAACGTCAGCAGCACTTCCATAAATCTGGACGGGGCAGTGAATGTGTGTACATATGGAAGTGGGCGGGCTGGGAGGGAGGCTAAAGATGGAGGGACCGAGTTCAATGTTCTGCCAGGCCAGAGATTTTCCTCTCAGTGAGAAGCTCCATACGTCCAGAAAAGAACTTAATAAAGTCCAAATGAGGCTTCAGAGGAACACAAAACATCTTCACTGGATTATCTACAGACTGACAACGAGTTAGACCAGATGCATTCCTGCTGGTACGGTTAAGAAAAAAAAACACCAAATCATAAGTGAACATAAGTCACAGAGTAATGATTCAGCTGCCAATAAAATCGACTTTTGAGCTCCAAGAAAGACTATTTGATGATTTTTTATGCAAATGACATAAAAGGGAGACAGAGGGGATGCTGTGTTTTATATATTAATTTACAAAAAGTGTTCTTGTCACGTTTTTCCTGTTTAGCTGCACAAAGTAGCAGAGTAACCACCATGTTTTGCAGTGATGCATGAATGCAAAAATTCAGTTGTATTTCAGAAAATAAACACAGACATCTGAGTCACGGAGGTTTATGACGACCTACACACTGAACTTTAGTTTAGAGTAAGCCTCACGGGCTGATGTGGAGGCTTATATTTGTCTTTAAAGACTATTCTTTTAAATTCCTCAGTTAATCAGAAGTCGCAATACATTGTTACATGATTCTTGTACAATAAAAACTCCTGATCAAAATTTAAGACCAGTTGAAAAACCGGTTTAATTTAGATTTTGAGGTTATAAGTAGAGTTTCAAAATGCAAAAAGATGAAATGGAAGTGAAACAAAAAGAAAGTTTAGAAAGCATTTTATTGCAAATAACAAACTGAACTTGGCTGTTCATCAGCCCATCACCAGTAACGGCCTTAACTTGGGTCGAGGATCATCCTGCTTCTTGATGAACGGCCAATCAGATCCTTCGGCTCAGTGCCAGTGAAATCTTGACTTTTTTGTTCCATAACCCTCAGGATCTTTGGAGTAATTCAAAATGACTATCTTACTGCGTCCCACCTCAGTAGCGATGGCGCCTTGTTTACACAGCTCAACAATCTGACTACACTCAGAGAGAGGAAGGTTTTTCGTCTCTGCTATCAGGAGGTCATGACAGAGTGAACACCTGACAGAAAATAGCATTGAATCCACATTTTTGCACAGATTATGTCTTCACTCCCATTCCTTTTTTCTTTTTTTTGCTTTTTGAAACTCTACTCAGAACTCAGGAAATTTTTCAACAGGTCTTAAGATACTGATCAGGTGTGTATCAATCATCACTTATTGTTATCATGGGCGAAGTATCAGACATCATATCCTGAGTAAAGCTCCATTCGCACTGGATTAGTTTCACCTGGGGACTCTGATCATTTGTAATTGCAGAGGTCGTCTGTGTTTTTAATTCTGTGCAAACTGACCATGTCCCCGATTTTTTCAAGTAAAAATTCCAGGGCAAATCACCAACCATATTTCAGACACACAGAGGTCCTCTGATAATACTAATCCAGTCTGAATCCACATCTCTGTGATTTCGGGTGATAATATTTTTTTTAAGAAAGTCTCTGCAGCTTTTTCTGATAGTAGTCGCTATGTTCCCTTATATCAGAGGTAAATAGGCTATTTTATGAACGTAAATTTAACAATAAAAAAACATGTCACTTGTTTGATGTCACTATACACTGATATCAGGCCAACACAATCATGATAATAAGTTAAACAAACTACAGTCAGATATTTAGACAGATATATATATATATATATATATATATATATATATATATATATATATATATATATATATATATATATATATATATATATATATATATATATATATAGAATTGAGGGTAGAACTCAGTGAGAACTGATTTTTTGCGTTGTAGCTTTTAAGCTTTAAGATAATTAAAATTATCAGCATATCCAGAAGTTTTCAACACACATTGTTTGATTGATAAGAAAAGTTTGACTGAGGGCGGATGTGGACATCTTCTTCATTTATCTGAATGTACGGCTGGTTGTGCGCTGCAGAGTGAGGTGGGTCTGTGCAGCGATTTCTCTCAGAAACTTGAGAAACACAAAGTTATTTATAGGCTTTGTTTATCCTGTGTGAATGCGCCTCACCAAGAACTGACATCAGGCGGTAACTCTGAAATTAGCAGAGGTCCCCTCTTAATAGTAATCCTGTGTGAATAGTACTTTATTCAGTGATTCCCACCTCTCATGACTCTGATTTATTTATCTCTATTAACAGATATCTGCACACGAGTGCAGTAAACAAACAAAAAGAAATCAAACATTTAAAAAGCAGTTTCTTCTTCTCCTCTAAAGGTCAGGGCCTGACAAAGTTTACATTGTAACTTATTAAATCATCTTGATTGTGGTGCTTTATTTTTGGAAGGCCCTGTAAATTTTAAATAAATGATCAACTTTCATGCTCAAACAGATCCAAGATATATTTGCTGTGCAGCTTCATGTTTGCCTTTGCCTCCAGCTGCATCATGAGCATAATCTCATAAATACAAAGAAGAAGGGACAGCAGCAGCAACGTCGGGGGAATCTGAGGTCAATTTATCAAGTCTGGAGGGATGATGGTGAGAACGCTTCTCTTGTTTGCAGTCCTTCACTGCCCCTGCTGACAACATACATACTAAACCTCACATCCACGTCACGTTCGTTCTTTAGGACGTGTATTTTCAAATATCTGAATAGCCATTAACGTAAAAAAAATCAAAGTTCATGCAACAGTGGTTTAGTCTTTAACAAGCAGCAGGTCGCAGCTTTCAGCAACAATCCCATTTTGGCCGAATACTAGAGCTTCAGTTTAATGAAAAGACGATCAACCGGGACAGGAAGTTGTGCACAGAAACCACCTAAAAACACTTTTGTGACTTTCAAAATAAAACGAACCATGACAAAACCAGATCGTGTTTAACTGGACTACAACAACAAACACATGATGAGTGCAGCCAGGCCAGAGGAGTCAACAGGTTTGAAGATTTACAGCCAAACATGAACAAGGAGAGGAACATTAAGGGATCAGGAAGCGCGGGAGCTCGATAGAGAAAACAAACAAACTCTGCAAAGTTAATCCAGACTATCACAAATCAACAACAGCTATGCACAGCCATGAGAGAGTGGAGCGTGCACAGAAAGTGGAGCCCTATCCGCAGATCAACAGTGGATGGCAAAACCTAAAGGTGATACCTGCAGCTGAACTGAGACCTGCTGAGATCTGATGAATGAGCTCGACTCTGAGGGGCGTAAAGGACCGAAAATGATGACATTGAGTTGTTAACACTTCATGTAAAAGAATATATTGGCAGAAAGTCACTGAGGAACGTTTCCAAAAGACCTGGAAAGAAATGAAATAATAACCCAACAAGTGGCTGTTCCAGGGGTCCTTGGTATGGCAGTTTGTGAGCCTCTGGACTCAATACAAGTCTCCTCTGTAAATAATAAAATATGCCTGATGATAGAATCACTGACAGACAAACATAACTCTACACCTAGAAACAAACTATCTCACGTCTTTGAGACAACATTTTCCTTGTGTGGAGGAATTCCCAGCAGGGTTTCTGTTTCTAATCAACACTCTGACTCTTCTAAGTGTAGTTAAGATTATAACGTTAAGATAACATACATGATCTCAGTCCTCCAAACATAACTCACTCCAACATTAATGTGCAAAACCGCTCCCTAATAGGAAGCAGGCTTCATTTCTAAACAATGTGATTTTCCTGGTAACAACGGTATTAAATAATGCAGATCCCTGAGCTACAAACAACAGGGAAGAAGTGAAAGGGAGAAACAGTTATTTATTCATAACAGCCCCTCCGGCATCAATGACTCACATCCAACTATACAAAAAATTTCCTTGACTATTTTTTTTTTCTGGAGTGCACGTGGTGTCCACATGAAAATCAGACTTTTTCCGCACACATCAAACTCCAGACTGGACGAACGCAGAGAGAGGAAATCAAGAGAACAATGACAAACTGGAAACTGATGTTTGAAGCTTTTTTTTTTTGTTCTCATGTCTGTTGTTTTCCATCGCCTGGGAATGGCTCAAGAAAACTTCAGGGTAAAGAAAAGACTTTCAAAGTAAAAGCATGTGCTTGTTCAATTAATGACTCAGATTTATGTTCAGCAGAAAAAGGCGTCTTAATGCAAAGTTGGAGCAGTTAATACACAAACTAGTCTGACAAACTGAAACATGCTGAAGAAAACCAGCTGTTCAGTCTGTAACAGAGGTCATTCTGCTCATTTTTTCCTGTATTTGATAAAAAAAATCTATTTCATATTAACGAATGAGAAACATGTCATGTATTATTCTATTATTCCAGGCACATTACACCAAATAAACATGATCATCTTGGCCTGTAACACGTTCCACATGGATTATTAATTAATTCATGAAATCAAGAAACACTTTGGGATATGATGGAAAATAGCTGTGTGTGTGTGTGTGTGGGGGGGTGTGTGTGTGAAAAATGTCTTTGAAAATGAAGAAATATTTACCATTTGTATATATCATCCATTATTATGAAAAATTATTATAAAAAATAAACAAAAATAGAGGGTATATTTCTTCATAAAACCATGCAAACAGAAAATGTTTGATCTGTTTTCCACATTTTTTGTTGTCCCAAGACCCCAGAGGTAACCCAGACAGAATAACAACAGTACCAGTGGCAGCAGATTAATGTTGGAAACAGTCTGTGCACAAAGGTCGTCATATTTTCTACTGATCAACTAAATTAAGTATCTTAAGCTTTTTTTATTTGCTTGTTGTTTGTTTGTTTTTGTCTGTCTTTGGATTGAACTATTTATGTTTTTCCTTGGCTGGAGGGGTCGATGGTCTCTTTATTTGGGGGGTCGTGGACTGAAGAGTTTGGTGCTATAATTTGCTGTTCATCAAGAATCTGCAAGAGGCTGGCTGAAGAAATAATAAGAAGAAGTCACGTACACATCAAGTTAAAAAAAAAAAAGAACAGACTTTTACAGCATTAGAAATCATATTTACAGCCTGGTTACTGGTTCAGTAAGAAGTCAAGTAGCCATTCTAAGCAAACATTAAAACACAGTAGTGAGTCCTGTATTTTCATTTACTATACTAACCATTCTGTTATCAATTTTTCCACAATATTACATAATTTAAGTCTCCTTTCAATAATTAATCTCATTCATTTGCTTTTTTTCAGCTTGAGTCTTTTTGTGTTTCTGTCATTAACATTCATTTTAAATGCAGCCACCGCATAAAGAGCTGTGTGTGATGGTGGCAGTCACAATGAAGCATCACGAATATAACACCATGTTTTAGTTAAAATAAGGTCTGAACGATTTTGGAAAATAATCTAGTTGTGATTTTTTTGGGACCAATATTGCGATTGCAAGCAATTTTTTGAAGGAGATGTTTATCCTCTGCATTATTCACTAAACACAAGCAATAAATCATTCTATAGTCTGACCAACATGACAGAGGATGCTGTCAACATATAAACAGTTCTTTCCTTGGTGGTCGGGGTTTTAGCCATGCAGTTGTCATATATGGCCTTGTGTGCAGCCTTTGGGTTTTGAAAATAACACCCAGTAGTTGACAAAGTTTAAGGATGTTGAGCACTTTTTGATTTTATTCCTACTTTGTGAAAATAATGGGGTCGTTTTTTTGTTGTTGTTGTTGTTTTTTCTGTCTGAAAAAGTCAATACACGTCACCACACGATTTTTTTGGTGACCCCATCAGAGCTTAAAAACCCAAGAGTAGCTCTGCTTGTTTGAGTTACCATCTGGCTTTTTTCTTAGAATACACACTATTTTAATAAAACACCTGTGGCTGTGAAAAGATTTACAACTGGAGTGTCTCACAGCTGAAACCAAACCAGGAAATGATTTTGGAAATTAATCACCAACGGTAGCTCAGAATACATAAATATGAGCATTCAGTGTTCACTGCTAAGTCTTCAAGTGACTATTTTAGATAAATTTGGTAGGTAAACAGCCAAAAACAAAACTTCTTGGTTCTTGATCAATCATTTAGAAAGCTTTTGATTTTGATAATTTTTAGATTTTTCCTTTGGTTGTAACACATCGTTTGAAGAATGTGATTTACATTCATTCAACAGATGACTGGTTGCTTTTCAAAATGTTCAATAAAACCTGTTCTTGGAGAAAGTGACATAAGGACAGTGTGCATGAATGAAAAGGATTATCACTGCAGTCCAGAGACGCTTAGACGTGAAATTGACCTTCTAGTCTTGTGCATGACCAGAGAATAACTTTACTAAGTAGAGCTCAGGAGAAAAGAGTACCCCCCCAACACACACACACACACACACACACACACACACACACACACACACACACACACACACACACACACACACACACACACACACACACACATCAGTAATTAATTATCCAGTTATGGAAGAATGTAACTTTTCAGACTTGACCTGAAGTCCAGATCAGTTCCAGTGAGGACAGTGGACTGTGGACAGTTTTTTGAACTTATGTGAAAACCGATTAATATTCAAACTGTTTACATTCCAGTAAACTAACTCTGTTACTCTCTTAGTGCCCGATCTGACCAGGGTTGACTTTGTAGTTTCTCCAGGATATAAACTCAAGAGTCCTCAGAGTTAAATCACGATAAAGGTGAAGAAACATGCACCATCACATCTGCTTCCTTATCCGACTCTATAAATATTAGCATTCCGACCAAAAAAATATTTCCCGTATCAAAAGTCTTGTGTGGTGTGCCGTGTGATAAATAATAAATATATGTTGATATGGTTCACCTGCTGTGGAAATTCTCCACAAAAAGACAGTAAAAGACAGTTTGAACAACTTTTTTTAACCTTGAGGAAAAAAGGAATAATACTGTGATGTAGTCAACACAGCTGCTTTGAAAGCGTACCATTATATATATGCTACAGCCTTAAATGTGATGTCAGGTTTCTGCAACTACACCACTGAACATGCTGATCTGGTGCTGAAGCTCATCAGCCTCGTAAAAATCAAACCAGCTTCATCTGATTTTCAGCGGGGTAACTGTGCACCAAAGAAAGCAAAAGCACTCAGTGAAGAAATCCATCTCATTAAGTCCTCATCCTGATATTTATGTTCCAAATAACCTTCCATCTGACCCCAAATGTCCCCCATAACAAGATAGATGTGTATGGATGAGCAGTGAGAGGCAGTAAATCATGGGGGTTATCAAGCTGGAACCTCCTTGAATCAGTATTTCATCAAGTTCGGCCCACAACACATCAGGCTCAACAGTTTGGTCCAGCAAACTGAAAACTGAAAGAAGAGAAACAAAGAGGAGAGAGACAGGTAGGGCAGGGATAGGGCAGGAAGTTGTTTGGTGTGGAGCTCACCTATTTTTAGAGAGAAAGACAGTTGTTCTGATTCAGGAGCAAAAATGATGCAACTGTTGCAGATGTCACTTGGTTTGTTTGTGTTCACACGACAAAAGTCTCCTGTGGTCCACAGTTGTAAACAAATGCCATGTGTGATCAAATTTTTCTCTCACTAGTCAGAAATCAGGGCGGAACTCTGCTGTGCACGATACAGAGAGCAGAGGAGAGATGTAAACACGCAAATGTTCTTCATGATGAACAAGATTTTGTCATTGAAGAGCCTTTTTCTCAAATATCTGTGTTGGAAAAAGGGCCCAGGATCATCTCATGTTCGGATCAATACAGCAATCATCGATGTATCACCTTTAGGTGCAGGTGGAGGATAAGGTGGGTGTTTTAGATGGAGCATTGAAACAATGCATTTGGAGATTAAATTCTGACTTTCACACACTGAAAAAAAAAGTCATGTATGCAGCCATTTTGGTAGATGGCTTCCTAAGAATAGATTCTATATAGAAAGATTAGACAGAATTCAGGGAAATCAGAACTCACCCAATTTAGACTGTATGCTCTGCCTCACCCCTTGGAGAGAGAGAGAAAGAGGCCTGATTGGACAAACCTACCCTTCTGGGACAGGCTGTACGCTCTACCTCAGCCCTATTTCTTGTTTGTCATGAGAGGAGAGGACAGAGTCTTTGTATATCTATGTACATTGTACTCTATGTACATTTTTCAATAGTCAGTTGTGTTTAATCACCAGCAGCATGGATGAAACATAGTTTCCACCTGCAGACCATGTGACAACAACAGTGCAGAGCAGAGACTGTAAGGTCTGAAAGAACAACACTGGATGAAGCAATTATCTCCGGTTCTGTGAGGCTTCACGGTGGAAACAGCATCTCCAAAGGAGGCGCAAACAAAGCTGTCACGATTGTTAGCTTAGCTTCTAAGTCCTCTTATTTTAAAGCCAGGAACCCTGAATGAAGCAGTTTCACATCCCAAACAGTGTTTGTTCAACACACAAGACACAGTCTGTTTGGAGGGCTGTGATTATTATCATTTCTGCATTTATATCAGCTCAAATAAACAACAATAGATCTGTAACTAAACACAACTACATCTGTAGCTCTCTAAACGAGCAGACTAATCCTCCTCCACGGGCAGATTCCTTATCTACAGAAAAAGATTCACATTAAAACGGATTTACAGCACAACGAAAACAGAATCATTCACAAATTCAAGCTAAGAAATCAGAAAAGAAGGAAAAAGTATCTTCAGTTTAGTAGTCAAGTGAGCTGTATACAGGTTGAGAAAAATAGAGGTGTTTTGCACAATACTGCTGCAGCAGAAGAAAACTCAATTATGTCCAACCTTGACCGAACAACTTGAGCCAAGCTGAAACTGTGCAGCCACTAAACACTGCGCCTTTTGATTTACCATGAATTATGCTCTGTACATGAACCACAGTGCTGCTTTTCATTAGCAATAACACTCTGCACACACACGCATGCACACACACTAACAGGACTGAGGAATAAAGTTAGCATTGGAGAAAGGCTGGGAGAGAAACAGGTAACACACTGACTCATCACTAACAATGACGGCACTGAAACAACATCTGGATTTAAAGCAGCCTCACACCTCTGTGACAGAACAGCGGGCAGCAAACTGGAGGTCTGCAGGACTTTTGGGATCCACATGTGATAAATATTCCTCATGTGTTGGCCAGGTTTAACTCAGAGCCCTGAAAATGGCCTTTTCCCCCCCAAACTCTGGACCGCTGCTACCAGACAACCTGGATACATTCTGACATTGCAACTATGGTTACTTTTTTTTACCGTTTGATGCAAAAAAGATCTAGACTGAAGAGGCTGCTTTACAATTCAGGTCAGACCAAGTTTAGTTATGGAAAACTTCCAATAACCACAATATTTACTGATATAGATATATATCAAAACAAAATAAAGTTCCTGAGATGATAAAATTTTGTACAGACTGAAAATCACGCAAACAGAATTTCTGCATGTCTCCCTTTATTTTCAAAAGGTGTTTCACTTTCAAATAAGAAGAGGGGAAGTTACAGGGCTACCATAAACACAAGTAACCAACAGTCTTACTTTTTAGCAACCCTCACAACTTGTAGCAAGTGTGTCATTAAACCCTCAACTCACAAAACTCCTGTGAGAAAGTCTGGATCATACATTACAAAAAAAGATCAGAAATCTAAATAACATCCTGACAAAGTTACCTGAACAAACTGACCAGTGTTCATGGCGACCCCCTCCTGACACACACACAAACAGCAACTAGATGGTAGTACCGAGTATCAAAATATGCCTCATCTTTCGGTGCCAAATTTCGGTACCCAAAAGGTTAATCACATGATCAACTTCTGATAATGCCACCTGTGATTTGCTGAAACGTTGCACGTGGTTGGCATGCAGGACAGGATTGCCAACTAAGCAACTCTGTCGCTGTATTTAGTGACTTTTCAGACCCCTCCAGCGACTTATTTTCTAAAAAGCGACAAATGTAGTGACTTTTCTGGAGTTCTGGAGACAGACATAAAAGCATGTATTGATCTTCAGAACCCTCTGCTTCTCTACGAGCAGCGGGTGCTGACCATAGACTGTATAAAATATGGCCGTAGACTTGGGACGTCACCCGTCTGTTCCTGATACAGTCAAATGAAGCCGATCATTGGACAGGGCCATCTTGGTTATGACGCAGACTTTTAGCTTCCTTTCTACAAACCTGTAATCCTAATATCTAACAAACTGCTGAGTTAGAAAAAAATCATCCCCTGGTTTGATGAATTGTAGTTGCACATCACTGTATCTGTAATCGGGATGGAAGTCTCCGGTTAATTCAGGATACAACGCAATACTATGAGATTTAAATCTTGACACGATACGAAACATGATATAATTGTAATATAACACGACTGAACAGTATATGATATGTTAGGATTCAAAATGATACAGTCACCCAATTAGCGGTTATATCACTATGTAGTGATTCTGGGATAATTGATATACTGCAAGACAAGAATGGTTTGTTCCATAATAATATCCATTTTACTGGGTAATAAAAAAATGCTAAAAATAAATAAATTAAAAAAACTTGCATACTTTGGTGATTCTTTCTTGTTTATGGTTGCATCTGTAAGTACGGTTTAAGTCACAGGGTAATTTAGTACACAACACAATCCAAATTATAAATTACAATAGTACATGAAATACGATTATAATACAACCCCCCCCCCCCTCCCCCCGATTGTTGAAAAACATACACTAAAGTGTAGACTCGGGAGCTAAAATACACGCCAAAGTACTCTATGGTTGGCAAAACAGACTAAACTGCCCCCTTGACTGGTTAAAACATGATAAACTGCCCTCTTGGGTGGCAAAAAGTTATTTTCTTTTCACCCCTGCCCTTCAAAAAGTCTGTGCACGCCACTGTTCCAATCTGATACATTAGCATTCATAATGATTATATCATAATATTGTGATTCTGGGATACGTGTTAGATAAATGTTACATAATACTATCTGTTCTACTGAGGTAATACATCATTTAATGGAAAAAAACAAAAATGAAGGAAAACCTTCACGTGATTCATACATTTTTCATGGCAAGACTTTTGCCAATAAGCCAATGACTCTAAAGCTGACTGAATATGTGACTGAGAGGCTGACAGCTGGAACTCTGCATGAAGGCAGGGTTGCCAGGTTTGTCCAAGAAAGCAGAAAAAACGTAAGGGGTTATTTAGAGTGGAAGAATGTGCATCATCTGAAGTGAATGTTTGTAAATATGCATTTTGGAAGGACATGTTGTACACTGACTCACAGAGAGGGAAAAAAGCTAAACACACAGGTTAGAGCAGCAGCTGGACACCGCAGGCTGCTGGTATGAGGCCCATCTTACCTGCTGAAGACCAGACAGTCCATGTGATTGATTTCTTTATCCGACCTGTGCCTCCTGTAGTCCTCCCACAGGTCTTTGATGGCAGTGACAGACAAAATGAAGACCACAGGAGCCAGAGCAAGTTCTGGCTGAAACGCGTTGACAACTGGGACAAAATTCAGCAAAGCGATGAAGACAAAGTAAACATTGGCGAAGCGATGAAACTGTTCAAAAAGATTCTTTGGCAGGAAAGACAGCACAGTGTACTTGGTCGTCTTAATCTTGTTGTTTGCATAGTGTCTGTTCGGGTTTTCCTCTCCTTTGGCGTGGTCATAGAGTAAGTTAGCGTGGACGGTCCTGGTTTTGTTCTCTTTGGTTTTCTTCTTCCTTTGCCGTTTGACTTTTGGCGTTTTGGCCATCCCGGGGTCTTCTCTGTCCCGCGCCATAGCCAGCTCAGCTCCTGCTCCAAACTTTCCCACAGCTGAGCTTTTCGTGTCCTCTCATACAAAGTGAACACAAAAACGCAAAGTGCTAGCTATGTTATCATTCTTCTACCGTGTGAAGAAGCTTCCCGTAAGTAAAAGCTCCTTTTCATCCATGTCGACTCCTCTATTTGCGAGTCGGAGGAAACTTTTGCTTGTTTAGCTTCTCTTTTTTTTTCCTACTGCTGGGAAGGATGCTGAGATAGTAGGGAGGTAAAACTTGGCCGTCCCACAGTTTAGTAGTTGATTTCTAAATCATGTGGATGGGCCTTTTCAGTTTCTTACGAGTTGTTGAGGCGTTTATAGATCAGCGCATGCGCACACATAGGGCGTTCGTTGGTAGCTCAGGGGTCGCACTCCTCTGGAAATCTGACCCGGAGGCCCCTCCTCGATCAGACCTGCGTTTTTTTTGTGTCTCCAAGTGCCACGCGGTATTATTGGAGTTTGCACGAGCTCACGAGAAGCAGCCAAAAATCGACTAGATGAAAGGTGAGTACACTTTATGAAACGGAAGTATTTACAAATTGAGGGAAAAAACTCTAACCACTTTAAAAAGTTTGGAGTCAATGCTCTTTTCCTCTTAAAGCAGTTTCTGACTTTTACTACAGACACTTATATTACATAACATGTTTAACTTCATTCAGTTGGTCATTCCACAAGAAAATTACATTTTCACTGGAATATCTCAGTAAAACGTTTTAAATTATTTGAGTTTTAAGGCTTTGATAATAACCTTCAATTTTAAATTTTCATAATTTCCTATCTCTGCATGTCTTTATCCTTGCATTTAATACACCTTCCTATTTTTTGCTATCTTGAGTGGAAAATTTTAAAATTTTCATTACTATAAACATATCAAATGATAATTTAATGTCTTTTTAATGAAATAATATTTCAATATGACATATTTGGAATGTACATTTTTTGCCAAATGTCAGATTAAACTATATTTTGGACCCTAGTATACCCCTGTAACAGTCCTGTAACACAGGGCCTGACAGTCAGCTCTTTCACCTGCCATTACTCAATAGATATGTATGCTAGCTTAAACGCTATTAGCTTTTAGGCTAGCATGCAGAAAGGACTTTTGAACATTTTAAAATTGGGTTAAAATTGCAGATATCAATGTCAAAACTCACCCCGTTCAGTGTCAGCTATATATAGCCAAAAGATGACAGTGTGTAAAAGCCTTAAAGGTGTGTGCATCGCTTTTTTAACTGTTACATGTAAATCATGACAGGACTGACTGGGATCCAAACTTTGGGACAGTTGTAAATTAGTTTTATAGTATTTGTATTACCTCAATTTTTTGGTCAACCTATGTGAAGTAAATGATCTAAAACGATATTAATGTTGTTTCTTTTTTCCCCCAAAAAATAAATTTCATGACAAAGCTGCAGATTATGCAGTTTGAGGGACACCTTTAGTGAGCAAGTCATAGAAATCTGCCATCCAGTTAGCTGAATTTGTTACGAGGGCTGATGATAAGTTGTGAGCCTTGTATTGAAGAGGTTAAGCAGGGATGTCCTTTTTCAGCTCTACTATTCCCTGACTATTTAAGGCTGTGAACCTGCAGACTGGTGTCATTTGGTCAGTTTATGTTGAAGAGGCAGCTCTCTAAAGTAAACAAGGTAAGAGACTTTTACAAAAATGGAGAAACCCGCTGAAAGAGCAGTGATTCAATATTTGCATAAGAAAGGTCTCACACCTAAGGATATCCATACTGATATGGTATCAACACTGGGGAATGATGCTCCTTCATATGCTACAGTGAAAAGGTGGGTGGTGGAATTTAAGCGTGGCAGGCAGAGCCAGAGCAGAGACCATTGATGTGCATCAATGGTCAATAAAGTCCATGAAGGGACTGGCTGAAGGGACAAACAATCAATGACGCATATGATGCATCACTTCTGAGGCAGTTAAGAGAAAATTTTAAACTCAAGCACTGCAGAGAACTCAGTAAAGGTGTGTTGTTCCAGCAGGACGATGCCCCTGTTCACAAGTCTGTCATCGGCTATGAATTGATTGAGCTCCGCCTTATTCACCTGATCTCGCTCCATTAGACTTTCATCTGTTTCCAAAATTGAAAAAGGCCGTTTCCCACTATGATGTCATCATCTTACTCACTTTGGGTCAGAAGATGATGTCATACATGCAGTGGAGGACTTTCTGAACAATCAAGAAAAGGACTTCTTTAAAAGTGGCATTGAGGCCCTTAAACATCACTGGAAAAAGTGTAAAAATACGAATGATTGATGAAAAATAATGCTATATGTCCACCAAAAGTTAAACCCTTAAATATGAGGCTCATAACGATCAGCCCTCGTGGTTATTACTTGAATATCATGGTATTTGTTAGACTGTGTGTGGCATTTACACAAGACTCTGGAATACAGTTTGCATATCTGCACACTTTAAAACTATTAGATTAGCTATGAAAGTACAACCTGTTTATTTATGATAGACAACAACATTTTCTTATAAAATAAGTAACATGTTTTAAAACCAGTGACTAAGACCATAAATTTAAACTTAAAAAGTTTGCAGAGGAAATGAGTCAAGGAGAAATTAAGTGTCATATTCTGATAGGCTTCCAAAATATCAGTCTGTTTTTGCAACTACTTGATCTGCCCCCTGCTGGCCAGAAGAAAACATGCAGATTTCAGGGAACTCCTGAAAGAATCACTTTTGTTGTATGTGTGCGTTTCAATTTTTTATACACACATTCACGTATTACCTGTTTATATCAACTCAATGCAGAAGTGCAAAGACTGCAGTTCCTCAAGTGTCCAGTTGGGGCTGGCCCCAAAAGCCAAGGAGCACCCATTAGAGCTCATGCTAAAATGTCCGGCTTTAGAGCAGAAATGGAGATGTTTACAGCCGGGTTTTAAAGTGGTTTTGGCCTATGGAGCTCACACACACTGAATGGAGGGATTGTTATCGGTAAGCATCCTCATGAAGCTTAATGTTTGAGATCAACCACCGCAAAATGGATCAAGTCCTGCACACGGGGGCTTTAAAGTTTACTCATCATAAAAAGCATAAAGCTGACTTAATGACCTGTTCAGCTGTGAAAATATGATTTAAAATCCTCTAAGAGGGTCATGTTCACTCTCTTCTTTGAGAAAGATATTTCAGAGGTAAACACGGCCCCATGCTCTGTAATGCACTGACTCGAACTTGAGACTCAAAGCTCTGAAGTGTGTGTACCTCCACACACCGTCTGCCCTCTTCAGCCAGCAGGTTGCACTCAGGAGATAAATCAAAGACCTGCAGCAGGGCAGACTGCAGCAATTCATTTCAGGAGCATCCAGCTGTTGAGCTTAAAACTAATGGCTGATCGCAGTCTGTGGCATCTTGGCATTCAGAACAATTCAATTCCCTCATGATGAACGACCAGAGCAAGGTGGATCTGACTCAACAGGCCCACTCCTGCTTTAAAAGGCGGCTACATCACCGAGCTAACAACAAGAACAACGTTAAATCAGGTTACGTGTCTCAAGTGGAAATAGAGTTATTTAAATCTTTTGTTCCATGTTGGAAAATTAGGTTTTGAATGTTTGTTGTTTTCTTCGGGATGGTCAGAGATCACAAACTTCGCTCACATGTACTCTCTGAGTCTGGTGTCACTTTTATGATGGTTAATCATTTGGACAAAGTTTTAAAGTTTCAGCTTTGGTTCATCATTGTAAACTGATTTAAGAGCACTTTTTTATTTGTTGTATTTAATTGGCGTCTTAAAAAGCAGTGCTATGGTTTAATCTGTTTTGGTCAGCAGTGGCTTTCCTGTTAAGGTTTTTAGCTCTGTCACTCTCCTTTCTGTGATAGAGATGATCCTGTGCTGGAGTTTCCCAAATACCAAGAAAATACTGAAGCAATGGCCTATTTTCTATCATGTTTTGCACTGAAATAATTGACACTCTGCAAAAACTGTAATCTAAGAAAGTGTTAATGTCGTATTTTTAATAAAAAGAAGATTCTTATTAGACGTATTATGGGCCCCAATCGCCTGACAAGACCAGAAAAAAACTCAAAACGTTTTATTTCAAGATATTAAAGACAAAAATGATGCCTGGATTGCTTGTAAGAGTAGCGTAAACTTATTTGTTAATGTGAAAATATTCTTATTTCAAGAGATTTTACCAGCAAACTTTTCTCATTCAGTTGGTAGATTTCTTTTCATTGACTTCAATATTCATATGCACTTCACTTTAATATCTTGAAATACAACACTTATTGGACTTGTCAGGTGAAAGCAGCTCATCTTAAATCTGGTAAGACGATGTTTGGGTTTTGTTTTTTTAACAAAGAAACTTGGTTGTATTTGACACTGTTGTGTCAATGTTTGTGGCTGAAGCTTGTTGTTTCCTGCAGTTGAAGACAGATTTGTGTTTGTCTTTTGTTTATTTTCTGTTTTGATGGTTTTGATTTCAGTTTGTAGAGCAGCCAGCAGCATGGAAAAACTGCACATCTTCTTGTTGCATCAGTACATTTTTGTGATCTTGTTATGACATTGAAGGTTCAAGACTTATTTGTAAATTTGTGCACATGTGTATATGTTAGGTATTTAAATATTTGTATAGAATTAGGAAGTGTATTTGCAGGCAAATGTACACATAAATAAGTTTATATATTTAGTGTAATTATTAGATATTCAATTAAAGAATTTATATAGCCATAATGGCTTATTTGTATTTACACAGTGTTAACCCAATGAAAATAAGTAAAAATAACTTATAGTTTATTGTATGTTAGAAGAATTATTAATGTAAGTTATATTATATTATATTATATTATATTAAAGGTCAGCTGACAGGCTGGATTTTTATTAATCAGTTAATAATGGAGAAAGGGTAGGAATTAATAAGTTTTACTTATTTCTGCTCCTTGAAATGTAGATGAAGTTAAATCAGTGATTTAAGGGTTTAATTCCTTTTTGGTTGTTTTCAAAATTGCAAATTTTTAAAATGTTTTGACTTTCTGTTTGTCTGTAGTTTCTTTTTGTTTATATTTTCTCTACATTTTAAAATATACTTTTTTCTTTTTTTTTTTCCACATGGCTTTATTAGAATCAATACAACATCCATGCGTCTCCGTGCAGACATGAGATTAAGTGATGAGGACCTGACATTTCTTTTATAGTTTCAACCTCCATCTGTGCTCTGATCTCATCTTGGTGTCCTTCAATGAAACATAAAAATGACATCACCAGGACGCGCCCTCTCAGACTGACCTGACTCGCTGCTCACACTGCTCCTGGAGGGGAAGCTGATGATCATAATGTGGGGAGAGGACTGCTCACTGTGACACTGTTTAATTCAGTAATGGACTGTGTCTATGAACGCGTCTCTGGTCTTCAGACCACTTAAAGCATTTTTGCAGTATTATTGAACTTTATTTGACAGGGAATAATGCATGAAACATTGCTTCATAAAAAAAATACAAAGTAAATCCCACACATTCAGGTGGCAGCCATGGTTAATTTGCAACTTCTGTCCCTGGTTAGGCTTCTATGATTAAAACTGAAGTAATACAGAGTTGGGTTTAAGACACCACAACCATTAACCATCAATCATATCAACATGATAAATAGTTTCCTAAAAGAAACCTGTTAAATAAATGTTAAAAACTTTATTCTACCTCCTGAGGATTATCAATCCACTAAACTGAAGCTGTAATTTGGCCCTATTCAAAATGGCTGCTCTCAGGAAATCATCCACACACTTTTTTTTTCAGGAAAATCATTTCTAAATTTTCAAGAAGAACATCTTAATTGTTACTCATTTTTTAAAATGAGTTTTTTTTTTCTGCATTGAATGAATGCAAGTTTACGAAAAACTTTACCGTAAAAGTTGCAAAAGCCACCCAATGTGTCAAATATAATGCAAAAAAATATTATACAAAAATGATATAGCAATGTTTTTTTATGGAAATTGTTAACGGGGTCAATACATCAAAGTTCCCCAAAAAATATGTTAAAAAAATATTTTAAAAATGAAAAAATCAACTTACTGTTAAAGTTGAGTGAAATACATTTTATGTTTTCAACACATGCCACATTCACCTCTTCACACCACATTCACCTCACTCATGACACAATGAAACATTTTATTTAATTTTATTTTATTTATTAACCAGGGATGTCCCGTTGAGATCAAAAACCTCTTTTTTTAAGGAAGTCCTGGCCAAGAGGCAAAGTTAAACTGGATGAAGATGTACTGTTGTGTTTTTACAAATGATCCTCTGTCTGTAGATGAGTTAAACCTCCACTGCTGAGTCCAAATAATAATAATAATAATAATAATAATAATAATAATAAAAACCCTAAAAAATAAGGCAGAAATATTTAACAGAGGCTGAGTGAGAGCAGACAGTCAGCAAGTTTAGAGGTGAAGAGGTTTTTTTTTTTTTTCCCAGACGTAGAGCGACCTGCCAGAAGGGGGCATGATACTCCATCCAGAACACACACACACAAGAGGCCTCAGTGCTCCATTGTGATGTCCAAACATTAGCATGCCTGTGTTAACACCTCACTGGACTTGGCAAGCAGAGTGGGTGAAAAATAAGGAAAAACATGCTTTTGATTTTTTCAGGTGGAAAAAAAATTTATTTAGATCAGGCATGGAAATAAAAAATGATAATAAATGTATCCTGAATATAACTGATGATCCTCTGCAGACTGAAAATGGAAATCTTTGTCCCACCTTGCCCCAGAGGAAATCATCCTTCTTCCCCCTCCTCTCCTGCGGTTCAGAAGAGATCTGATCAGACTACCACTGAAGAAATTAAATCTTAAAATCTAATTGCCCCAAAGGAAAGAAACATGACTACAACAATAGACAGAGACTGATTTTTTTCAGTCCTAATGAAATATCCAGTTTGTGTTGTTGGAAATATTTGATTAAGATGAAAATAAGTTTGATCTTCTGCACTTGAATGCTGCATCACTCTTTCATCACAGTAGATAGAGTAGAGATCAGGTGGTGAATAATAACACATTTTGTCTGATAAAAACATTCCACCACAGCATCAACTGTTTGTTTGTTTGTTTGCTTTTTACTTGAATGAATGTTAGCTTGTCTTGTGAGTGTCTGACTGTCGTTTGTGTGCATTTTTCAGTAGTTTTTGATTGTGTGTAATAAAAAAAAGCCTACATCATATTTTTATTCTTTATTTACTCTAGACATCACATTTGTGATGTTAAGTTTTCACTTTTTTTCCTTGCATGTTTTTTCATGTCCATTTTTATTTTGTTGTCTCGTCTTTCCTGTTATTTCAGGTCACTATACTTCCTGTCCTGGTGTTTTCCTGCCCTGGTGATTGTGATCCCTGTCCCTCATTGTTTCCATTTTATCCTCATTACCTCATGTATGAAAGGCTGGATCTCCCCTTGTCCTGTGACAGATCGTCTTGTCCCGTCATTTTGTTCATGAGCCGTCCTTCTCAACCCTCCATGCCTTTCAAGCCAAGTTTGTTTTTGACATTTTAATTTTGTTTATTCACGTAGTTTCGTCCAGCATAGCTGTGATTTTTGGTGTGAGGGGAGAACAGGGTTGGTTGTCACATGGGTTGGTTGTCACGTTCATTATACCTCACCACCAGAGGGCGCTGTCCTTAAGTGTGTGGTTTGGAAATTTACAGAAATGGGATCTGAGCCCCCCTATCAAGTCTTGCTCTGGAGTAAGACAGCTGAACTTAAAGTGAGAGGACTTTTGGTGTTGTTAGATGATTATTAGCCTTGATACTAGCAAGAAATTCCAGTTGGTGTTGGTCGTCACATGTATGTTTATGTTATATACAGTAGGCTGGTCTAAAGATGTTTCCTGCTCATGTTCTTTGCTCATTTTGTGTTAAGATGCATTAAGTTATGTATCTGTCAACTCGTCAGTGCAGTTAAACTTTCACATTTGGTTCTGCCTTCTCGCCCTGTCTTTGATAGCTAATTTCCTCTTTGTTACAATGAGTCAGAAAATCAGAGGGGAACACATTTCAACACCTTAAGCTTCAGTTTAATGTAGGAACGACTGTTGAAAGATGTTTTGATGATGAGAAATTCACACTAGAGTAAAAAGTGTGACAGCTATCCCCGTTCTCCCCTACTTATTTTGTGTTGATACTTGATTTTTGCGCTCTTGAATATAAAGAACCTATTTTTGTTATTGACTCTTATTGAGTCTTTTTTGCCGATACATGTCAGACATCATTTCTGTAACTGTCCTCATCCTATTGCTCTGAGACTGACGTGTGCATCACTTCCTGTTTTATGATCTGTAGGTGCTACAGCTTATATTTTAGGAAACCAGGTTTGTTGTTAGCAGGTTTACTTTGTTGTGCAAATAGAGACAATTTCAAAAACTGTCATTACTGTCTTTGTATTGGATTCACCTTGTCTTTAAAGCTTTTGTCACTGAGAATTTGCCAGTTCTTTACATTTATGCTCTTTTGTTTTCCAAATGTTATCACGTCTGGCTCCTCAAAACCACCACGGCCTTTCGGTGACCGCTAGATTTGACATTGCTGTCCACAAAACAAAGAGGGAGAGCCCACCGCACCGCCGACTCTCTGCAGAGGTCTGAACAATCATCCATCTCACAGTCCGTTGATCTCCCTGTTCACCCTCTTTTCATAATGACTCCAGCGGATGGATGTCATCCTCTTCTCGCAGATAAGCAGTAACGGGCCAGCCTGCTGGTCTCCAGGTGAGCCAGGAGGAAACCTGCTGATTCTGTTGAAGCTGCAGATCAATCTGTTGGGACGATGCGCGGAGGCTTGAGGCCGTTGTAACAAATGTAATCACCTACTGCAGATGGAATCCATAAAAATCAGGAGAAAATACACTTATGCTGCAGAAACAGCAGAGGGATTATTCAAATCTCGGGTGTTGGACTTCTTTATGCAGCGTTTGAGGATTCTACCTCAGTCTAGTTTATCATAACGGCCTGGTTAGATGTTAATAATGTTACCTGGAATGTGCAGCATGTGCCGATACACGCCGGCTTGTACATCATGTAAATGTACTTTTAAAAAATGTGCCTCTCAGCCTGCACGTCACAGCTGCAAGAAGTCCAATAAAGTCAGAGTCTGTGGTAACATGCAACCAAACTGCAGCTCCTCTGCTGAATTATTCACCGTGTTTCTGCTTTGTTATTACTGTTGATCCATACTGTGGTAGAAAAACAGCAGTCACTCTCTGCTGCGTGCACCATCCACTTATCAAAGGATTTAGCTGACTGCTTCTTGAATGAATAATGCTGACAGAAGTTCAATGTGCAGAGGCCCAAATAAATCAAAGTAATTAACTCAATAATTGATCTGATGAATTTCTCTGCAAAATGGAGACGTTTTTGCTAAATGTGCAGAAATGTGCAGCTGGTGGGGCTCAGGGAAATCACAGATGGAGAAAGATCTTGCATAAACAACGGGCACATTCATAGCTGCAGGGTAAATTAATTAAAAAACACAGGAATCTGCAGCCATGATATTAGCCTTTAATCGGTGATTGAGAGGTGGATACGTGCCAGTCAGGTGTGAAAAAGAAAGCTAAAGATGGAAAAACACTTCCTGTCAAGCAGATAATAATCATCATTCTCAGATGTAAGCTTCCTGAAATGACTCTTACCCTCTAATTATTACCGTTAGCTGCACAAACGGCCCTGAGTTAATGATCATTAACATCACTTTAAAGGAGAGAGTGTAAAAATGACAAAAACAGTTTTAGAGGAAGAAGTTATCGTCCTATATTTATACTTATTGCAGGCTTTATGACTTCTGTTCCTCTTGTTTTTTTCCTGTCTTTATCTTCTATTCAGGACAATTGAGGGAACATTCAGAGGATAGTTGTTGGAGCTGCACAGACGAAAACAAAGTTTTTTTAAAAAAAAAAACAAAACAAAACATAAGAATGACATTTTCAAGGACTGTGGCAGAGAACCCACACATGCACGGGGAAAACATGTAAACTCCACACAAAAGGCCCCACCGGGCGAACCAGGATTCAACCTTCTTGCTGTGAGGCTGCAGCACTAACCACTGACACCACCGTGAAGCCCTACCCTGCACATTTTGGTTTGTCAGAAACAGACATGTATGCAAATATCCCTGAAAAAAGTATTTTTGAATGACATAATAAATGAATTTTAAGAAATTTTTCCTAACTGAGTCCGATAGTGTTGAATATAGGCATAAATATTTGTTGAAGCTAGCTATAGACTGTATAATTAATGGACGTAGTCCCTGCGACGTCACCAGTCTGTTTCTGAAACAGAGCTTTGAAGCAAATCGGGGGTGCGGCCATATTGGAAATGGGGCAGGCTTTGAGTCTCCACAGTAACAGCCTATGTACTGGGAATTTCCCTCTTTGCAGCCCCACCCATTACCTTAGTTAGAAGACTAAATGTTGTTGAATAGGCTGTGTATCATTGTGTGTGTATCTGGTTTGGAGTTTCCTGCCTGATGTAAATCTCATGTCTGAGTCACAGCGTACAGACACGTGCAGCTCTGAGCTCAGTACAGATCATTTCTTTCTTTCTTTCTTTCTTTCTTTCTTTCTTTCTTTCTTTCTTTCTTTCTTTCTTTCTTTCTTTCTTTCTTTCTTTCTTTCTTTCTTTCTTTTCTTCATCATCTTTGTTTTGTTTGCTCTCAGGCTGACATTCACCTTGATCCTGAAAAATAATCCTTTCTATTTTGTTGTCATGTTTTCTTTTTTGTCATTGTGTTGTTCTTTCTTGTTGTTCTGTTTTGGACTTCAGGGCCACCGTACACACCCTGAAAACACTACACAAAGGACAGCTAAGGCTTATTTTTCCTAACGTATAGCTCCCCATCAAAATCTTGAGGATTTAAACTTTTACACTAAAAAAAAGTGTTTTATCATAAAGGAGGATTGAAGCAACTTTAAAGCTCCCATGAGGAGTTTTTGACTGATCATCAAACAGATTGAAATTTACACTGATGCTTCTCTATATAAAAAAAAGAAAAAAACACAATCAAGAACAAGATGAGGATGACAATTTCAAAACTGTCATTGTCAAAAGGTACTGCTGTGTCCACAGCAGGCATCAAAATTAAGACAAACCACAGTTCCTCATAGGAGCTTTAAGGAAGAAAAAAAAAATCCTAATTAATTATTAATTCCAATTTTGACTGTATTATCATTTTTTTTGTTTGGCTAAAATGTGGCACCCAAAAAATCTGCCATAGTTTGATAAAAAACGTACTAGGTTCCAAAAGTTATTTGAATATAACCTGAGAAAGACATAAATTTGTTTACAAAATTTAAACATGATACATCAGAGAGTTTTCCACTAATAAGAGCCTTTGAGCAGCACTGCAGAGGAAAGTCGGAGCTTTTCTTCACACTTTGAATTCAACAGAACTCATAACTTTAGATTTGCTCTATATGCACAAAATTTAATTTATTCAGAATATTGGATGAAAAAGCATCAAAAAACACTAAAACACATGGCACATGAACTTTTTTATGCTGTCTGAACAGATGGAAAATAATTTTTCCCTGATGTTAAATTTAAGTGTTACAATGATGGAAATACCTGTATCAAATATGAAAGGTGCTCAGTTCATATTCCCGCGACATGGCTGAATGTTTTAAATCAATATTTAATTCCAAAATTAACAGTTTGTTCTGGACAGATATCGATCCCACAGGCTCCAAGAAAAGTTACAGCGCATGGATCATTAACAGTATTTTGTGTTTCCTGTTCTGCTGACTCACTGAGACTCTGAACGTTCAGGATTTCGGAGCTGGACGGGTGAGGAGTCACCACCTTTACCGACACTACACTGAGCACCAGAAAAAGACTACAGTGTTTGAGATTCATTTCAGACCTTGTGAAATAAATATGCTTATTAAAAATCCTTTACTCACACAGTTTGTAAAACTATTAAAATCAGAGCATCTTAAAAAATCCCTGAATTTTTCTCATAGTTAATCATGAACCATGCTTTTGACCCTCCGGTGCACAGTGGTGACTGCATTGGGCAGCTATTAAAGGTCTCTATGAGGGAACTGCATATCAGACAGTGTCGAGAGTTTTTTTTTTTTTTTTTTTACTATTTCTAGTGTTTATTCGTCTCAGAAGATGTTTTAGTTTTTCAAGATTTAGATATAAGAATAAAACTATAAAATATGTTGAAAATTATAGCAAGGCATAATAAGAATTAATTACTCGAGGAATCACCAAAACAAAAAAAAATTACATTAAGTTCACACTGTTTTATGTGCAATGCTGAGGAGCATGTAATCCATGGGAGTGGACATGTCTGTAACATTATTTTTCATGCCCTAAGAAGAATTAAAACTCTTAGGCTCTGCAGGCTGTAAAAGTGTCCCTGATGGCTTCATATCTCTCATCATCCATCTTTTTGGCCTTACTGCCACTCTTACTTGAAGACATTTAAGATGTCACTGTGGTTAATCTAACAGAGAATTGCTGAATCCCTGATTGGTCATGCTGATGATTGAAGCTTTTCATTTTAAATGTCAGTGTAATGATTTAAAAACATATACTTCTGTACAGAGCTGTGATTTGGGGGGGCTGTTTGGGCAGAATTCATCGCCTTGATTTAAAGCTTTGTTTTTCTTTCTTTCTTTCTTTCTTTCTTTCTTTCTTTCTTTCTTTCTTTCTTTCTTTCTTTCTTTCTTTCTTTATTTATTTATTTATTTCTTTATTTATTTATTTTTGAGAATTAAGGCTTAAAGGTGTTCAAAATTTGGGTTAAGTGGTAAAACTCTGCTATAGAGTAAAAAAGACAAAACACTTTCTATTCTAAATATCTGTTCTGACACTGCCACAGTCAGTTCATTTACATGCAGCTTCAGAAATCAGACTATGAGCTTAGTCAGCACAAGATCAGACTATTGACATGCATGTAAACAGCATAGTCAGACTGAGACTAGACTGAGCATAGCTCGATTCACGCACCTAGAAAATACAATTGCTATCGGACTTTGGTTGGATTCTGCAGGACTCGGTACTCCTTGGCAAACTAGCTCTATACACACGCAGCTTCACTCATCAAAAAAGGACACAGCGCCGCCTATCGAAGCGGAGTGAGAAGTTCGTGGCCAGACATCCGACTCTCTTTTCTTCATGTATACGTGGACAGGACTTGATCCCCCACTGTGACTTTACAATCAAGCTATGACCATAGTCGGACCTTTTGTGATCAGGTTGTTCCGGTCGTAGCTTTTAGACTTAATCACCGTTGTTGTTTTGTTTTGACCAGTAGAATCAATTTATCACAGCTGGGTAATAAATCAGTCGTTAACCTGAGTTGAACGATGTGCTTTACTCAGCTTGAAGTGAGTTTTACTTTGTTCGTCCTCAGATCACTTCATAATGAACACTTCAGTCGACTCCTTCAGCAGGAGGAGTCGACTGAAGTGCTCACAGGCTCAGAGAATCCAGGTGAGCACAGCGTACGTACTGTAATCTCATTAATTTAAAGGCTTTCTGGGCATCCTGCCAGCTGTAATGAAGTACGCTGAGGTAGTGGAGCGTCACACACAGAGCTAATGTTATTTGGAGATGTAACAATAATCTCCAGAACGCTTCATTTCATGCCAGGTTAGGGGTGAGTGTCGTACATGAACAACTCTGCAGACCCTGCTGACTTTGTGCAGGTTGTTTAGTTTTTTGTAGAGGTTTATTAAAATCATATTATATTACATCACATTATACTGTATAAGATAAAGCAGAGATGTCTTTGCTCTTTCACACCTCAGACTAATGTAATAATGATGCTCAATTGATGATTTTGTATTCAGCATGCTTTGGATAAAAAAAAAAAAAAAAGCAAACTCAATTCATCAAATACATCATCAGATTATAAAACCAGCAGCCGTGGAGCTACTTTTTGAAGTCCACTTGTTAAAAATCAATACCAAAGTCTGAGACCTGTTTGAGTGCTGACTGAAATAATGAGCGTATCATTAAGAGAAGAAAAGAGTCTGAGGAGGAGGAAAGGATTCATTGAACAGCTGAGACATGGAGCTCAATGAAGACTGCTGACAGAACAAAGCCAAGTCCAAAAAGGTTCCAGGAAGAGAAATCTGATCAATGACTCAGTGATAAAGCTTTCTAGATACACTCCCACCTCAGACCAAACAACAGCAGAGCTTTGCAAAAACACATCAGAACCTCTCTCTCCTCGTCTATCATCAATTCATTAACATCTGATTAAAGCGCGTGTTTCCCCATCACTGGATCATGTCTGAAAATCATTATAAACTTTATAAAATCATCTTCCTCGTCTTGCTTTGATCCCTGACCTTGAACTAATGTTGAGTTTTCTGAAGCGCTGCGGATGCTTACCAAAGCTTTTTACAAGTCAACACATTAAATTCATCAGGGCTTCAACAGTACGGATGTTTTGGTTTTTATATGCTCACTGCACACAAAGACTAACCCTGCAAAAACAAAAAAACAGAAAAAAGTTAAAGTGACTGAAAACTCTGATGCTGATGGGTAAAGGTGATGATAATGAAAAGTCTGAAGCACTTTAGAAAACATCTGCCACATGACCTTTTGTCTCTGAAGCGGGTTTATCCTTAGGACAGCAAGCTCTATGACTGGTTAACTGAAAGTCTCTGATGATACAACATGCAGCAGTTATTCTGCAGTGATCTGATCAAACTTTAGAGTCTGTCAGTAAAATAAAGAGTGAGGTTACGTTAGCTCTGATTGGTGAGGTTGGAGTTGGTAGATGAGCTCTGGTAGGACAGAACCAGGATTCACTAACCCCTGATTCACACATACTCCGTGAGCGCAGCGGTCCGTCAGCGCGAGCCAATTCACTCTGCATCCGTCTCAGGAGCGGAGCGCAGCTCAGCGTACTCATAGCAGCTGGATACAAGAGATCACAGGAGAACCACATGTTCCCGCAGGAATCACACCCATGACAACTACTTTCATGATATTTAGTATGTTAAACTCACCTGCCCTCCCAGAGCTTCATTAATTCAGTCCTTCCCTTTTAGTCTCTGTTGGTGTCCTTATATAAGGGATGTGTTGTATCGTATATAACTATAAGGTTTTCCGCCTCCAATATAAACTTTTCCTCGTCCATGGCGTCAGATTTCCTCTGGGTCTGACCCGCTGATGACTGCTGGCCCTGTGCCAGTGTCGTAGTTTTAATATACGAGGATAATTTTACGATCGACAGGCTGAGCATGGTGCTTTATTTTGAAAAGACCGGAAACTCTGATCGTTTTTCGTGTCTGATTTGGTTTTCAGCGTGTGCCATTCACACTGGATCCAACGCATCGTGTTGTATCGTGATGTGTTGTATCGTGTATAACTATGAGGTTTAATGACTGGACCTGTTTCAGTGACGTAGTTACAAGGATAAATTTAAGATTAGCTGCCAGAACATGGAGCTTTATATAATGTGATCATTTTTCGTGTCTGTTTTCCTGTTTGATACGATCTGCTCTGCCGAGATTGACACGTCTCTGCAGCGTACTCCAGCAAGAATAGACTCGCAGCGAAACAGCCTCAAACAGCCCTTGGTAGCATGCGTTGCAATCAGACAGCAGCGCTGCAGGGCTGTGAATGCACTGACTGACGGACCGCGGTGCTCACGCTGTATGTGTGAATGCAAAGCTATGCTGAGTCTAAAAGGACGGAGTCATGAGTTTCAAAAAAAAAAAGAAAGAAGAAAGAAAGAAGCTACGTAATAAATCTTCTGAACAATGTTAGCTTAACGTTAGCTGTTCATAGCTTAGCTGTCTAATCACTCATGTAATGCAGCATATCAAAGTGAAGTCCGTTTGCTGTTTATTTGTCATCCGAGTCAGAGACTGGTTTGTCATCACTTTGCAAAAATGTGTTCAGTTTGACAGTGAATGAACAACTGTTGCTCTGCCTACGACACAGCCAGCGACCAATTAGGAGTGACGACGTGACAGGAGTCGAGTGGCATCTCATTTCTTAGGGGTGTGTTGTCACCCCTTCCCCTTGACCCTCAAAACAGAGAGGTAGAAAAAGGAGAGGAGAGAGAGTGACAATTGGGATTGGCTCTAAAACTACTCTACAAACTGAGTTTACAAAGTTTGTTTCCACATTTGTTTTCAGTTTCATCTGCCTACCTCTGTTTGTACAGTTACAGATACTTGATTTAAAAGTTCCTCTAAAATTTTGTGGCAAAATAAAAAAATGTAATTTTTGTTGAAAATCGTTGTGTCCTCCTGCCTCTCTGCTCAGCCTTGAACAGGCTGCACCGTCACCATCGTACATCTTAGTGTTCACGCTCTGATAGTGATGGAGAGTTTGTGTGATGCACCTGGAGGTCTGATGTGTTTTTCTGTCCAGCTGCTCTCGAGGGATTACTCACACAGCAGCTGCTGTTGTTGCTCAGCTTTTCATCTCATTTATTTAGATGAATCATCCTGTGGGGATGTACAGATATTTAAACTGTCGGTCTCATCAGAAGAAGAACAATGTCGTTGTCTTTGTCTAATTCTGTTCTACACGCAAACAATCATCCCGAGGTTCATCAGGAGAGGATCTGAAAGTTCTGATGTCTTTAGTTTAAAGTTGTGTGTTGAAAATGTTTGAGTGAATTTGCTGAACTTTTGTAAAACTGTGACTTTTTGACTTTGCTGCAGGTATTTCATATAATATTCCAGACACTTAACAGAAACAGCACGTTTCAGTGCCGTTTCAGAAGACAAAACAGCTCCTCATTCATCAACAAGTCTCTTTTTCTCCCACGGTATCCAGGCTGATCACATTTAATGAATCACTGAACCACTGAATCAGTGGAAAGTAACAATAATGATAACTTTATTTATATAGAAACTTAAAAACATTAGTTTACAAACTGCTCAACAACAGAAGTCCAAAGAAAAATAAATAGAAAAATGGAGAATGTGAAGTGATCAGTTTGTTAATTGTTGATTTAGAAAAGGGAAAAAAAATCACTCTTCTGATCTGACAGCAAAAATAGAAAAGATAGATTAACCAAAGACTGTATGAAATATGGATGTAGTCTCTGCTAGGTCACCCGTCTGTGCTGATGCTGAGTAATGAAGCCGATCATCAGTGGGGGCCATAGTGGAAATGATGGGGCCATGGAACCTCCTTTCTAACAGCTATAGGGCATCTGTCAGTCCCATGAGATGAACTACAATTCTGATTGGACAAACTCGTCATCCTCCCCTAAACCACTGAGTTAAAAAAATATTCAACCCCAGATAATGAAATTAGCGTTTCAGACTCTAGCTGTTTTTTGAACTAGGCTATAAATATGTTTTTCTGTTTGTTTGTTCTGTTTTTTTTTTTTTTTTTGTCTTGATGTGTATGTGATTTCCCGTCTTTCTGAAACCAGCAACTTTTAGCACTTCCTCATAGGTTTCATTGTCAAAACTGGATGTTGACCCTTGAGATTAACCCATATCACTCTCCTCTCCCCGTGTTCCTTCAGGTCCTCCTCAGGCAACCACAAGGTTGGAGGACGAACGCCAGGAATACATCAGGTGCATCTATAGTCTGACTCCACTCTGTTGCGTGTTGACTGTGGACATCGACTCACACTAGTTGAGTGTTCAGTCCGGCATGTTGCTGGACTGCAAACAGTTTGAGTCATGAGGCCAAGGAGTTGATGAGGAGCCTCTCTCTGGCTCCTGGTCTGGCTCTGCTCATTATGTCAGTTTGGTGTTGTAGTCAATTTAAATATGATTTGGTTATAAAACTTTTGTTTGTTGTACTTTGAAAGTCACTGGATGTTTTTTTTTTTTTCTATGTGCTAGACTTCCTGTCCTGCGCGATCCACTTTTTGTTAATTGATGTGCTCTGGCATCTGGCAAAAATGTGGGGCTTGTATGTCTGCTGCGACCTGCTGGAGCAGGGATGCAGCCAACATGCAACAGAGCGGATCCAGTGTGAGTTGACACATTGACTAGAAACCCATGTGATAATGTGCTGTAACGGAGCACAGCCAGACCAGAGACACATCTGGTGTATTTTGGCTGTTATCTTTTTAAGACAGGGAGTTGCCGCATGGGTCACCCCAGTCAAAGAGCCTGAACTAGCCCCTGCCTGTTAGCATGTACCCTGTAAGAAGAGCCTTGTGTCACTTAGCTTAGCACCAGGTGGATCCTGGAGGACTGGAGGGCTCTGTTGATGGATTAGAGGGGGCTACAGTCAAAGACAGAAACATCTTTCTCTGGGATGTATATGCAGGTGTTCTACTCATTCTCAGTTGTACGTCAAAGTCGAAGTTAGAAACCCAACACCGCTTTTAGTATAAAATAATATCTAAATATATACCAATATCTTCATAAAGAGGAGAATCTATTAAACTGAATTACATATTAAAAAAATACTGACCTTAGAATTCCACAATCAACCAATCAGAGTCCAGCATTTCACACGGGTGTATAATAAATCTTCATTATGTATGGTACAGAGTAAAATGCACAGCTGATTCACATTAATCTGAAGTGTGTGGCTATAAATCAGGTTTAATGTTTGAATATAATTATCATCAATCCATCAGTCCCACAACACAACTATCACAGCTCAGAACGGGCTCAGGAACTAGAATGAGATTAGAGAGTAACATTTGGATGAACGTAACCCAGCAGGATGAATGAGCCCGCCTGGATAAAAAATGAATATAGCTTACAGTTGTTTTTCAGGTTATAAAAAAAATTCCAGCATTTCTCATCTGAAGCCCACAGCTCAGTGCTGTTGATAGATTCCTCTGTTGTGGTTGCTTAAATCCTGTTTCTGCTGACGAGGCCCTGCAAGAAAATTACCTCTTTAAACTGTCTTATGATATTCACAGCTGCAGAAGATATAACTCATACTTTTATTATCCTGCAACACTCACCCTGCTGAGAAATCCAACTGCATTAAGTCGCTGTGAAATGCTGGTGAAGGTGGGTTCTCTGGTGTGCACTGGTGCTGTTTACGCTTTCATTTGTGCCGGTCATCATGGTAATAAGCCTTTACACACTGTCAGGAAACTGGTTAATTTCTCAGCACACATTTCTAGTGAATGTTTGTCCTAATTTCTTTAAGACTTCATTTCCAATAATTTAAATATGCATTGTTTCTAAATTTGTTTCATATAACAGAAAACTGGAAAGTGTTTGGGGTGAATTTATCAGTTTCACTGTATTTGAGAAATAACGTCTGTCTAGTTTGCAGAGTGGGGCTAACATTAGCAGAGCTAGCACTCCCAGCCTTCAGTTCTCCTTGCAGGTTTTTACGTCCACACACACAACAGAATCAAGTGTAAGACTGTCAGTGTTACAACAGAAAACATCAGATCCAGTCCAGCTCTGCTCTGTTGCATGTTGACTGTGACTCTCCAATCTGTCATCTCACACTGGCTATGTGTTCAGTTCGACAAGTTGCAGGACTGCCAGACGGCTGAAGTCGTAAGGTCGAGGAGTTCCTTTTTTTTCAAATTTAATGGCTGATCCTCCCTTTGTTCATGTTGGGCAGTAAAAACCTCAGTCCTGTTGATCCTTGGCCTGGCTGTGCTCATTATATCAGCCTAACAATTCCTGTAACTACCTGCAAATCAAGTTATGATTCCATACGCACTGATTTGATGGCTAAATATGCTTGTCAGAATCTGCTTCCTCTAACCATATTCATATAAAAAAAAGTAAATAATGGCAATTCTGCAGCCGAAGCATTTGATATCCAAATCGGCATGTTTAAACCCGAGGTATCATTTTTCGATGAATCAATAGACACTGCTGTCGATTTATGCTGCTGGTAGCTTTTTTCAACAAGGCAGCCTAAATCAACAGAACATCAAACTAGAGATGCATCAGATGTATTTTGGCAGTTAGAGTTGAAAGTGAGAGAAAAGAGTTATTTCAGCTCGTAATTTGTGTATTTCAACCACAAGATAGTTTTTGTTTTTGTTGTTGTTTTTAAAGATAATTAGTCTTGCTTCAGGGAGTTTAACTTCGTACTTCCTGATAATTTTACAGTTTTGATTTCACACCATCGCACACAGGTTTTACTTTCTATTTCTGTAACCTGTGTTGAGAAGATGATTTTCCATTAACTACTTAAGATACAGGATAAAAACTAACTTCAGTGTCATAGTACTATATTGTGTAACTTGTGCTTAAGAACTGGTTAACCTGTATGGAGGTTCCTGGTTTTAATCCCCCAGTTGGGAAGGAGCCATTTTGAGTGGAGTTTGCAGGTTCTCTCTGTGCATTGTGGGTGCTCCAGCTTCCTGCTACAGCCATCCCTCCTACCAGGGGTCTCAAATTCAAACTACATGAGGGCTGTTGAGCATCCCAACTTGTCACAAGAGGGACACTTCAAGGAGGCTGACACCTGAGTTCAGGTGTCTCACAAAAAAGAAAAAACATTCAAATGTTTGAACAGTTTGCCACCCCATTGTGCTGACAAAACGTGATGATGTTCAACGGATGGTCAAAATATTGTGCTTATTCTTAAGTGAGAATATTTCAAAACCTGACTGTAAATGATGAAAGCTTTTCTGTTTCATGATCTGTTTTCAGTTTGACCTTGCAGATGGTTTTAAGTAAAAGTTGTAATTGGTATCAGATTCTTTAAGAAAAGCTTTATGACATTATTACTTCATTTCAGTGTGTTTTCAGAGAACATGCAGAAAATCAGAGAGCATTAAAGGCATGAAGCTGATTGATTGGCTGTGTGTTTTTTGATCCGTTGTGGGATGTTGGGCTGTGTCAGGCGGCTGCACACGGGTGTCGCTGTGCTGAGTAGACTCTGACAGGTGGTGTCACTCCTACGCGCTGCGAGCTGCTTCGTCGAGCGCTGCAGATGGTGCGTTCAGAGCCGAGCGTGCCAACAGTTGCTGTTTTGGAGATGCAACACACCCTTTCAAATCCTTCTTCCCCTGTAGTGTCTCACATGATGTATTTACTTTCTCTTTAAAGAACAGCCATATTCACAAGCTGTGTTAGTGTGTATTATATTTACGACACAAATAGGAAATCATAATGTTGTGCAGAGGCGAACAAAACAACAGCGAGGCCAGAAATCACTGAGAAAACACAGTTGACAACAAAGCCATGTAATTCATGTGAAGTGAAATAAAATGAGCAGGGTTAGACAGTATGTACATGAAAAGTCAGCAAGAAATATAAATGCAGAGGTTGGTAAATATGACAAAACTACACTCAGTCCACATGCAGTTTGACAGAGAGAAGGCCATGTGATTTATGAGTATGTGTTTCACAAAAGTATTAACATGTGACAGCAGTCCTGAAAGCACAATGACAAAGAGCAAAATCGTGTAAACTTTACATTTCCTGTAAAAACAACCTCTTTCTACATTATGTGACTTTTAATTATCATTTTTCATGAAGAGCATTTCTTTACTTCTCTTAAAGTAACAGCAAACGTACATTTTAAAGACATTATTGGATGAAAAGATTGATATCACACGTCTGCATCACACGCTGTAAAAGAAGTGGACGACAAATCAGAGTCTGAAAAATGAAGCCAATACAAAGGTGTCACAAACATGCACTCTTTCTAATGACCAGCAGAGGGAGACTTTGTTCTTACTTAATTTATTACCCCAATAAATGTCTCCCCAAAGTGTTCATGGTCTCAAATTATTAGTTTAAAGTCTTCTAAATCAAAGATCATCGGTGTTTCTTTGATATAAAAATGCCTCATATGTTGAGCTGAAAACTGCAGTGTTCATCTTTAATCTGTAGTCAAAGAAACTCTTGGGAGGCAGCATAGACTGTATAAAAACATGGACAGCACAACAGCTTCGATCAAAGGAAGCCAAACTTAAAGAGGGGGTATTTTGCTTCTTTCAGTCTTTATTCTGTTCCTCTGGTACCCCTGTAGTAGCTTCATGTGATTTACAACTAAAAAGGAAAATCTGTATTTTCACTGGTGTTTTAGAAAACTCTTATTTCTTCCTCTGTCTGAAACACATTGTTTTAGCTGCTGTCTCTTTAAGGCTCTCTGCTCCACAAACCCCCTTTCCTCTGATTGGCCAGCCTTGGTGTATGAGGCCGACCCCTCCAACATATCACATGTCAATGTGAGCTTGGTAGTAGATCTTTATGCAGTGACCTTATCAGTTTAGCAAGTCGAGTAAAGATCATGTACTATTTTATCATCCAGCATTGTTACTTTGTATCTGTGTTTGAAATAAGGAAAAGCAAAATAACCCCTCTTTAAAGTTCCCCCTGGTGACTGGCTTCAGTGTAGGTCATAGAGCCTGCCTCCTCCATTATACCAGATTGAAACATGAGTCAAACTAAAAAAAGCTAAATACATGTCAAACATGAAATATTGAACAAGTGTTTATTTTTCAGAGAAGTTAAGTTTTAATTAGATATTTGATATTTTTAAGAGGGCGTGTGACATCAGCACTGACAGGTAAATGGAGGTGTGATGGAGGTTTGTTGTCAATGTTAATATGCAGTCTGTGTTTTCATTTCTCTGACCACTTTTTGAGGTAAGCACTGTTTATGCTAGGCAGAGTTAGCATGCCAAAGTCATGGTGAGTTTTGGATTGAGTTTGTTAACGAAGCTCGCTCTGCTTTCAGCTGATAATTTAGCCCTCAGTCTCTGTGTCTACTGTCCCTTCTGACTCCAAAAGGGTTCAATTTGTTTATAATATATGGTCCTTGGGTTAGATATACAGCTACTGCAAACTGCTGGTTAGCCTAGCTTAGAAAAATGACTGGAAAACTGACCAAATATCAACTGTACAGCTCACTTCTTTCTGCGTAAGCCTTTTTGTTTGAAATTTGCACACACAGAAATGTGTGTGGGCAAATGAGATAAACTTTTGTTTAAGTGATGCTTGTAGGAGACTAACGTTCACAGTTTCCAGTCTTATTCTAAGCTAAGCTAAGCTAAGCTAAGTGACTGAGTGGAATATTTTTATTTGGAATATTTTCTTTTAAATCTCAGCAAGAAAAAAACATGATTACCAAACATATCAATGGCAGTGAATAAAAGAACATTTATATAATGCTGGTGTGGACAACATCAGCCCTCTCTACTTCATAAAACTTGGGCTGCAAAATCTGAGTAACGTTTTGACATCAGCACACAGTGTTTAATCTCCTGTTGGGTCACAGTGTCTACCTGAAAAAAAACAACCAGAGAACAGTCAGTGGCATTAACCAAGGAGTACTTCAAGCTTTTAGGAAACACACTGAGCTCATTCCTTGAGTCTCTGGTTTTATGCTAGGCTAAGCTAACGGACTGCTTGCTAAAGCTAAACATTTTGATCCAAATGTATCTTAATCCAATCAATAAAGAAAATGTGTGTATTTCCTAAAAGGTTGAGCTTGTCCTTCAGGTCTGATTTCTAACTCTGAGTTCTTTCTGTGTTGTGCTATTCTACATCTGTTGTTCAGAATATTCTTTAAACATTAGAGCTTGACCGATATATTCTTTGGCCGATATCATTGGGCTGTCCATATTTTTCAGTGAGTGGGAAACTTTCTTACAGCACAGGTGGACCGGTTACAGGTTTTATGGATTATGTCATGTAAATATGCTCGAGCATTTTGGCAACTGAAGTGGATTTTTGCTCTGTTCACCCAGACGAGTAAGTGAGCTTAAAACTCTGAATTCAAACTGTTAGCAGCATCAAAATATTGGACTATTGTGAGGTCTGTTTACAGAATAACTGATCCGGCCCTATCAAAGAAAATGCCTTGTCCTTGAATGCATTTCAGTTTAGGTCATTGAACATCAAAATAAACTCAACCCAAGCTTGGGCTTTGCGTCCAATAAGGTTAGCCTTCAAGCTGGTTGCTTAGGTTCAAATCCAATCGTGGCCTCTTCCCCCCATGTCATTTCCCATCTCTCTGTTTCTTGCTCTACCTGCTGTCCTGCCTTGCATGAAATAACTTAAATTAATAAATTAATAAATAAACTCATCACATATGTCTTTAATAAAAATTAAAGGCATCCCTGAAGAGACAGATTCTGCTGAAAGTTCACAGGTTGACAGGGACACACTTTTTTACCAAAACACCAGTGACTGCGAACAATTAAACATGTTGACTGGAATTTTACCATGTGTCCAGATTCTGAACTGAGCTGCAACAGCGTGCAGTAAACTACAAGTTGGTTTCTCTTCCTGGTTATGTATATTTTGTGACTCATTCACAGTTTAAAATGAAAAAAGTTATAAGTAAAAGCTGGACCCGCAACCACATCATCAAACAAATGACTAAAATGCTAGCTAGTGAGCCTTTTCTGGCTCGTTTATCATATCCCAGGTTTTGTGCTTGTCTTTAGCCCAAGATGATAAAGACACTTAACTCAGTCTTGACATCTAACAGCCTACGCGTGACCTCAGCTAATGTCACAGAAGCATCCTGGGACTTGTGTGCTTAATTCCTCAAACATATAGTGATTTCATATCTGTCTACTTGCTAATGTCTTCTATCCACTCATTCATTTCGTAGGGATCTGGGAAGTTGTTCACGCTTTTCAAAGTCATTATTTTTAAGATCATTCACAGTCTTTGAAGGTCAATCGCACCGTGAAGCCTTACAAAATATGGTGCTCCTTCCGTTGCCTGATTGTGCACTTGTGTTTTGTACCTGCAGCAGACAATGCTCGGGGTAGTTTGGGAATTGTGGCATTATGAATCAGTCCAGCAGGGGGCGATCTAACCACAATGATTTCATCACTTTCAGCATTGTTTGCAGTCACGTGTGGTGAGCAGCTCAGCTACAAGAATTCATTAAGAATGCATAATAATGCTACATATGACGAATATTATTTATATCACCTGTCTGAGGACGTAGACATTTTCTGTTCCTTTGCATAGGCATACCGGTGCTGAAATGTTGCATAATCTATGAGGAATGAGTCTACTTTTAGTCCAACTCCAAAATCCACTTTATCAGCCGCCGTATCGGTAAAGAGTACACTTTCCACCCTTAAAATTTGTTTGTGTATCACTCTCAAAATGCATATAGCGGTCGTGCTCTAATGCCCATTATGTTCGATTCTAGAGGTGTAAAAATGCAAAAGTTGACATTAGCAGTAAGCAGAGAAACAGTAGTTCCAGTTCAAATGAGTTAAAACAGAGTCCATGCCTCGGGATCCCAGGTCTTTGTAGCTGTCAGAATCATTTAAAGTACATGAAAGTCTTTATAAAGTACATTTTGAGTAGATAGTTCCTTGTAACTGTGCATATGCAGATGCACACAGGCTGAGTGACACGTCTGTGATCAGTCTTCACTCACTACGATAAAAAAATGTCCATAAGGATGATCCTTAAAGAAAAAAAGTAGCATCCTGTCATTCAAAAACAAGAATGGGACAGAAATGGGTTTAATAAACATCACTGTGTGCATTAATTGACGTAGTAAAGCCAGTAGATCACGTTGAAGAGGGAGAAGGAGAAGGGGAATATAATCCGTGACCACCTGTCGATGGCGTTCACGTCAGTGAGGTCTGGGATTTTGATTTTGAGCTGTGAGGATCGTCTCCGCAGGCGTGTTTTCTTTGGAAATGTGTTCCTGTCCACGCTGGAGCGGCATGAGTCGCTCGCCTTGCTCGACCTCCTATACTGGACCCCTGAGTTGTCGTGCACCAGGGAGGAGGAGTTGTGGGTCTCACTCAAGGTGGTGGTGATCTCGTTCTCTCCCACCTCGTTGTGGATCTCCAAGGTTGTCAGCAGAATATTCCCCGGTGTGTCGACCTAGACACAACAGACAGGAGCGGTGTTAAAACTGGGCTGTGGGTGGAAGCTCCAGTGACTGATGACACGTGTACAGCACACATCAGACCCCGGGGCCGCCGTCTTCCTACAGGCTGACATATTACAGCCAGGGAAACAGAGGACGGCCTTCACAACCAGGTTTCCTGTCTCAAAGTTAAATCACAGCTCACAAATCAGCTCAAGGTCGAACTGGGCGGCTCTTATTCTCATGGCAGCTTTTCCTTCCACATAAAAACAAATAAATCACTCAGACTGATGCAGCCATGTAGACACAATATGAACACAGTAACACAACACAGCAGTTAGCAGGTAGAAGAGAAAGTGACCGCTAAGTATTTGTTTTTCTGCGAACTTTACTGCAAACTAACAACAGGAAGAGCTCCTATTCCGACATGTAACATAACTATAAAAGCATAAACAGATTTATCCTCAAACTTCAAATTTTTGTGTTTATAAAAAGTTTGAGGGGGGGGTCAAGGATTCATAGACTGTGGCTGAGTTTCCACATAGTTTGTTGTCATGAATAAATGTTTGTAATTTCCCATACAGAATCCTTAAAGCTCCTGCAAGATACCTCAGTTTGTGTTGATTTGGCTCCCACTATGGACAAAGCAGAATCCCTCTTGCACATGTGCACATGTACTCTGTGTGTATTTGTTTATTCTTATAAACAAATACCCTCCCCTGCTTCATTTTGACAGGGAATTATCACTTACTGGAACACAGTGGAAGAAGGCAAAAAAAAAAAGAAAAGAAAAAAAGTTTCTATGATGTGTAGTTACCCTCTTGGACTGACACCTACCTTTTTTTTAAGGATGTAAAATAAATAATTCAGTTTTAAAAAAAAAAAAAAACACGTTTAAAAACGGTAATAATTTGAGTTGACAATAACATGTTAGGAGCGAGTTAATATACATTTTAAAACACTCTAAGATTGTATTTACAATCTCTGTTGAAAGAATGAATGTTTCTCAGTGATCGACTGGTTTTGCCTGTGGTTTGTTGTTATTGAACACTTCCTGTTTTCCAGTAGGAGGAGCTTGTTGGATGCAGCTTTTCATTAGCAGCAACAGTGTGTGTTTTCTTCCGTTTATATTTTCCCCCTTTACAGATAAAAATACTGAGTTAAAATTTATATTTTATGTTGAAAGTTTTACTTTTAAGTGATGCTGAACTTCTGTATGTTTTGTGGGCATTCAGAATCATTAAACTTTTGGATGAAAGCCAGCAACAGCGTGTGTTTTCTTCTGTTCTTATTTCCCCCTTTACAGCACACTGTGCAGGGTTGTAACAGTTTCAGAGAAAAAAATAAATTATCTTTAACAAATGGTCTTTTTTTCTGATGGTCTGGTTTGCTTTTATAGCTTGTAAAGAAGCATCAGTACAAGTTTCAGCCTGTTTCATAAACACTCTTCAGAGGAGCTTTAAGGAGGCAAGCTTTAGACTATTTCCCTTTCAGAGTTTAAAATCCCACTCCATCTTGTTTACCGGTGAAATCTGTTTAACTGTTCTAGATTTTATTCTTGTATGTAATTCTAAACACCAAAGTCACACAATGCCAAAAAAAACTTTAAAGAGGCTGTGAGGACTGTCTGTTTGAAGTGGATCACAGTGACACCTTTTGGCTTGAATCAAACACACACTGTCATGATGTCATGACTCTTAACAAGGGGTGTGTTTACTTTGGAAATGAATGGAGATCAGATCTTCTTTTTAACACTACTTTTCTTTGTTCAAGACAACTTTTTACCAGATACAAGGTGATGAGGTAAGGTATTTATTAACAGCGCTGTTGTTTGAAACAATGCTACTCGCAGCTTGGTGCTCTGAGGTTCAGCTGTAGGCTAACATATAATGTTAGCATCCTCGTTATAGCCTACTGGTGCTGCTCATCTACCAATCAGAGCTAACGTAACCTCACTCTTCATTTTATTGACAGACTCTCAAGTTTGATCAGATCACTGCAGAATAACTGCTGCATGTGGGTTAGAATGAACATTATGACAAACAGCTTTAGCCGTGTTTTAGCCTTTAGCTCGTGTTTTAGCCTTTAGCCTGTGCTCTATCAATCTCCTATTTAGCTTTTTTCTGCACTGACATCCTTTTTCTGTCTGACAGTTCAGCTCCAGTGTCTACACCATCACTACAAAACAAATCCAAGAAAGAGTTTTCAGCAGAGAAAAACACAGATCTCTCTTCTCACTAGTGCTCAAAGGTGTGACAGTGTGGTGCTGTCATAGACTTCCTGTTCTCTGGTGGCTTTGAAGAGTATGATCTGAGGGCTGTGTCTGGTTAAAGAGTTAAGGGTTATCCCTAAAATAAGGAAGTTTAATCTGTTGAGATTATTCCTGCGATGCTGTCAGAAGATTAAAATACCAATCTCAGTCCTGAAGAAGTCACACTGACATCTTGACACAAAAACATGAAAAAGGCCCAGCTCAGCAATGATAAAATTCCCCTTTGAAAAACCGAAGAAGAAAAACAACCATGTGAATCTTAAGTGTAACAGCTAAAGTATAGTGTTAGTGTTTTACTTACTGGAGAGAGTCCCTGAAGTCCTTGTTCTGTGTGCTTTTGTATGGAAGAGGTCAGAAAGAAGGTGTAGTGAGTTAAATAGAAGGTTTTCTAATAATTTGGTGAAGATCAAACAAAACCAGAAATTGGCTTGTTTGCAGTTGGAGTACACGATGTGTCAGGGCCACATGCACTTTAAAACAACGCAAACAGCACAGACAGAGAAATATGACATGATGGTCTCAGCAGAAATGGTTCAGGTTGATCAGGAGGAAGTTAAACTTTCCCTCAAAGAAGCAAAGTTTACGCTGAGGTTTCACAGCAGTGACTCAGCAGGAAGTGACAGACTCACCCGTCGTGAGTGACGCCGCCCTTGTACCTGATTGGACATTTTAAGAGAAGAAGTCTTGCAATTTCCTCCTTCCTGGATGGACTGGCCGGAAGAAACATGAACAGAAACCTTTGAGCTCTGAGCTTTGGTCATGTGTGAGACTGTATGGTCTGAACAGAAGCTGTTTGACATGGAGGTGGACGTGGACTCATAGTGTAAAAAAACAACTTGAAATCCATCTGATGGCCTCCAGTGTCAAAACATGAAGCAGATCCAGAAACTGCAGTTCATCAAAAGACCACCAGAGGCTGGTTCCAAACACCAAGCATGACAGACTGAAGCCCTCCTTTAAACAGTGATTTATGGTGATTTAAAGAATTAAGAAGCAGAGACATCAGGCTGCAGGTGTTCTGTTAATCTACTTTTGATTTTGGCTGATTTTGACGAAATGTTCTGCTTTATTTATTCTGTTACATCATGTGTTTAAATACTTTGATTGCACATATTTTGCTTTGTGATGTAAGTATGGCTTCTCTTCCACTTTGCGGATGTACTCTGTGTGTATTTGAAGAAACTCTGTGGACTGTGCTGCTTAAATTGTCCAGGATGAAGAGATTCTGAACCTCAATGAGTTTTGATCCCAAAAATAAAATAAAATAAAATAAAATAAAAATGATAATATTTTTCTTTAAATAGAAGTAAAACAAAAAAGTAAAAACAGAAATCAAATCAAATCAAATTTTAATGAAGATAAATAAATAAAATTATCTAAAATAATAATACTTTAAAAAATTGCTCCCAACAAAATAATAGTTTAGAAACCATTCAGTTCTCATCATGGCGACCTGTCAGCTAAATCAAAGCTTTAGAATTGTTTATTTTTTCTTCTCATCCAAACTTGGTCCCTTGTAGCAGGAATATGATCAGCTACCAGCTGATTTACTGTCACCCTGCTATAAACCGTGTATGGTTCTAATCCACAGAGACTTCATGCAGCCATACATAAAGCATGTTACTGTTTTCTGTATTTTGCAATTAAATGCACAACAGTAACACTAAGATTTTGATTTCCTTTAATGAAGTTAGTTGACTAATAGTTTAGAGCTCTTACAGATCCACTCTGTAGCTCTACAGAAGACTTTTTGCTTTTCTTGTATTTTTTTCTCTGGTTCTTCTTTACATTTAGAAGAGAAGCTCAAGGTGAGTTGTAGGTGGTTGATACTTTCATATCCTCCATGCTGATCTTTGAACCCCATGGCTGTTCATCGTGAACCTGCAAAGTGATCACTGTAAATGTTCTCTTGATTCCATTAAATTCTCACCTTGGGTTTGTCAAATTTCTCCCGGTCATTATTCGCCTTCTGAGCCTTCTCAGCCAGTTTCTTCTGCATCTGGGGTCCTCGACCAAAGAAGATGTAGTTGACGAAGGCGTACTCCAGCAGAGCCAGGAAGACGAACACGAAGCAGCCCATCAGGTACATGTCGATGGCTTTGACGTACGGGATCTTAGGCAGAGTCTCTCTTAAGTGGGTGTTGATGGTTGTCATGGTCAGGACAGTGGTGATCCCTGGAAGGTAAGGGATGAAAATGAATTAAAAACAAAGAGTGAAAACTTAAAAAAAAAAAGTTTATTTCTGTGTAAATTCAACATTTAAAATCCAGCTGCTGACAAAACATATCGCAGAGAGATCAATCCATGTCTCAAATGAAACATCTGTCTGCAAGGCTCGCAAAACATTTCTGAATCCAACCTCGCTTATACTCCTAACAAAGATATGAACCCATCACAGACGGTAATGACGTTTCTGTGGTTTCCTGTCCTCTGGTGCAGGAACAAACGTTTTCCATTAAATGGTACAACAACATTTGAGGTAAGGTCAAAAACAAGTAAAAGCCTCCTTCCATGCTGCCTCTTTCAGCTCTAATCTACTTGGCTAAGCAGAAAATGCTCCACTTTACGGTTTACAGCTCATGAAGCAAACAACGAGTAAACAGAGTCAGCAAATACACAACAAACAGCAGTGTAGTAATTCTCCTGATAATGTGCACCATCAACAATAAATGCGTCTGTGCTGTTTTCGTCTCCTGTATGGCTCACCGACCTGGACCGTGTGTCTATTTCTGTCGACTCAGGCTTACATAATTAAACCAAAAACGACGCACTGTACGGTACTGTAGGTGTGTGGGTGTCAGGAGCACTGTGGGTGTGAGGCATTGATTCCTGCAGAACAAAGGCAGGAGCAGGAATCTCAAGTCTCTCTGAGCTCACAGGAGAGAGTTACTCAACAAATCCCACTAATATCATCAGCTCAGATTATTTCTTATATTATAGCTTCAAAAATTAAAGGACAGAGGCAGGACTGACTGTAACGTGACACCTTACTCCTCTCAGTAGACTACTCCTTTTTCCACCCTGTTGTTTGAAAATAATCTGATCAGATTAAATCTATTGGATAGAATCAAACTTAAGAGTCTGTTTGTTAAAGGTAAGAAAGGATTATGGATTACAGATTGGATCAGGTGGTTCAATCCTTCTTTTTATCCAGATACAACACTCAGTTTGTGTTTTCCAAAACCTTTAAGGAGGGATTGGATGACTTTTATCCAAAGAATCAGGCTGCTTCTGATCCCAGCAGGAATGAATCTGATCAAACTGGGCAGACAAAGCACCATTTTTACAGATTGGTTGACATTTAAAGCATTTTTAAATCCTTCTACACTTTGATGCTGTCATGTTTCTGTGGTAAAGAGCTGAATTTGAAGGTGAGTTTTTCTGTCCATCAGTTGATCTGCGTTACAGCTCTCACTTAGGATTGTGAGCTGAGGGCTCAGCCTTAAAGCTGGGATCAGGATCTAAGACATCCACAGGGAGCTTGGAGGAGAATCGCTGCTCCTTCGCATTGAGAGTCTGTTGTGGTGGTTCATTTGATAAAGACGCCTCTCTGGAGGTTTTTCTGGGTACGCTCACCTGAAAGCAGACCTCAGGGTAGACCCAGAGTTAATCAGAGGGATTATATATCCCACCTGGCCAGGGAATGGATTGGCATCCCCCAGGAAGAGCTGGGAGAGGAATGTCTGGGATGACTTGTTCAGACTGCTGCCTCTGTGGCCTGATCCAGGATAAGATAATAGATATATGGAAGATTTATTGATTTGTCCAATAATTCACAGAGAATCTGTTAAAGTATAGTCATTTTCACTCATACACCCCTGATATTTATGGGAAGCTTTAGTACATTTGTTCTTAAAATGCAGCTGCCATGTCAGGGGCATGCACCTGTTTTCAGGGTCTCTGCAGGTTTCAACAAGTCAAATTTAAGACTTTCAAGACTTTTTAAAAAAAACACACAATTTAAGACCCAATACAATTTAAGACCCAATACAATTTAAGACCCATTTCACATCCATACTGACAAAAAAGTACAAAAGGCGTGAGGAAAATCAGAGGCATGGATTTACTTGCAAGGCATTTGAATTTGTTCACAGCTCTGCTGTAACCACAGACTGTTGGCTGTAACACAGCTGACTACACAGGCTTTGGTTATGTTGTAGAAATCAAAACATTTAAAAGCAGAACTGAAGTTCATGCATTTGTTTTAAACAAAAGTAACATTAAAACACTTTTAAGACCTTTTGAAATCATATTATACAGTAGATGATTCATTTGTTAACTATTTCTTTTAGTGATTTCTGTAAAAATCAGTCTCTAAGTGGCTCAAACCTCCTCGTTCCATCATCACAGACTGATGAACTCAAAGCTCTCCTGTCCCTCAGGCGTCTCACCTGTCCCTCAGGTGTCTCTCCTGTCCCTCAGGTGTCTCACCTGTCCCTCAGGTGTCTCACCTGTCCCTCAGGCGTCTCTCCTGTCCCTCAGGTGTCTCTCCTGTCCCTCAGGTGTCTCACCTGTCCCTCAGGTGTCTCTCCTGTCCCTCAGGTGTCTCACCTGTCCCTCAGGTGTCTCTCCTGTCCCTCAGGTGTCTCACCTGTCCCTCAGGTGTCTCACCTGTCCCTCAGGTGTCTCTCCTGTCCCTCAGGTGTCTCACCTGTCCCTCAGGCGTCTCTCCTGTCCCTCAGGTGTCTCTCCTGTCCCTCAGGTGTCTCTCCTGTCCCTCAGGTGTCTCTTCATACCAGATGATAAGTGGTCAGTTTTCTGCAGTGTTACCTGCTGCGTAAACATCATCAAACTCTGCTTCTGACCAAGGAAAATGTTCTCCATTAGGGGGCGATGTGGGACAAATATGTCAGCATGTTTTTATGACAGGATCAGGATCTGGATTTGATCAGGATTGTTTTTCATATTCAGACTATTTTGACCTGAAATCAATATTTTTTAGCTCCAAATATTTCTTACCCTGTCCTCTGAATGTTTTTTTATGCACTATTCTTTTCTTTTTCTGAACCATTACATTGTTTTAATCCGATCTTGTGTCCTCTGATGTGTTTTTTGAACCCTCACATTTTCACATCCTGATAAATTCATTCATTTAAAGACGTCAGCTGTAAGAGTTGTTGAGTTTCTGCTGAATGTTCAGAGCTTAAGCTTCATACAAGCAGCCTATGACCAGTCCAGATGTAGTCTAGTGAGATGTTATGAGATAGACTTAGTTTTTTTTTGTGATGTGACCTTTACAGAAAATGTAAATGTAGACATCATTTAGAACATGACTCATTTCAGTGCCACATTGTGCGATGAAAGCTGAAGACCGTATGAAAATGGATCTTGGGTCACAATCGGCTCCCTGACATGCCCGTTGAGAAGACACTGATTTAGTCCTTCATGTAAAGTCACAGGTCTAAAAATCCTCCTTGAGGACTTGTCCCCTGAACCAGTCTGACACCACAGAAGTGTTTGTAAATGTAGCTGCTCGGCAGACCTCTCTCAGTGAACTACATCCATCTTTAAATCACAGCAAGGTGCTCGCTCTGACAAAGTCAGTCCTCTGTGTGCAGAGGTGCTGAGGGAGAGCTTCTTAGAGCTAAAGATGAATGCAGATAGTGATGCTGGGGTGTTTTCCAGCATTCTCCTCACTTTTAGTTTCAGTCTCGGGAATAAGTGGAGAATGTGAGTCATCCCGGTCCAGTGTCCTGTTACACCACAGAGCAGCAGCGTGTAACAGGCTGAGAGGAACACACAGCTTTAACTGATTCACTGAGGGTTAAACTTATCGTTTTATGTGAGGAGAAGTCAGAAGTGATACAACTCAAGTCAAACATCACACCAAAAGCACGTTTCTTTACATATGTCAAAAAGGTGGAAATCATTTTTTTTACAAAAACTACACACATGAAGCAACACCTGTGAGTTAATTCAGACAGACGACTCAGCTGCACTGATTTCAGATTAGTGACGTGTCATCTCACAACCACCTGGTAAATTTATCCACCCAACTCGGCGGTCCATCAGAGCTATGAGATGTCTAGTGCCTCCCTCTTCTCTGCCCTGCTAGAGTCCTCTATCCAGCCTCACCACCTGCAGACTCTGAACAGGTGGTTTCAGATATTAGCTCATCACTCCTCCTGTTTCTGCAAGTAAAATAAATCTAACAGAAATCAGAAGTTAAACCAGAAAACCAGGAAAGCTGGACGGCCCTTTGGGGAGTTTTCTGCTGGTGTTGAAGAGAAACTGAGCTGAAATAACAAACTCCACAACAGTTTCTACGACAGTCTGATACTAATCAGCATTAGTTACTTCAAACTCTATCAAACTGAGATGCTCTGACAGGAAAATACAGTTCAAACTGACTCGTATATCAGTGACTTGATAAGCAAAAACTTTCTGAAGATAAAGAAAAGCACAGAAAAGTCTCTAAATAGAGCCTAAACATGCACCAACTGTTTTAAAATGAGCTCAATGACATGCTACAGTTGATGCCGTCTCTAGCACCTGTTAGCCTCTGTCCTGGTTTTATCATCTTTAATGCAAGAAAACTGTACAGCATATCTTCTCAGGTTGAATCTGCAACTACATAAACATGAGTGTTGCCTCTTATTGATAAAATAAACCTGCAGCCTGAGCTGATATCAATTCTCTGCCGAACATCAGGAGCCGCTCTGCTCAAAGCCTGCAGGCAGAAATCATGAGGCTCCACCGCCATGACCGACTGAAGGTGAGCCTACAGAGGGGAGGTCAATCTACAGCACAGACGTATCATACCTAATGCGACCCTGGCAGCCGAGGCGTCGTAATTTATCCAGAACGACACCCAGGAAAGGATGGTGATGAGGATGGAGGGCATGTACGTCTGCAGGATGAAGTATCCGATGTTTCTCTTCAGCTTGAAGCTCAGAGACAGACGAGGGTAGGCACCTGCAGGAAGAAGAGACGAGAGGACATTTAATCTAAGAGTGTAGCTGTGTTTAACCGATGAGTTTTCTTCAATGTATTTTTAAAATATCAACTTCATGATTTTGATTAAAAAAACACACATTTCAGTATCCTCATAACACCACTTTTTATTTCACAGATGCAGACTGCTTAATTGTCTACTATAAACACAATCTGACCAGAAGCTGTTAAAATATTTACAGACATTTCTTTGAGTTCCTCAGCGTCATGATTTGACCCTGACTGTATTGAGCGCTCTGATAATGCACTCTGTATCATCTTCTTTAAAATATTCAGATGATATCCATCAAACTCGCTGTTAACTCAGCTGTGGGAATAATCTCTGTTTGGAGCCTCTGAGTTTTTGTATAATAAGAGAATAATTCATGCTATTGGAGCTCCGCCTCATGAATTAATGATATTTCTGTAAGAACAACCCCCGAGTTTTTATCAGAAACTCTGTGAAGCAGGGAGCTAATTACCTCCGCATAGGATCACTGGCCCTGATGTGTCAGTGAGAGACGTCACCATACGATTCAAATCCACTCATTTAGATTTTTAAGTTCATGATCTCATCATCGAATAGAAGACAAAACGTAGATCCTCTGACACAGAAACTGACCGCAACACGCTCAGACTTCTAAATCAGTCACTTCCTCATTCAAACTGAAAATGGATCCTGAGGATCTGCAGCAGATCTTTGTGCTTAATCCAGTTTGAATTGATCAAAGTGTTCATCCTTTTTGCAGACAAACCTTTTTTTTTCTTCCAGCTGCGTGATGTTCATTTGTTGATGATTTCTCTTCGAAACATTAAGGGGAGCATTCAAGGTTGCTGGAAAGTTTGAACATGTCATGGCCAAACAAACCTGAAGCATTTCTTTGCACTTACTAAGGTTTCTCTTTCCTCTTTAAATCCTTGCTCGTGTTGTATGTTGCTTTGAACAAAAGCGTCTGCTAAATAAAATTGTAGAATTGTAGAGATGTTGACATCCTTCATAAATTCTGTGATACAGGTACTGCCATCTTTGGCTGGGAGGTTATTAAAGTTAATGAAATAACACAAACAAGAGGTGAAAAAACATTTTGGTTGACTTAATTAAAATAAAAATGAGGCTTTACAAAAAGAAAAAAAGCTGTATTGACTTAAAAAGAACTAGATAATAACTAAAACAAACTAAAATGTCTTTAGTTTTTTGTCTTTGTCACTCTGTTTCCTACATGATCTTAGTATTTTAGGTGGGTATGAAATAAAATGTTTACTTCACTCCTGTTGGCGCATGCACACAACTTTGTGTGCGAGCAAGTTGGGAGAAAGCGGCAGAGCCTGATTTGGGATTACTTTGAATATGACTGTGTCTCTGAGAGGAAAAAAAACTAATAAAAACTCATCTAAAACAAAGCTTTTTAAAAAAAAACAAAATTAAAAAACAGAAAAATGACCAAAACAAAACTGGAAAAAAAGAGTAAGAGAGACAAATTAAAACTAAACTGAAACTGAAAACAAAAAGTCAAAAGGAAATATAAATAAAAACTAAAGAAAAATACAGAAGTATTCTAATCTTACTCTGCTAACAATAAAATGTCCAATTTGGATATTCAGCAAAAACTGCACTGGAACACAGAGGCTTTTTTTTTTTGCATATAACTTTTTGTGAATTGGAAAATGTAGTTTTGTTTCATTTTCACAGGTTAAGTGAGCACCAAATCCCCCCCCCCCCCCTTGCTTGAGGCAGGAACCAACCGACACTGATAAAAACAAATCTGAGTGGAAGTAGACTTAACTTAATTAAATCTGTGATATCAACAATAAACTGCAGGTCAGTGTTTGTACATGTGTTTTTGCATGCTAACAAGATGCTAAATAAAGTGGCGACTGTAAATTTAAACATAGCCATACAACAGTTATAAAAACCTCATATTTATAGGTATGATAAGTTTACCCAGTGTTTCCAGTTAACCTGTTCACCTGTGGAAGGTTCCAAACAGTTGTTTTTTTAACATTCCTCAACTTTCTCAGGCTTTTGTTGCTCCTGTCCCAGCTTTTTAGGAACATGTTGCAGGCATCCAATTCAAAATGAGTGAATATTTGTCATAAAAACAATAAAGTTTATCAGTTTGAACAATAAATGTCTTTTCTTTGTAGTGTCTTCAATTGAATGTAGATTAAATGGGATTTGCAAATCACTGTATTCTGTTTTTATTTATGTTTTACACAGAGTCCCAACTTCATTGGAATTGGGGGTTGTATGAACGTGAGCGAGAAGATAGTCAATATATTATTTCAACAACAAACATCACCATAGTTTGCTTTATCAGTATAATATTTTTGCTCAGCCCTCATGTGTTCTGATGCTTTGGAGCAACATAAATGATTCATCACTTTATGTTTTTTTAGTCAGTGGAAAGCATTATGGAAATCTCACCTGTAGAAAAGACCACGTTTCTGGACACCAGTTTGTAGTCGACTATGGAGAACTGTGGCAGCTCGATGCGTGTCACCCCGGTCACAGCGTTGTCTCCTCCTTTCCAATAGAACTCTATGTCGTCTGTCGTGTATCCGTCTGCAGAGACACCAAAACACAGCATAAAGTGAGAATTTCTTTAAAGTGTGTTCCAAACAGCCCAGAGCTGAAATTATTCTTTAATCCTTGTCTGCTTAGGGGAGATCTGTTGGCTGATTTAGAAGGATATGACTCCATGAGCCACACCTGCTGATCCCACAAGATGTAAATCTTCCCGTGTGTGTGTGTCAATGCAGGCAGACATGCTTATACATGTATGAAACTATAAATGTTATTAGTTTTAGCCAAACACGTCATGAAGACGTATGTAGGACTCTTCATAACTGTACTCGGATGTGGAAATACTGCCTGTTTGAGGTATTTTTGCAGCTCTATCTGTAGAGGGTGCAGGAGGCAATCACCCTGAGATACGACGGCATAATAAATCGAAAGTAATTCAGCAGTCAGTGCACTTTCTGTCCAGAGGAGATGAAGAGTGTGAGAACTTTTTTATGAGGCTAACAGTGTGGTTCATGGGGTTGAAAAAGTGCAGCTGTCTGTTGTATTTCTTTACTGCGTACAAGATGTCACGCTCAAACTTACAACTCTCGATTTCCAGAGTGCAGTTCTGTTCGTCCAGCGGGTATCTCCTCAGATCCATCATGCAGGCCGCTGTCGTCGTGATTCTGCAGCACAACAAAAACAGAGGAGAGGCGCATAAATCAGGTGACCTCGTTTTAAAAGGTGTGGATCTTTCATGAAGACAGGCCGTCGTAGCTCAGTGTCACAAAGAGGCAGAAGCAAAAACAGAGTTTTACAGATAGTAGAGATAAAAAAAAATCTAATTCATTTGAGAGAAATTTATGCAGGAAAGCAACTTGGCAATCCACAGACAGTCATCTTTATCTGTTTGGAAGTTGGAGTCGACGATTACTGCTAATGGCACTTACTTCTTTTCAGAGCTGCAGTGTTAATGGAGAGAATCCATCCAGCCCAAATAAACACATGAGATGTGTTGTGTGATTTGAGCTGATGTTAGCTGGGAGAACTGCAGCCCTAATGGCTTCATGAGAACAAATAAAACATTGAAACCCTTCATACGCTTCACTGTATCTATGGTAGACTACATTTGATAGCATGAAGCCAAGAGTAAATCAAATATTAGACGCCAGTGTGCTCAGAGTGTGATGATAAAACTTGCACAAACTGAGGACACAGGATATTTATACTGCCGACTGGTCAGTTAAATCAGTATGTAAGTGTTGTAGCTTATATGTTGCCTACAGGTGCTTTTCATCTGCAGGAACTTTCTCAAGAACAAGGAACTTTTCAGGAACTATGCTTTTTGTTGCATGAACTGGGGTCTAAATTTAGTTTTGGGGTATAAAATTTACCTCTTTATCTGCTGTCCAGGGCCTAGGGTTGATTATTTCTGATTGGCTGAGCAATGCATCTGAGTTTACTTTTATATCTGTGTCAATGTGTGAAAGTATTCTCATCACATGAGTATTTAATGATAATCAATAGCCATTTGAGAAGGACGCATCCCGCTGAAAGTCATCAATCAACAGGCTTGTTTTTTTTGTAAGCAGAAACACAGGTCGATCTCTGCGTTCTTCATCCTATAGATGGTGGAGCGGTCCAGTGGTTTACTGTTTGAATCTGTTTCAGGCTTTTTGAAATGGCTTCGACCACTTTATCACTAGCTCTTATCTCCTTTCAAGTGTCAACAAATCCATTTGCAGTGTATTAAAGAGCCATCAAAACCAACACAATTTCCTCCATGCTAACAGACTGACTGAGGACATGCAATAACAGTGAAATGTATCAACAGTTTGAGAATATCTGCAGTGGAAACAGCGAGAAAAGTTGTTTCTTCATGCTGTCAGTCATCTGACAGACACTGATCCCCTTCCAGTGATTACAAGAAATGAAGATTATAAATACAAAATTGCCAGTGTTGTTGTAAATGGTCTCAATGTTTGTGTGAGTCATATAAAGGCATCACTTTTAATTTCAACCAATTACAATCAGGTTATTTGACTGACTCCACTAGATGAAAAGTTTAATGCTTCTCTATGTTTGTAAAAGAAAAGATGGTCATAATTTTAAAATATGTGCTGTATGAACGTTCTGAAAATGGAGCTTCATCTATAGCATGCATAAAAAGATGGACGGCATGACAGCTCCTTTTAAAAACATTTAGAGCTCCCCCCTGTGGCTGGCTGCACTATAAGTCAAAAAACTCCCCTCTTTCATGTTACCAAATGGAACATGGGTCAAATTATGTCAACTCAGTTTTTCTCATACACGTTTTCTGTGATTCAATTTAGTTCTCATTTACCTTATTTTTTTCTGAGAATTTTAGTTTTTATTAGCTATTTGATGATATTAAAAGAGGTATGCTTTGATTGACAGCTCCCTTGATGAATCAGGAATTAGCAGGAGAGGCAGATTAAAACAATGCATCAAACACAAAAACAAGTGATTTAACTTTTCTTTGATTATTGTTGTGTGTGTAGACTGCATCTAACTGATGCATCTGGAGGGTTCAGAAAACGGCAAACTAAGCGGTGCTTTTACGTTAGGTGAATGCTGCAATATGAGTGGAAGGTCGCATTGAAAGTTAGAGTTTAATTTTTGGTTCATTTTGGTGCCTTTGTTGCCTTTGAATAAATATTCATAGATTATTCATTATATTCAGTGACCTTCTCAAGGCATTTCCCAATAGCGAATCCCTCTGTTTCATCTATTTTTCATTTGTTGTTTTTTTTTAAGTAGAATATGGTTTTAAAGTTTCATCTTATAAAATGTTTGAATAGACTGATTTTTCATGCTTGAAACTTACTCAAGGTTCCATCACCTCAAGGAAACTCCTAAAATAAAGTTATAAATACTGTTATGGCGGATTGACACTGACATAGGCCTCTCCTCATTCATGTTGGGCTCTGAAACCTCTAAGCTGTTGACCCCTGGCCTGATTGTGCTCATTATTTCTGTTTGTTGTTTGAGTCGCACTAAATACGATCTGGCTTAGACACGACTCGTTTTATTCTAGAAGTCACTGGGCTTTTTCAGGTGGTTTTAATGCACAACTTCCTGTCCGGCTTGATCTGATATCTGTAAATTAAATCTGTATTTTCGCTTTCACCCTGACAACGGACAAACACTGGAAGGTTTTTCACTAACTGGGTCAGAGTCTTTGCTCACCTGAGGCCATAGAGAACAGTGCCATCTGGGTGTAGACGGATCATACGATTCTTCACAGTAACTCCGTGAACAAAAGACTTCTTGTCGTTGAGGAAGTAGGTGTCTGGGACCCAGAGCTGGTCTGCCACTCTGTTGTCCAGGGTCAGGTTCAGAGGGATCCCTAAATACGCCAGCCTCTTGTCCCTCCAGTACTGCTGGAAGTACATGGTCAGCGTGTAGTCCTGTGGAGACAAAAAGAGCACTTTCATTTGTTTTGGTTTATTTTATCTGGTCTTGCGATAGGTAGATAGATAGATCCGTTCCAATGTCGGCTGCATCCTGGAGATGTGAGCCTACTTGAAGGAAACTCCTCTGTCTGCAGACAACAACCCACTGCTTCACATAAACTAAAGGATGATTGCAACCTCTGGTCTAAAAATATGAGACATTGTTGAAGTGCTTAAATCTACATCGAGTGTCCACTTGAGGCTGGCTCTGGAAGTACCGGAAGTCACGTACACACCAAGCAAGAAAAAGGTATTTGCTAATTATGCTAAAAGCAAGCACTGTACGGGTGGGGGTATTCTAACTCTGCAGTTTAGACAATATTAAGATCACCAGTTCATCCAGTCAGAGGCACAGCTCAGCTCATGTGACTACCAGGCACCTTATGGGTGTAACTGTGGAGACTCAAAGCCCACCTCATTTCCAATATGGCCGCGCCGGCCATTTTGCTTCAAAAATTTGTTTCAGACACAGACAGGTGACTTCGAGGAGGCAACGTCCATTAATTATACAGTCTGTGATCTAGATAGATAGATAGATAGATAGATAGATAGATAGATAGATAGATAGATAGATAGATAGATAGATAGACTTCATAGATTTTACTACCACCCATCATTCATGCTTTGACATCCGCCTCTTTTAATAATTTATTTGTATTTCATTCCCCGCTCACTCCTTCAGTGGATCCATCCAACACAAAAGCTTTTCCGGTCTTTAATGGAGCTCTTTACTAGCTCACCCGGCTTTGTTCTGCTGACTAATGCTCTCTTTAATAAATAAGCACTTCTAAGGAAATAAACAAAAGCTTGGCCCTGTACTGAAAAATGGCAGCATTTCAATCCTCCAGAGCATGAATATATTCACAGTCAAGCTTTTGTAATGCCAAGATTTCTTTTGCACATCAAGATCAATCAGAGTATTTATTTTTACACTCTCAACTAATCATTTTTAAGGTCCTCACCTGAGAACTGCTGACCACTTTTATTTATAAAATAAAGAGCTGAGGTTACTGTTGTTGATTCTGTCATTAAAAACAACACAGCTTGGTGAAAAGTGCAGCTGAAGCATTCAGGACTGATGAATTCTGGGCTCGTATTGTGTTTGGTATATATAACACACTGTGTGGTTTGACTGATGGTATAATATGATATCATATTGATTCCTGTGAATAATTTAGCCTGTGTGTACAAACAACCAGAGGATGTATTAATTCACCGACCCTGTATAAGAAGCTGACTGTTATCAAGAAAACAGGGTTGGTCGTCATCTATTCAATGATCTTTATTTTTTGCTAAGGTAAAAAAATAAAACACAAATCCCCCCGAAATAATGTTTAATAAAAGTAAATGAACTCTTTTTGAACTTTTTGCCTGCAATGTGTTTTTAAGCAAATGGGTTTGGGGCATGTTTAGCATTGTGTTGCATCACCTCTTCCTTTAACAACACTGTAAATGTTCAGAAACAGAGGACACCAGTTTCTGGTGTTTTGAAGTGAAATGTTGTCCCATACGTCATTATTTCATTATGTGGTTTTTGTTTTGATGGATGACAATCCTGAGTTAAGCACTTGGACTCCTCTACTACAGAGCCCTGCTGTTGTAATCTGTGCAGAATAGTGTTTGGTAGCATTTTCTTGCTGAAATACATGATGTCCTCCTTAAAAAAGGGATTGTCTAGGGCAACAAATATTACTCAAAACCCTGGACATGTTGTTCTGCAATCATGGAGTCTTTCAAAATGTGTAAGTTAGCTATTCTGTTGCCACTTATACATCCCCATACCATCACAGATGGTTGCTACAGACCATACACACACACACACACACACATACACACACACACACACACACACACACACACACACACACACACACACACACACACACACACACACACACACACACACACACACCGGCCACTTTATTAGGCACACCTGTCCAACTGCTTGTTAACGCAAATTTCTAATCAGCAAATCACATGGCAGCAACTCAATGCGTTTAGGCATGTAGACATGGTCAAGACGGTCTGCTGCAGTTCAAACCGAGCATCAGAATGGGGAAGAAAGGTGATTTAAGTGACTTTGAATGTGGCATGGTTGTTGGTGCTAGACGGGCTAGTCTGAGTATTTCAGAAACTGCTGATCTACTGAGATTTTCACGCACAATCATCTCTAGGGTTTACAGAGAATGGTCTGAAAAAGAGAACATATCCAGTGAACGTCAGTTCTGTGGGTGAAAATGCCTTGTTGATGCCAGAGGTCAGAGGAGAATGGCCAGACTGGTTTGAGCTGATAGAAAGGCAACAGTAACTCAAACAACCATTTGTTACAACCAAGGTATGCAGAAGAGCATCTCTGAACACAAAACATGTTGAACCATGAGGCAGATGGGCTACAGCAGCAGAAGACCACACCGGGTGCCACTCCTGTCAGCTAAGAACAGGAAACCGAGGCTATAATTCACACAGGCTCACCAAAATTGGACAATAGAAGATTGGAAAAATGTTGCCTGGTCTGATGAGTCTCAATTTCTGCTGTAACATTCAGATGGTAGGGTCAGAATTTGGCGTCAACCACATGAAAGCATGGATCCATCCTGCCTTGAATCAACGGTTCAGGCTGCTGGTGGTGGTGGGGTTGTAAAGGTATGGGGGACATTTTCTTGGCACACTTTGGGCCCCTTAGTACCAATTGAGCATCGTTTCAACACCACAGCCTACCTGAGTATTGTTGCTGACCATGTCCATCCCTTTATGACCACAGTGTACCCATCTTCTGATGGCTACTTCCAGCAGGATAACGCGCCATGTCATAAAGCTGGAATCATCTCAGACTGGTTTCTTGAACATGACAATGAGTTCACTGTACTCACTGTACTCCACAGTCACCAGATCTCAATCCAATAGAGCACCTTTGGGATGTGGTGGAACGGGAGATTTGCATCATGGATGTGCAGCCGACAAATCTGCAGGAACTGCGTGATGCTGTCATGCCAATATGGACCAAACTATCTGAGGAATGTTTCCAGTACCTTGTTGAATCTGTTGAAGGATTAAGGCAGTTCTGAAGGCAAAAGAGGGTCCAACCCGGTACTAGCAAGGTGTACCTAATAAAGTGGCTGATGAGCGTATAGATTCATCTGAGGGTCTGAGGATCATAATCACACAGCACTGGTTTAGTCTTTGTCCCATTTCAAAATCAACATTTCACACAGCATCCCAGCCTTCTTTGGATTCATGTTTCCGTCTCACCTTCTGTTTAGTCAGCTTTATTTTGAGGTACTGTTCTCTCTGTGTTGTTTTCAGTTTTACTTCCTGTTCTGGTGTCATCCTGTCTTGTTGATTGTTTGCTCTGCTCTGATTGTTTCCAGCTGTTCCTCTCACCTTGGTGTGTGTATTTGATGTCAGTGGCTTTCCTTGTCCTGTGCCAGTTCGTTATTGTCTTGTCACCTCGATCCTGTGCCTCTCTGTTCACATCCATTGTTTCAAGTCAAGTGTCCTAAAGATCTCGAGTGTTTTGTTTGTTCTTGTAGATAAGACTTTTCCAGCTTAGCTGGGAATTTTGTGTCTTTCTTGTGGATTAGATTTTTCAGCACTGCTGAAATTTTGTTTTGTTTTTTAATTTATTTGTTGAATAAAAACTCCTTGTTTCATCATTGACTGTGACTTTGAGGTTTGGGTCCTTACTCTGAGCCCTGTCAATTTGAGGTTATGAATCAGTGGTACTCTATACCTTTCTCTTTCATCTTCATATTGAGGAAAGTCCACTGACATATTTTTCTAAACTGTAGATGTAGCCCCTGTAGTAATGTGTATGACACAGTATTTTTCTAGAGGAATCCTCAGCTTAAGACATGGCTGTTTTACTTATTGAATGTTTTTAGAGATGCTCTTCCTCCCAGCTTTCTCTCTCACCCCAGTAAGCAGAAGATGCCCTCATTACGCCCCCTCAGACCCGGCACAGGTGTGGGCTGAGTGAATCAGCTTTACACAACCGCTCTTATGGAGCACATCCACCAACCCTCTCACTCAACGTCTCAATCAGAATACTCTGGTCTGTTTTAGTTGTGTGGATCACACCTTGGTGTTTTAGCATCTCTGAAACGAAACTCTGACACATCACTTTCACTTTGCACTTCCAGTGTGTCTGTCTGCTTTCCTGAGAGGTTTTTCAGAGATTTCCTTAAAGCATTTGGACAAGTACAACCCGAATTCCAATGAAGTTTAGACATAAAACATAAATAAAAACAGAATAACATAATGCAAATCCTGTTTAACCTATATTCAATTGAATACACTGCAAAGACAAGATATTTATTGTTCAAACTGACAAACTTTTTTTTTTTTGCAAATATTCACTCATTTTGAATTTGATGCCTGAAAAACATGCAGTTCCTAAAAAGCTGGGACAGGGTCATGTTTCCCAGTTTAGCCACATTAGTTATCAACTACAGTCAGAAATATCTATAACAGACTTTATGTATGTATATTATATGTATAATAGACCTGCATGTCTTAGGCACACTGACAGCAACTTTTCTCTATGCAGCACTTTACCCTTTGTAAGTCAAGCCAAAAAGCAACACTTTAAATGATTTTAATACCTGTAGATGACTCTTAATGTGAGGTTTGTGTTTTACTCCTTGAACAGGAGGAGTTTGTTGTCAGATATTTGGCCCACTGGAGACATAAAGAGGTTTGTTCTTGGCTCCGGTGACTAAATGAGGCCCAGTGGGAGGAGGAGTCTGTCGTGTTGTCTTCAGCTCAGTGAGTGTACACTCTCATACTCTGACATGGTTACTGTATGCCAGTCAAACGTCGTCTACATCACCTCAACGCCACGGTATCTGCTGGGAATACAGGAATAGCTCTCAGAGACGCTTGTCTCGTGAAAGAGGAGAGCTTTTCATCACTTTGTAAGACAGCTTAAGTGTTCTCAGGAGAGTTCAAACTGTAAATGTTTCACAAACCAAGCGTACACTGGTTTCATTCTCTGCATCCTCCCACACTACTTTTCATAATGTCTTCATTAAATGATTTTGCTTCCTTCATCACCTTCAAACAGGAAACTTGTGAGTGTTGTGAGAGCAAAGTCTCGTGTGAGCTATTTTTGTGGTGTACTGTGGAGGGATTTGGGCTCAAAAGAAAAAAGAAGAAAACTTTTTTTTTTTTTTTCTCAGATCTCAGATCTCAGATATGCCCTCATAGCCTCTGTGACACACAACAGATCTCTGACAACATGACAGAAAACAAATCTTTGTAGTTACAATATTCATTCTTATAGGCTTGAGGAAGGAACAAAAATAACACACAACCTTTGTACATGAATGCGACTTGCAGCAATATGGCTGCATATCAAGAAAAACCAAGATAGCTGTGTTGAGAAGACATAAGAGGTCACCAATGTTATTAAGTTTTAAGGGTGTATTTCTCCATAAATGTTAAGTTTAACCATCATAAGATGATGTCAAGAGAAAAACACCAGATAGACCAAGTCCAGGAAAAGACCAACCCCCACCTAAAAACTTCTCAGGCCTTCTTCACCCTGTTTGAAAGCCTCTCTGAGGTCATGATTTACTGCTACATTTACTGACACTTATCTCAATCATTATTGCAAGTCATGGCACTGGTCAAATGACCAATTGAGAGATTGAGAGAAACCTAAATTGCTGCTAAGTTCTCTGTAAGCTAGCAGAGGCTCATGTTTCTTAAGAGAGCACTTTACGGCTATTGTGTATTTGATAGATGTGATTGATGATACTGAAAAAGGAATCAATCCAGTCCTTAATGACCCCACTGGGAAGCTGAGAAACAGCCTTTAGAAATTACCAATTTTGATATTGATAATCTTATTTTAAGTTGTGAATTACAATCAGACATATATCTAGTGTCCTCATAGGGACTTTAAATAAAGAGCATAAATATACACTTCTAGCTGCTTTCCTACAGTCTGAATAAAAAAATTGGCTCTGATGTACAACACAATGTGTCCTTTTCAAAAGCTAGAATTAAGAGCGTAGAGTAATTTAATTTTGCAATGTATTAAAAGAGAGTTCCTAAAAGAACTTTTGTGAATTTGGAAGTATTTGAATTTTTCTAAGAACCAAACTGACAGAAGATAATAAGCTCTGAGCATGATTGCACACATACATGAGGTCATTGAACCATTTCTTGGATTGATGTGATATGACATTTGAACAGTTTGCCCGTGGTATTACTTTTCTTCTTGGAGTTAATCCCCATTGTTAAAGGGTTTGGACCAACCACAACCAAGTATTTAACAACACAGCAAATGCCTGATAAAGTTGATCACAGTTTACAGTTTAGTTATGACGCGCAACACTTTCCCACCCTAAAATATGATGAGTAGCATGAATCTGACATTCTTCAGTCATCATTATTTTGGTGTAAATCAGGTGTATCAACCCTGTAAGAGCACTTTAAGCTCCTTTTTTTATTCTAAGGACCCTGTTGAAGTGTGGAGTGGAAGAATTCTGCTGCTCAGAGGGTTTCTCTCCCTGTAGAGTCACAAACCACTGCTTCATAACAGTAAATGCAGCATTGCTCCAGCACAGTACAAAACTCAGCATGTTGTTCAAAGAGGAGCATTTCTAGCTGACTTCTCCTTACCTTGTGAGTATTTATGCCTGGGGGCTGTTTGATGTGTTATACGGCTGACTTGTTAACTGAGCCCTTCGATATAAATCTGAGAGAACATCTGTAGTTTGAGGTTTTTAAGGTTGAGCTACCTGCAGGCAGAAGGTGGATGTTTGAGTGTCAAAACGGGAGGCTGTTTTAGTACATGATGGATCCGTCTTCTAATAACTACATTACAACACAGCTGAAAATCTGCTTTACAGAGCCTTGAGAAGAGCTGCTTTCAAAGAAGAGAAACTTTATGAGGTCACATCTAAAGGAGGGACTACTAGAGACAGCACACACATACACACACACAGTATTTTGTTCCCAGTGTGTACTCGCAAAACATGAACGTGTGGTTAAGTTTTAAAAATAACAACACAGCAGAAAAGCACACGGAGCAGTCTTAATTCCTGAGCTATAAATAAAGCAGAAGAGCCAGTAAAGTCAGAAATATATAAATAATTCCATTTCCTAGACAACAAGCTCCACAGCTCGCCCACACAGGCTATAACAGGGCAACACAATGTGTGAATGTGGCTGTTTGAAAGCACAGCTCTCCCAACACCAACGTGCTTTCACTTCACAGAAACACGGCGTGAGTTCTGCTGGTCTGAACCAGAGGCTACAGGACAACTGAGCAGTCAGCACAGGCTTTCACACCGATATACAGACAGAAATACCTCTGAGGTCAACATTTTAGATATTTAAAGTGAACTGCAGAGTGTGACAGTAACTGGAAATATTACATGCTAATAGTAGTAATAAAAACCATGTATTTTGGTATAAAATAACATTTGAAGTTTAAAAATAAGGCTTTTCCATGTAAACTTTTAGCAAACCATAAAACTTTGTTATATTAATCACCAGAGCTAAACCAAAAAATCATTCAGTCTCATGTTCTGGTTGCTAACTGGAGTTAACTCCAATCTGTGATTACTGAGTGGGAATCAACCATGGTCTCTTCATGAAGATTGTTCAGTCTTGTCAGATTTTGCACAAAAAGTAACAAAAAAAAAACCCCACAATAGTTTCATGTGTTGGCCTTTTTGTTACTTATATTCATAGTGTTTTTGTTTTTTGGGTTTATCTTGTATTTCTATGCATCTTAAGTAGGGGTGTCATGAAACAACCTTCTCACTTCCGAGACAATACCGAACTTGCAGCCTTGGGTATTGGCCCATACCGACATCGATCCAATACGATATCAGCATGAATGGTGTGAAGTTCAGCTTTATTTCGCAGGTCTTCCAGGCTTGAATAAGGGCGCGGTTACACTGGCCAAACGTATCATGCTCAAGCACACTTCAGCCCAAAGGTCCAGTTCGTTTGGCCAGTGTGATCCTTAGTGATAACCACAACCCCATCTCTCAACAATCATTTTAAACAATAACAGGGGTGTTAGAGGGCTGTGTCGAACCAAAAAAACTTAACATGAGCCAAAAAGTCACTAAAGTCATCTTCATGTTTTCTGTGTCTCATTGTGCTGACTCTGATGAGATCGTGCTTCTAAGAGACAGAAGCTTCATGGTGATGTAGGCGGGCCATGCTTGTGCCTAAAGTCTGGTTCATGTTGGAATAGTGTGACCGTGGGCCATACTGGTCAGTGGAGGAACGGCGCTGTGGGAGGGCAATTGTGCTTGAGTACGACACGGTTTGGATGACTAGTGTGAATGCGCCCTAAGTCTTGGGGGAATGTTTAAAGTTTAAATATATTAAACTTCCCCAGGTCTGTGCCACCATGGTAAACTTGTGCATGACAAGTTTTGCCCTCGGCTGCTACGTCTTTTTTGGACTTCGATGAAAAATACTGCCACATGGCCGACATCACTCCTACTTCTTGCTACTTTGTAAGCACCTTAGCACATGCTGTTGTTTTGATCACGTAGGCTCTGGATGCTGGATCCAGGTGCTGCTTGATAGAACTGAGTGGAGCGGAGTCTGGAATGAACTGCTTGAATCAGAAATTTTAGATGCAGGCTGATATAATCCTGTACTTGTTTTTTGTGGATATCAGACCGATATCTGATATCAATACCAGATCAAGACACCTCTAGTCTTAAGTATCTTCATTGTCTTAATCTCAGTGATTCTTGTCTTGTATTTTTCCTGTTTTATTTTGAGTTCTTGCTCACTGTCTTTCTAGTTTAGTCCTGTCATGCGTTGGTCTTCTTGTTGTGTGTGTTCCTTGTGTTTATCTGTCTTTTTGATTTATCCTGTGTTTCTTTCAGTCATCCGTTATCTTCTTTGGGATATTTCTTAGTGATCCTTGTCTTGTATGTTCTCAGTGTGTTTCCGTGTTACATCTTCTGTGTTTCTGGTTTCCTTTGTACCTCTTGCTCCCTTTTTGTCTGGTTTACTTTTACTTCCTGGCCTTGTGCTTCCCTCCTGCCTTATGAGTTTCACCAGTGTCTCATCATACACCTGTGTTGATTCACCCTTTGTCTTTTTAGCCTCTGTGTTTCTTCAGTTCCTAATCAGTTCATCTTGTCTTCTTGTCTCCACATCATGTCATGTTTTTGCTTTGGTTGATTTTGTTTGTACTTTTTGTTTGTGTTTTTTACTTGGTCCTCCCCACTTCTTGTGTTTTCTGCTGGAACCTTGACAAAGTAAACACCTTAAAGGCTCTGTGAGGACATGATAAGTGATCCTGAAATAGTGTCGCTTTTATACATTTGCCTGTTCAAATTCAACAATTTGAAATGAGATTATCAGCACCAAAATTGGTTATTTCTGAATGATCTTTAGTGGTTGGGTCTGATTTTCCCAGGAGAACATGAATCCATTTAGGAGACAAGTACCGCAGAAGTATTAATAGAGCAGCTACTGCAAGGTTCAGGTGACACTTTAAAGTTGTCCGTTTCCCTTTGAACAGCTCTGGGTTTTCCCCTTTAGCTACATTTGGTAATGACACACTGTTTCATATGGCTGAAAATTCAAGCAAAGTAGAGAATAGTCTGTTTCAGTGTCAGGTATGTAGAACAGAGCTGTGAGGATCCTGCCCTCTCTAAGAGTTAGTGATAAACTTGATAATGAGCCAAGTTATCTTCTCCTGCTCTTGTTTTCCACAACTTCACAACTTGCCTGAGTCAGGGAACAGACTCTGCAGCAGAGACAGAAAAAACAGGGCCCTTCTTCATTCAGGGCTCTAACACACCTTTAGGTTAAGATTTGAAGGATTTTTAATGCTACTTCATGAAGTTGTTTCTTCAAACTTATGAGAAGACCAAACTGAAAACATTTACAGACAGGAGCAAGGAGACAAAATGTTATCACTGAGAAAAGTTTCACTGCGTGCAGATGATTCAGAGGAAACAACTTTGCTAACTTCTTTATTGCATGTGAAGAAAGCAGCCACACTGCTAACAGGAGCGTGTTGAGGTACATGAATAGGGACAAGACATGCACTGCATTGCAGATCTAATCGGTCAGTTTCCCAGCAACAACAGCTGACACTGGTTTACTAAAGGTAGTCTCTGATCAGAGTCAGGGAGTGGAAGTGGCTGCAAACAACACACAGCACTGACATGCAAACTTTTTATTCAGGCTATATGCACCCTTTGGCTTCTCAGGGCATCTGGAAATGGGGAAAAGAGTTTTAGGTACACTGCTCCGGCTGCCTGGAGATTGCTGCAGGAGAATTTGGTTTGAGTTCCTCTAAATGTTTTTAAAAGCAGACTGAAGGCACTGGAAAAAGATGCCTCAGCCTTTCTATGCTTTGACTGATGACTTTCTGTGTTATGATCCAGAATATGTTTTTAAATGATGTGCTGTATGCCTTAAACCTTGTTGGAATGTGCTGCTGCTGGTCTTGTGAGGACACTCTTGTTAAAGATGTTTTTAATCTCGGTGTCTTTCCCTGGTTAAATAAAATAAAAGTAAATTACTTTTGGGCCTGAATTAAAAATATGTTTTAGGAGCTACAACAACTCAAGTCAGTTTTTGAGAAACCCTTTATCTGTCTTTCAGAGTACCTGTTTGTGTCTCCATACTCTTTTGAAGAAACTACTTTGTCATGGTTTAATACTATCCTGTATTGTCTGATTTATTGTACCCTTGTAGCATGGAAGCAGCTGTTTCAAGTTTCAAGTTCTGTTCCATGTCATGCCGCTCTCTTTGGCATGTCTATTTGAACCAATCAGTATTTATCTGAAGACACTATTGAGCATTTGTTTCAAGGTATCCTTTGGGATTGTCTTGAGATACCATTATGTCATTTTTTTTCAAGGTACTTTTTCAGAAATGGATCCAGGTACCATTTACAACAGGCATGTGTTTCTTATGGCCCCCAGTGCTCATCTTTCAATGTATTATCATCATATGTTTTCTCTCAAGTGCACAAAAGAAACCAAAGTCTATCTAGTAATGTGTCACTAATCTACATCTGGACTGTGCATATGTTGCTTGTATAAAGCTAAAGTTCAGTACATTCTACAGAAACTCAACAACTTACAGCTGACATGTGTTTATCATAATGTGAAAATGTGAGAGTTCAGAAAAAGACACTAGCAGACACAAGACAAGATTAAAGTTATGAAATGGTACAAAAAAAAAATGATGTATAAAAATAGTTCATAATGCAGGCTAAGAAATACTTGGAGCTAAAAAAAAAATGTGTTTTCAGGTCAAAATAGTCTTTAAAACATCAAGAAAAACAATCCTGATCAAATCCAGATCCTGATCCTGCCATAAAAACATGCTGACATATTTCCTCCATATCGCCCCCTAATGGAGAACATTTTCCTCAGAAGCAGAGTTTGCTGATGTTTACACAGCAGGTAACACTGCAGAAAACTGACCACTGATCATCTGGTATCAAGATACAAAACATACTCTGACTGTATCTGTCTCTTTTCTCTCCTCTTCCTCCAGCCAGGACAGACCTTAACTTGTAAGTTAGTGATCATCAGTGATCCTCACTCAGGCATTCAGATGAAGCCTTCAATGGACTGAGTTGACACCAGACGTGCCACTCAGTCAGCTGCCATGAACACCATTTCAAACTAGACCTAAATGGCTGCTGCTTGTTAAGTATTATACTTCTACTATGTACAATTGTTGTGGCTCATTTAAATGAAGTTACAAAAAAACTTTTCTTTATAAGAACTTAGGTTATTTCAGCAACTCTCAGACATGACAAAATGTATCTGCTGGGTTTGATTTTATCTCTCTGAGCTTAGAAAATGTCAACAAAAGGCGGTGTTTGCAGCGTGCTGTTTATCCTCTAAACAGGTGGCAGTGGTTTCAGGCACTTAGACTATCAGAAATTATCAATCGCTTTGTTGGTGGTCATGTTTGCTTTTGTAGGTCATAAAGAGGCGTCTGTATTTATTTCAGTCTGATCCACAACCAGCCAGAAACTCCTCACAGGGACTTTAACCTGATGACTCCTTTACAAAGTATGAATCTCAGTTATCAGATGTGTGTTTTGCTCCTCTGTGCTCAAAAGCTTTAAAATGCACCACAGATCCATTTCATCTCACAGACGTGTCAGGGCAGCATGGCAGGGCTTTTTTTTCTCTTGGTAACATGTGATCAGGCATCAAGCTCTGTCAGCACTTCAGAGTGACGATAGATGGCATACAGGCTTTAAACCGCAGGGCCTGTGGTGTGCCAACCAGAGCACACACACACACACACACGCACACACACACACACACACACATACTACACACTTCTGGAGATGTAGCGTGCATTTTTACATTTGAAAAGAGACAGCACAGCAGCAGAACTTGCTGACCTTATCTTCTGACTGGACCATTCAGGCATCTGCTGGAGTCACACAGCCGGTGAATCAGGATATAAAATCAAACAAGGAGCTGTAATCTGACAGAGCAGATGACCAAACAGCACACAAAAGCAATGCATGCACTGCTTTCTTTTTACAAACCACTGTTTATAAATACCTATCCGTGCAGGGTTCATTACTTAAAAGTCCCAGTAGCTCTTTGTATCCCAAATTCTTAAACAACCCTTTTTTAGGCTGAAAATATCGACATCATTACAGAATGTGAAAATGTAGTGCAAAATATTCAAACAGTGTTAAAGGTAGTTTGCTCAAACTTATACTTGATATTTGTTTGTTATTTCCCAGTGTTTTGTTTACCAGTAAAGATCTATAGGAATAGCGTAGGGGTTGTCGTGTGAAACATCTTATTTATATTCATGACAGCAGATTGGAAGGACTACTGTGAAAACTCTCACATGCAAAGCTGGCAAATGAGGAGGTGAGAAAAAAATGTATCTTTAGATTATCTCCCCTAAATTAACATGTTCACACGGTGAAAAAATGTTAAGTCGCAAAACAAATAAAAAGAAAAAAAACCCAGACCAGAGTGACTAATTCTTAATCAAAGAACTACTACAAACTGTAAATCATGAGTAAATGATTGTTTTAACCCCCTTATCTGATTATCCTTATAAGCACCGCTGTCTGTGAGGAGCCCACACATTTAAAACTGTTGGGTTAATAATAACCCAGTTTGGGCTCTTTTATAACTCAACCACTGGGTCATTATAGCACCAGCCCAGCAGTACTTAATTTGACCCAAAAAGATGGGTTGGTCCATTTTAACCCAACAGATGGGTTAAATATTTTACCCAAATGCTGGGTCAAATTAATTACATTTCTGGTTTGTTTCAGCTACATGTAACCAGTGCCAGACTATATGTTGTACTTTTTTCCATAGTTTAGCTGGTCATGTGACTTATAGTCAGGTGCGACTTCTATATAAAAAAATAAGGTGCTATGTCATTGGATATTTTTATGGGATCACTAAAGTCATACATGGGGAAATTTGATGGGGAAATATCTCTGCACGATGTCTCTGCATGCTGATGGAGACTCTGCATCTTCGTCTTAGACAACCTGACAACACCTGGTGTTTAGATAACACAATTTAGCGAAATAATTTTTTTTGCTCTCCGTTGTAGACAGTTTTTTGGGATTTGAGTCACAAACTAGTTTCAAAACTCCTGTTACTTTTTGAAGAGTGAGGCTGTTTATCCGATGAGGCTTATTCAAGCTTACACTGTACCTGTCTAACCAGCAAAAATCACAGTAGAAACAGCGAAGGGGGGGGGGGTTCTAGTAGAGAAGAGAAACTGAAACTTAACTATGGTCACAGATATGAGGTGCTGTAGGAAAACTATTTAAACCTCTTAATATACAAATACTTATCAAAGTTTTATGTAAATAGTTTTCTCTGGAAACACTAAACATACCAAATCATTTCAAATAAATGTGCCTTATAGTCCAGTGTGATTAAGATATGTTTTTTTCCTCTTCATGATACATTTTTTTGCCTTGTGCGACTTATACTCCAGAGTGACTTATAGTCCGGGAAAATACGGTAATCTATCCAAATGCTTTGTCAAGTTAACCAACTCACTCAATAAATGAATAAAAAACAGTTGGTCTAACTTAATTTTATATTAATGATATATTATCTAATATAATTTAATAAAGCTGTGGTGCACACAACTGGAGCACAAACAGCCGGTCTGTGCCATGTGCAGCATAGACAGCCTGTGACCCCTGCACAACATCTCTGTGTACAGCAGGGTCTCATCCACTGTGTTCCCTCCTCATTTATGGTTAAAAAAACATAAGCTGTCCATAAAATATCAGTAAATGGTGAAAAATGTTGATGTTTCTTTGAGTCCAAGATGACATCATCAGATGTCCTGTTTGCAAACCAAAGATATTCAGGACTGTCATAAAGAAGCAAAGACACCAGAAAATATTCACATTTATGAAGCTGAAAGTAGAGAATTTGGACTTCTTTTTCTTAATTAATTACTTTAACCAATTAATCGATTATCAAAATAGTTGACGATTAATTTAGTGATCAATTAATAATCGATTATTTGATCAATAGTTGCAGCTCTACAAACAACCCAAGTACAGAGTCAACCGTATGTTGGGTTAATGGATTTTAACTCAGTGCATGAACTGCACAAAAATAACCCAAATCCCATATAAATAACCCATAATGGGTAAAATGGTTCATAACCCAGCAGTTGAGTAGATGTAATAACCCAGCTGTTTTTAGTGTGTAAAAATAAACTTCTTTTGGCCACTGTGATCAAAAAGTGCTCTTCCATGCACAAAATGCTGTGCAAAATATCATGACAAAGTTCAGGTGAGTTTAAAAAAGACTTGAAAGAGTTATCTCCCAGTTTTTATTGAATAATTTAAAACACTGCTACAGGCAAAAAAGAGAGAAAACTTACCATATTGACTTCAGACACCATATCTATACTCGCCACGTCTATACTCATGCCAACAGCAACCGGTCGACCTGAAAATACCCAAAATAAAAGTTCAAAGTCAATCCAGATCCTTTATTCATCTTTAAAGTTCAGTTTAAAGTTATGCTTTAGTATATCTTCTCAAAACTGTATTGATCGGTCTCTTCTGAACATACCACAGTGAAAGTTAAACCATAAAACCTTTGCAAATCACAAAAAAGGTAAATAACAGTCTGGTTGAAAGCAATACATCTAAACATTTTCTGTTGTCTCCTCTTAGTATTGTTTTATTTGTTTATATATAGTATATGTAAACTTTTTATTTTCTTTCCAGTCTGACATTGTTTAGGCTACCTTTGTGTTATATTTACAGTTTGTTTGTACAGTAAGAACAATCTAAAACCAGAGTTAAATTCCTTTTTGGTCACAAACCTGGCCATAACTGGTTCTAATTATAAATCAATCTGACTCATTATGATGAAATAGTGATAAAATGCAAGGCAAGTTTGTGAACATCAGAACAGAACATTCAGATCACAGGTAGAATAGATTTTTAAAGTTCTGCTCCTGATCTATGAATCACTGAATGGTTTAGGTTCTGATACATGAATGAAATGTTAATGGAATATAAACCCAGAGAGACTCTGAGATCTACCGACTCAGGTCAGATATTGGATCCCAGAGTTCAAAGAAAACATGGTGAAGCAGCATTACGCTGTTATGCTGCACACAAATGGAACAAGCTACAGACAGAACTGAAGTCAGCCTTAAGGATAAATGTTCTGAAAACCAGGCTAAAAGCAGTTATATTTTCATATGCTTATGATTAAAGCACTTTTGATCTAAATCTTTCATTTGCGTCATATTTTCTGATAATAACCGGAAAACTAACCCTTGTTGCACTTGCTGCACTTAAACATTGTTTTTGCCATATTTTAGTAAAAATTTGAGTGTTTTTTTTTTCTGTATTTTGTATTCTGTATTTTATTTTTATTTTCCATTTTATTATATATTATTTCATCTTGGTATGTTTTTTTTTAATGTCGTTATAATAGATTCTTTGAATGAATTAAAGTTAAATCAACTTTTATATCTTTTTTATGCATAGTAAACTGAATGTGATAAAGTTGCCTCGCCGCACCTGAAGAAAGGAAATCTCACATTAAGCAAAAACAAGACTTTAAAAAATACATTAAATTAAGAGGTAAATAACGGGCAAGTAAAACAAAACAAAACAAAAAAACTAAAACTCTGATTGTACTTAAAGAAATCAGCATAAATATAAATTAAACGTTTACTATGATTAAAAATATGACATTTACGGGAAGTCGTGAGGGTCAAACATACCTCCAAAGTCCGGTCGAAGACGGATGTCGTATCCTTTCAACAGTTTATCCACTGTGTCTTTAACGTAAGACATGTTACCTGGCTCGTTGACGCTGAAACAGAGGGGGGGGGGGGGGGGGGGGAAACGAATGTTAAGTTCTTAGAAAAGGACAAATTCTGTCCCCTGTGTCCGGTTTGAACCCCAGACTCTCACCTCTGCGCACAGCACATCACAACCATGACCAACGGCAGAGACACAAACTCAAAGACCCCTGCTGTCCAGGGTCCCCGCATCCCCGGTGTGAGCTGTAAGGTGGGTTTAACGACAACAAGAAGAACCCCGGGTACTCTAACCCAAACCGAGCTCTAACAAGTCAGAAGGAACTCCCTCCTCTCCGCCTCCTTGTGACTAACTTCTCCTTCATGAGGCAGAGGACCGTGAACCGGGATGTCGGATGTGTTCACAGCTGCCCGTGATGCAGCAGTGAAGCCGGGGAGCCTCACACAGGCTGCTCCGGACCCCCATCCTCCGGTAAGTGTTTCTCAAAGATCCATTAGCGCACTTTAAATCCACAAGTCTTCTGCTCATCAGCGTAAAATATAAAAATTAGGTTTTAATTAATCTCTCTCAGACCCTTTTCGGTCCGGACTGAAGCCAACTCCTAGTTTTGAAATATGACTCAACGTGTCAGCGCGAGCCTGTCCTGGTCATTAAAGTCCACGTGACAGACTGTGGAGCATATTTAATAGGCTGTCCTGGATTGATAATGTCAGACAGAGCACAAGTTCGATGATGTGAGGATGATAAATAGGCTACTGTCTGTACTGGAGGGGAGCAGACTAAATGGCTTTAAGCTAGTAGTTTAACTCCATTTTGCTGACGCCTGCAGGTGTTCTAACTTGATGCATATTAAATAATCCAAATAGGTGACACGTTTGTGTCTTCAGAGTTCAACCAATAAAAATTTTCCAACTAATGTTTGGTCATAAATAAAAGGGGGTTCCGTTTCAATCACATTTAACATTCCCTTCCAAATAATATATTGTTTAAAAGAATAGATTCAAGGAATTTTATCAGCTAATGTTCAGAAAATGTGTTTATTGCATGCTATTTACAAAGTGTGTTTCTGACTGATGCATGCAGTTTTCCAGGGATAGTAGGATATTTCAATTTTTAAACTTCTGCATGACGTGTAAGTGAGATTTTTTTTTTCTGGTACAAGACTCTTTACAGTATATTTGGTCATATTTTTCTCAAATATGTATACGTTGTTTAGCGTCCCTAAGTAAGTAGCTGGTAAAGCTACACACACTTAAAGCATCTTTGTTGCAGCCCTTTTCAACCAAAGAGCCTCTGCGGTTCTCTGAGTTAGCTAAAGCATGCCATAATATCATGGGTTTCATTATTTAAAGCTCCTGTGAGGTGTGTTAGTCTTATATTATTTAGACTAGAACTGAAAATGATTTCTCTTTATGGCTGAAAGAAGTGAACATGATTGTTAAAAACAAGATTGATGTGGTTCAGCTTTGGCAGGGAGGTGGGGGGGCATCTTCAAAGATATGGCCCTGGGAATGCCTAAAAAGGCAAAGATTTTTTTCTGTCTCACGTGTTGGTTGCGACATTATTTTTCCCAGCTCTCTGTCCGCTGTAAATTTCCCTATCTATCTATCTATCTATCTATCTATCTATCTATCTATCTATCTATCTATCTATCTATCTATCTATCTATCTATCTATCTATCTATCTATCTATCTATCTATCTATCTATCTATCTATCTATCTATCTATCTACACCACTTCTGGATTTTATTGTATTTCCTGATCGATCTTTACAGTGTAGTGTGTGATTGAGTGTTTGTCAGTGCATAACACCCACTGAAACAAATTCCAATCGACAGCGTTGACATGGCAATTAAGTATTGAATCTTCATTGTAATCTCTACCATCAGTAGTGATATTTTCAAATGCAATTTTCAGATGCAAAAATGATCATTCCCAATAGCTATTTAGCATTTAAAACCCATGTCAAGATTTTTTTTTTTTTAATCTTTGGACAGCCTTAGTTTAGCCCTATTATAATAGGGGCGCAGATGGTCTAGCAGTCTGGGTTGGGCCCTGTGAGGTTTGCCCTTAAGCAGGTGGCCCGGGTTTGAATTCAGCCTGTGGCCTGTTCCCGCATGTAGCCCCGTTTCCTACTCCACTGTACTCTCAACTATCTGATTAAAGGTATAAAAGCCCAAAAAAATAACTTGGAAAAAAAGATCATTTATGATGCTGTAGTTTTATTTCTGTTTGCTTTTATTTTTCTGGGAGATATTTAATGATATTAAAAATCTGGTTTCTGAGATTGTCCAAGCCAAGAAAGACAGAAACACAGTTGGCTAAGTTTTTGCTGAATGTCGAGCAGCCAAACAATGATTTGATTGTCAAAATCATCCATAATCAGAACAACTGAATAGGAGGAAGACCATCTACAGCCAGATGATTTTACCTCAAAGTCATTTAAACAGTTAGAAAGCATCCAATGACTGTTTAACACAAATTTATTGCTGCTTTACGCAGACTTTAAGTTTCAGATCTTGTGGATATAAAATGTTAAACAGTCATCTCCTTGGACCTTTAAAACAGAAAAGATCCTGTGTGATGCAGATCAGGAGGTACAGAGGATGAAGCTGAACAGTAAGCCAGTGCTTTAATTTACATATGGAGAAAGCAGTCCATCCAGCATGTTCGAGCCGCAGACAATGATAAGTGATCGTTTCATTAATCAGTTGTGTTCAGTGGGCTGGTGGCAGCTATACAGATCGGCTAAAGTCTTCTGTTTTCTGTGGAGTTGTTTCAGTTAACCTCTGAGTTACTTGCAAACTTGCAAACTCTTCCTGTGATCTTTTCAGGAGATCTGCCTTCTGTATCCTTTCTCTTTCTCAGCTATTTTATGTCCTGCTTTAGTAATCACTGTGGTGGAGGGAGTTCAATATCACTGCAGGGGTCCTAATGTGCCTGAGCTGGACTCATCCCAACAAATCAGACCGTTTAGCTCCTCTGCTCAGTAATAAAACTGTTTTACATAATACATTTCAGGGAGTGCTTCTTACCTTGTATCATAGATGGCATACAGCTTTTTGTTGCCGTCAACAGCGTTCCTGGAACACAAAAAGACAAAGAGAGAAAGTGTGAATACAGAGCTAGCTTTTCCCAGTTCTGTGAAAACACAAAGCTTTTACCCATAAGTCCTCACTCATAAAGGTGCAGCAGCTTCACAAGCAGCTCATGCACTTGTTTTAGATGATATACGTGAGACAGAAATCCCCTCTGAATGGCTGAGTGAGTTGTGGTTGACAGCACAGAGGTGTATTTGTTCTGCTGGCAGGCGTGTGTAACACTCTGTCTCCGGCTGCATCCTGAACTATTAAACAGAGAAATCAGGACTCTGTTTTTTCAGGTGAGTGTCCCACTTCAGTCAGGCTTACATCAGACTGCAGCAGCAAACATGTACAAGACTGATGTTCAAAGTTTTAGAGAAGTGGCTTTATAAAAAAAAACAAAACAGTTTGCACTTTTATCCTTTTATTTTGCAGTAGCTGAAATGAACAAAGTACATTTGCTCAAAATTTAGATTCACAGAAGCGTGTCAGCAAGGGTGCCCCCCATCATCTGATTGGCCACCTCATTATTAGCAAGTGTGCACCTTTTTTATTCAGCACTTAAAGAAATATGGAAAAATTCAGTATATAAGACACACTTTTAATACTCTTTGGTTTTCAGTGTTTCACTCAGAAGATTGCACTCAAATAAGCAAAGGCGGATTTGTTATTAAAGCATGGTGGGTACACAGCCAAGAGGAGGAGTCTAGCAGCACCATTTCATACTAGGGATGAGTCATGATTATTGAATATTTGTTTCATCATTTTTAAAAATATATATCCAATAGTTCAAGAGACTATTATTTCATTTTAAAAATATATTTTATCTCATGTTTTTTCCTGCCCCTGGTTGTGATGTGACAGGCCATCAGAAAGCAACAAAAACTACCAAAATAACTTCCAAAAAAATATGATAAAGCATGAGTACGAGTAACGAGCCAATAACAAAAAAAAAAAAGAAAAAAAAAAACAACAAAAAAAGAAAAAAGGTTAAGAACAAACTTTGTAAGGTAAAACAAGATTATCTAGATCACATCCAGACATAAATCATATCTAACGAACGTAAATAATGGGGTCTTTCTCTCTTTATGTTTGCTATTCAAATAATCAGCTAACAGTTAGCCATGACTATCGAATTGTAATTTCAGCTGAAATGCCAGTCACTACTTTATACTACCTTTTCTCCTTCATTATAAATATTCTTAATAAACTGAGTGCTGCTTTAGTTGAAAAGACTTCTCAATTAAAGGTAACAATTGACCACCAGAGGGGGTGAACCTGAGTCCCAGCGAATCGGCTGTGGGCAGTGGCTCTGTCTGTTCTTCACCACTACAAGCACGACCGTCACCAAGCACAACTTCTGTAAAGGTAGTAAGAAGGATGGAGGGAACGGCTCGACAAGAAAGAGCGTCACAGTTGCACAGAAATTGCGCATCGTGGACTTTTTTGAAAGCAACATAATACAAGGATTTGTGCAGGAACAATTTTAACCTTTTTTTCCCTCTGGGACACCTCCAAAACAAGTGGTGCAACTTATGTCTAATGTTTTGTGGTAAATTTGAAAATTAAATTATTAAATGTTAAATGAGATGCCTGCAGCATGAATCTGGTATAACTGTAACAAATGCTTTCATCATGTTTTGAAAATGTGCTCACTTTCAGTGTGAATTTCCAACATTTTGTTTGAAGCATGAAAAAGCACAACCCCCTCTCTTTAAAGTTAAAATACACAGGATTCTAAAATCTTTAAAAATGCCTTTGTCTCAGTCAAAGTATGATTTGAGAGGACTAGCAGGGCAAATGTATGATCTTCATCACACACTCTGTGTCACACCTGCATAAGTTCATGCTTCTGTTCTTTCTTATTCTGTGTTCATCTATCCTGCTACATCTCAGAGTCGGCCATTTGTCTCTTTCACTGTGGCATTAACCCGACGCACAGGAAGAAGTGAGCACATACTCTGAGCGTAGACGCAAAGAGCCAATTAAACAGGCAGAGGCTTAGAGGGTGTAATTTATCAGCTTGCTTAAAATATCGTAATATATTGCCGTACATTGTATCATTACCCCCTTTAGTGTGAGATGTATCCTGACAGCAGATTATGGACGTTTCATCATGCTGCATATGAATGTTTACACAGCCTTAATGAGGAGTGAAAGTCTTCTCACAGGACTGCTCCACTGCAAAATACACATGAATACAAACCCTTAAAATAAATGGTAGTATAAGGATACACACACAACAATGAAGATTTAATGTAAACCCAGACACATTATACATAATGATCCATGAAAGAAAACATGCTGCAGCTCTTCCTTTCATCCTTCAAGTGCTTTTTAATGATAAAACTGAGGTTGGATTTTGAATTTAGGGAGTTTTTTGTGATGTATTTATTCAAAACAACATTTGGGAAACATTCTGCCACCTATAATCTCAAGTAAAAACTGATTCACATCCTTTTGTGTGGTAAATGATATCACTCCAACAATCTTAAAGGCCTGGTGAGGACTTTAAAAGTGATTTTAAAATGCTTTTACATTTATATATTTGCCTGTTTATAATTTGTGATTTAAAGTGAGATTATCAGTACCCAAATTTGTTATTTTTAGATGTTATTTCTTACTATCCCTGGTCTACCTAACCAATCCATTTATAGCACAAAGACTGGAAGTCCCTGTGACGACTCTACACCAGTCAAAGTTTAACAGTTAAAAGAAGAATTTGTCCTTTTCTCCGCTGAAAAAGATTTCTTGGATTTATTTTGTAGTGATGGTTGAAACTGGAGCTGAAATGTCAGACAGAAAAAGGACGTCAGAGCAGAAGAAAGCTAAACAGGAGAGGGAGTGATAGAGCACAGGCTAAAGGCTAAAACACAGGCTAATCTGTTTGTGATAATGTTCATTCTAACCCACATGCAGCAGTTATTCTGCAGTGATCTGATCTAACTTGAGAGTCTGTCAATAAAATGAAGAGTGAGGTTACGTTTGCAATGATTGGTGAGGTTGGAGTTGGTAGATGAGCTCTGGTAGGTCATTATCAGGATTCACGAAGGTTACACGTTACGGACACGTCTCAGAGCACTGGGGTGTGAGGAACACTAAACAGTCTTCTCACTTTCTGGACACGAAACTACAAAGTTTACAAAGTTTACAAAGTCTAATTGTTGTTGTTTTAAACATCGTGCTACATAACTTCAAATAAAAACCTTAGCTTGTTGCTTTTTATCGTGGGAAAAGTTGTCTTTGAAAAAAGAGTAGTGTTAAAAATCTGCTCTATATTCATTTGCTTCCAAAACAAATGCAAGGGTCACATCTTTACAACAATGGTGCTCATGGGAAACTGAGTTTTTATCCTGGAAATTCGCTAGCTTTTCCAGATAATACTCACAGAGCCTTTAACAGTTAACCAGTTGCACTTAAAGTACAGTTACATCTTAAAGTCCTATTTCAAGTCATCAGTCGACAGTGTTTGAAATGGTGAGTAACAACAGACTAAAACACACAAGCAGTGGAGCCAAAGGAGTGCCCTTCTTAAATCATTCCAGAAGTTATCTGTGAACAGATAATCGGTCAAATACTACCACTTATCAGTCGACCCCTACTGATTCTTTTTGAACTTTTTAAAAAAGGGTGAAAATGCATTTTATACCTCTGCAGTTTGTCAAGCTCATCATCACAGCCTTCATTAATGACACTTCTACAGTGAGAAACAGCAGCACCTGAGCCCCAGCGGTTTAATGCTGTAACACTGCAGTGTTCAACACTGAGTGTGTAGATTGTTGAAACATCACCCAAAATAAACACTGTGATATTTAGAGACCCATATTTCACTTACTGGAGCTCAGTGGGTGGTTAATAAAGATATTAAGAGGGTGCAGAGATCCTTCTTTTGGCTCTTATTGTTACTACTGATACCCCTTTATTTCGCTCTCGCGCGCGCTCTCTCTCTCTCTCCCATGCCGCCCCCTCCTCTATCTGACTCTTCATCTCTCTCTCTCTCTCTCTCTCTCTCTCTCTCTCTCTCTCTCTCTCTCTAGCAACTCTCTTGCTCTCTCCTCTCCTCTCCGCACTGCTCGCTCCGTCTCTTCACTTCGCAGTAAACTCTGCTCTCGTCGTACCTCGCCTTTGGATTCAGTGTTTGTTGGATTTTGTGCAGAGCTTGCTGTGTGCTCGCGCTCCTCGGAGACCTCGCCGTAAAGGATGGTCGGTCAGCAGAAGTGTTGGGACGCTTTTCTCCTCCCGCTGCCAACCTTTTAATCGCTCTGGGGCCAAAAAAAAAAAAAAAAAAAACCTCGCTGACAGTGAAATTAGTCCACCTCTGTCTTTTTCCCTCCTGTGCCCCCTCTCTGATATGCTCTCGCCGCGCGCGGATGGAGGTGACGTCCTGCAGAATTGATGCCAAATAGTAAACAAGTGCAATCTGCGCTTGAGGAATCTGCGGAGAAGTTTGACTGCGCATCGTCTTGTGTGGTAAGATTTGGCAGCTGCGGCTCAGCCTGTGCAGCGCAGCGGTGTTAAAATAGGCCAGAGTACAGAGGGAGATGTTGTGACATGTGTGGGCATTGTGTGGAGAATATTCTACAGCACTGACTGTGTAACCGAGGCGGGCTGGAGGAGCTGCACATCTCGGAGGCTGTAGACTCAGAGAACAGCGGGCTGTGAGGATGTATGAGGAGAAGAAAGGCGGCTCTCTGTTTCCGGGGAATTAGGAGGCTTGTGCAAGGATGTGGTGCATGAGTGAGTCGTGAATGAGGGGGATGCGGTGCAGGGTGCGTACAGTCACAGCAGAAACACTAAGGGGGGTTTTACAGATGGGGTCCTGCTGTGGTGCAGCAAGGATTGCAGGATTACACAGCTCGGATGTGCGGATGAATTATACAGGTAGAGGCATTTCACACCTTTGGCTCTGATGATATCCAGCACAGATTAGCCTGCTTGGGGTCACAACTCATCAACTTACAAATACTACTCTTACTGTGTGTGTGTGTGTGTGTGTGTGTGTGTGTGTGAGAGAGAGAGAGAGAAGATCCAAGACGAATTGAAGATTTGTGCTGTAAAAAGATTGCAGGTTGCTGCACTGAGCATGATTTGTATCTGCGTATCTTATATTTGAAGCATTTGTGCACATGGGTTAAAATTTACAACACACTTTGCTTCTCACCTCTTCCACTATGAGGCTTTGAGAGGGTTGGGTTAGGCAGGTGATGGTAGGATGTCTGAAACTTTGCTCTCTCCACGAGGGCTGCAACAAACAATTATTCTCATGATCGATTAATCTATTGATTATTCTCTTGATTAATGGAGTAGTTGTTTGGGCCATAAAATGTCAGAATATGGTGAAAAATGTCAGTGTTCCTCAGAGTCCAAGATGACATCATCAAATGTCTTATTTTGTTAGCAAACCAAATAAAATCAGGACTGTCATAGAGAAGCAAAGAAACAAGAAAATATTCACATTTATGAAGCTGAAATCAGAGAATTTGGATTTCTCTTTCTTAAACAGTTTCTTAAACCCATTAATCAATTATCAAAATAGTAGACAGTAATCAATTAATAATCAAAATTTAATTAAAAAATTTATGCTAAGGCCCTAGATCTTGTCATGTAGTGTGGAGAAAAGCAAAATGCAACCATTTGTACGTTAAAGTGTGTGGAGGTTGCAGCATTCAGCAACATGATCCTGAGTTTACTTATGGGATGGAGGTTTTTGTCCACCTGAAAGGTTGAACTCACACCTTCAGAGATGCTTGGTGGCTCTTTCAGTGAGAGAGTCCAACAAAGACAGGACACACTTTTGCCACTGTGGGGTCTGGAAAAGATTATCTTTGTATTATTCAGACATTTTTAAATATGCAGTTGCTACACATGTTAGTGTCAGAAGGCAAAGTGTGACTGTGGAGAAAAGGGGAGTGTGTACATGTCGCTGCAGCGGGCATTGTGCCTCAAGATTTTGCTTCTGCGATGTAGCACTTTGGAGAATGTGCCACAGAGATGCTCTGACATGACTTTTAGAGAGAGTCCACTGCAGAAGAGACAAATGTTTGCAGGTTTACAAAATAAATGAACGTCAGTACTCTGATACCTGCACGGAGGTTGCTGCATTATTTTGGTTCTGTGGATAAATAGGCATCAGAGATGTTTTTTTTGCCCTTGTTTCAGATTTACTGACCATTTTACACCTTTACGCTTCCTCAGATGAAACCCTGACAGAGGGTTGAGTGGGTGTAGGATGTGTTTCAGAGATGAAAAGACTCTTGAAATTCTGAAACCCTAAAAAATAAAGCATTACATTATGTTGATACCAGAAATTTTGCAGGTCTTGCGCGTCTGACTGATTAGCTATTTTGCGAGCAGCTCTGTGTATCTCACAGTTTTAAAGTTTTAGAGGAGGTTCTCACAGTGAGGTGGGCCAGCTTCATGATCGGGTCCAACAAAATATGTTTACAGGTCTACAATTCCCTGAGAGGATATTTACCTTAATCAGACATCTAATAACACCTGCAGGTCTAACAGTCTTGTGTTATTAGGCAGGATGCATCTGTGGATGAATTTAAGGTGTGAAGACGTCGCAGCATCGGATGAGTCTCCTCTCTGATGTGGCGTTAGTGCACCTTGAAGATTTACTCATGACTTGACAGCTTTATAGTTCCACAGTGGAGGCTTTTACAGTGAGCAGGGTGGGCCAGAAGAAGCTCCAACAAAGGGAGAGCAAAGAGGAAGTTTGCCAACATCTGCTGCAGCCCGCTGACAGGTATTAGCCTCCAGGAGCTCAAACACAAATCGTATGCAGGTCTACAGCTCAAAGAAGGAGGAACTTTTCCCTTTTAATACACCGTATCTGCTGATATCTGCAGGTTGGATGTTTTCTCTTTGTGTTAAGGCACAGTGTGCCTGCAGACACAATTGTGTGCAGGGAAGTTGCTGCATTGTTCGGCTGTGTGGCTCCGGGTTTGCTCCTGAAATGTATTATTTGTGCACCTCAGAGATCAACTCATCAGTGTATACATTGAGGTTCTGAATCTGAGGCTCCTGCAGTGAGATGGGAGGGTTTAGGAGAGGGTCCAGCAAAGAAATGACACAAGTGTGCAAATTAAAGAGACTTCTATTACATCTGTAACATCTGCAGCTGAGGGTTGTTGTTCGGTGTGCAGGTTGCTGCATTGATTATTGTCCATCTGGATTCGCTGATGTGATGTTGCTGTGAAAACACAAGGCGTCTGATAATAATCCTTTTACATCTAAGTGCACGCAACAAGGGTAAATCTTACAAGCTGCTCGTTCGTACCTGCAGGTAACTGGTTGCAAAACATTATCTTCATATGAAAATATAAATGAGTGTTTTTGTGTGAATCTATCAGTTTTCATGGTGGACAAACTTATTCACTGTTGGGAAAAGAAAGGCTTTGTGAGAAAGGCTGTCGTTCTAAAATTAGATCCCATTACTGCAGCCTTCATTTCAGCAGCCCGTCAACAAGCTGGTGAGTTATTGTTGATTTTTTTTTTTCCTCTAATGCTGAGGTTGTGTCGTTTCAGGAATGGGCGATGGAATGTGCTACAGCTTTGCAATGAGCCGTCTGTGGGTCTGTGTCCTGCTTGTGAGCATCACCTGCCGTCTGAGGTGAGGAACTTACTCCTGGAAGACTCATTCTGGATCCCTCACCTCTTGAGTCAACAGAAACTGATTGTAATATTTGCTCTAACAATAAAAATTCAGCTAAATTTGATTTATTTACTTTTTTATTCAGCTTTAACACATCAGTTTTTTTCATGTGATGATAGTTTTTTTTTTGTGTTTCTCAAAGCAGTGATTTAAAAATACTCTTGTATCTTCAGCCTCTCGCAGGAGGTCACTGGAACTCCCAAAGAGGCTGAGTTAAATGACAACATCACCATCTTCACGCGCATCCTGGACGGACTGCTGGATGGCTACGACAACAGACTCCGCCCCGGGCTGGGAGGTAAAAACACAAACCTGTACATGTCGGCTGTTTTTACACAAAAATAAAACAGGCGCGTTTATTGATGAGGATGCTGTAAAGCTCTCTGTTTGGCTCCCTTTTTTGGAGGGATAACACAAACATAGAGAGGTGTGTACTTTTGGATAAAGATGAAAGGAAAGTGTGTATATCGACAGCGCTGCGTGACAGATTGCAGCCCTTTGGTCCTCACAGAGAACAATCCTCTGCTCTGCAACATCTGTCTTCTGCTCGTTCCAGACAGGACAAATGTGTCTCTGTTCAGCAGGTCTCTGACAAAGAGACATGATCAGCTGTTTACGGCCCCTCTAAGTGTGATTTAATGGCACCGTGAACACACCCCGAGGCATGCAGTGTGCCAGTGTGACCTTGAGAAAGCCATTATTCCTGACATTAAACAGCCGGGTTCGTGGTTCTCAGCAGATACAGGACACATTCAGCCAGATACCAAACTTATCAGACGAGAGGAAAGAATGGAAAACAGAGAGGTAAAGAGGCGACATCTGCTTAGCTCTGCAGGATCTGATGAAACGGTGCAGGTTAAGACAGGAGATTATTTATGTGGACTCTGAAACACATTGTGCTGTATCGCTCTGATTCACAGATGTTTGTCCCTCTTGTAGCTTCAGGCTGTGGAGGACATGCTGCAGGAATACAGGGTGTCCCAGTTAGACCTGAATAAACGGACAGTTTGAATCAGAATCTTTCTAAACAGATGCCAACTACAGATGCACAATACTGTGTTCACTGCATTTTCTGCTGAGCTGCATTTTTTTAGTTCATCTTATTCTTACTTTTAGCTCTCTTTCCCTGCCTTCATATCTTCATATTTCATTTTTATTTTATCACACCCATCCGCTTTACTCTGTTTCCTCTCTTTTATATTCTTAGATTTCTACATCTATCTCCTGGTTTAGCTTTAAGGCCTGTGCCCACTAACACTGGCAGTGTCAGCAACAAGAAGACAAAAAAACGCTGTAGGTGTCAGATGTTTTTGTCACAGCGCTCATACACCAGAATGAATACCAGGGCACAAACAAGAGGAGACTGCACCATACTGAGGCGTAGAGCAGAGTGTGGCCAGAAGGTGACGTCTATCAGAGGTGCACTCTCATGGATCAGATCACCAGCACATATCTGAGACAGTGACCACTGTTTAATATTTAAAAGGAAAGTTAAACATTGGTTGAAAACAAACCAGTCATGTAATCATGCATAATGTACGTCTCCTCTTTTGCTGCTGAGGGTCTTGATGTATCTTGCTTTAAGATAGCTTCATTTTTGGGTTATATGGTTTGTGCAAATTTTGTCCATCCTGTTTGCTAAAACTGAGTGTTTTACGTGCGTTATTTTGTTTTTTCTTCTTCTTGTTATTACCTGCCTTAGGACAACAAAATTTGTCAATTGTGCTAATCCGGGTATATTTACACTGACATTTTCGAAAATGTTGATCGATGTGCGATGTGTCCTAATCAAATAAAATAATAAATAAAAAGTTGAAAAAAAAAAATACATGAAAAAGAAAGAAAAAAAAAACCTTTTGCAGTCCTCAAAGTGACCTCTACCTTACTAACCATTCAAAACTAATAAGGGGCGGGGCTTCTGTTGTTAACTTCATCAAGTAAAAAGGAGAAAAATTTACATTTTTTGAAAATTTCCTTGAATAGAAGCAAATATGGAGCAAACATTTTAAAATAGATCCAATGGTTGGTACAACAAAAATGCATATTAATATCACAAAACCAAAAGGACATCAACGATCTCGATTTCCCCCATTCGCCCTGCATGTACAGCTCAGGAAGTCGCCTGATTGTTGGTGACTTTATGTTAATGTTGATGACAGAGTGAGTTCTAATCAATGCACTTTCCACATCCTTTTGTATGAAATTGTTTTCATTTTTTTCTGAAAAATGCCTAGTTTTCACTGAACCCACAGTCATATTGGATCATATGGATATAGAGATATCAGACGTTAATGTCAAGATGAAATTTAGTCCATGTCGTTCAGGCCGAGTGGATAGAGCAGAAAACGGGGTGAGAATGTCAAGTGACAAAAGGTGCCTCAGATTGGATTTAACCCGTACAACTCGCTTGCAGCCTAGACCACTAGGTAACACCGGCACCCTGCAGACCCTGGTTTTGACTGTATCTTTATGTTTCCTGTTTCTCGTTTGGTTTCCCTGTGAGTTTTGGGATTATTTGTTGGAGCAACTTCAAAAAGTCTTGTTTTCAGCGGTGCTCTACAAACTTTTTTTCTATTTTTCATTTGAGTATAAAAAAGACAGAGAAATAAAGACTCAAACAAAAAAAAACAAAACAAAACAAAACAAAAAAAGCATCATCATTGCCAAGTTCTTTGTAACATTCACAGTTCCAGAAAAGTTCTCCTCGTATGTTTTTTACAGTATGTTTGTGAGCTTTATGTTTAAAGTAAACATAGGTTAGTAATGAAAGGGAGCAGCCACCACTCACTCATCTTCTATTACAAAAAGTATAATGTCCATTTTTTCCACTTTTTAATATACAAATTTTTCTTTATCTAAGAAGGAATGTCATTTTTTCCATCTTATGAATTTCTTTAATGATTCCAAACCAGTTTTTGTTCTGTGGATGCATCTGCCTGTAACCATTTGTGGGTGTTTGCTTTGTTTTAGCAGCTGTAATAGATATAGATGTGCTCTATAATTTATCATTATTTGAGGTTTGAAAAACTTATTTTAGGATTAACCTGATGTTCTTTAAAGTCAGGGTTGGTAATCAGATTTAGATACACTTTTGTTATACTGGTTAAAATGATCTTTATGTCTTGATGTCAAACAATGTCATGATGTGTTCTTAAAATAGAGTGAAAAATATCTGCTGTCTACAGCAAGAGTAAACCTGGGAAAACACCAACCAATCCTAGCGTTTGGCAGCCAATTTGTTAAACCAATCAAATCCCCTCTTGCTGTTAAGCCCACCTCCTACACATACATTTTGCTGGCGTGCACTCGCCCTGATTCAATGCGCATAACCAAGAGGGATCCAGGTACGCTGGAGAACGGCAGAAAAAATACCAACACCCTGATTACTGGTAACGTAGTGCAAACAAAAACGATGTGCTGAGGACCAGTTTGAGTCTGTGGTTCTGAATCCGTCATGATCACATGATCACGAATCAGCAGTGATTGTGCATGTGAGTGTGGGCGTGGTTTTGGAGGAGCTCAGAGTGTGGAAGGGTGGCGGCTAAACAGAGTCCTGAAGAGATGCTACATTCAAATTCATGCTAGTTTTCTGTGACTACCAACCCTGTTTTTAAATAGATTTTACTCTCCTCACACACATCACTGACTTTTAGATGATTTTATTCCATCCATCATGGACTCTGATACATTTCAGGGCAGTATGCACCTTCAGAAACTACACTTAAAAATGAAAAATGTAAATGTCAGAGTGAAATGTGTATCATGTCTGCAAGAGGTAGGATTTGTTATGTAAAGATGTTTTTTCCACTGCTGGTAAAAGCAGGAAGTCCCTCAAAAAAAGTGAAAAATGTGCCTTTATTGTCAGTAAATAGAAAAAATTAGATGCAATATATTAAAGGATCTAAATTCTGTGGATCCATAATCACACCATGTTCCTTCTAGACATGGAACGAGTGTATTCAGACTCATCCACCTGCTTGTTACAAACACGTCACATGGTCTTCATAGATGTGACCACTGGGGGGCACCAAAGTCAGAATATTTTTTCTTTTGTGCAACTTCCCCTCAGTGAACTTCATGTATACTTCGGTTTTCTTTTCCCAGATGTTTAAATCAGTGTTAGCTTGATCAGAAAGCAGAAACCATCACACCTCCAGCCGTCCGACTGATGGGCTCTCTTTATAATTCTGGTTCTGCCCACTCAGACTGTATTTGGAGTGTTTAGTTTGGGTATTTTTGTTCTGTTTAACATGGTAGACCCTCAAACAGCATTTCTTTATTTAAAAAGCTACGTGAGAGATAATATTTGAGAGCCTGTCTTCACTCCAAAGATAAATCTAACAGATCATAGTTGTTTTTTTTCCATCCTAAATTTTGTGAAACTTTATTTACACAAAGTTTGTATTTGATTTATGTCAGATCACTGGAGACGCTGAAACAGTTCATACCACTTTTTTTTTTTTTTGTCAGGGAAGTAGGTTTGTAGTTTCTTATTTCTGCATCATGCCCTGATATTAACGTTAAACTTTGTCTTAAATGCATGAACTGCCATCAGAGATCACAACATATCCTTTCCAATTCTTTCAGAAAAGGTGACGGAGATTAAAACCAACATCTTCGTCACCAGCTTTGGTCCTGTTTCTGACACTGAGATGGTAAGAAGATACGTCCTGACAGTCACATGTTTTAACTCATACTGAAGAGGTCATTTTAAAGAAATGTTCTTATTTCCTCTGCAGGAGTACACCATAGACGTGTTCTTCCGCCAAAGCTGGAAGGATGAGCGGCTTTGCTTTAAAGGTCCGATGGAGATGCTCCCTTTGAATAATCTGCTGGCCAGCAACATCTGGACCCCGGACACCTTCTTCCTCAACGGGAAGAAATCCATCGCACACAACATGACGACACCAAACAAGCTGCTGCGACTGCAAGACGACGGGACTCTGCTGTACACCATGAGGTACGCTCACTCTAACCCTGCTTCAATCAGCAGACAGATAAACAGTCAGTCAGTCTCACATCCATAAATCAGTTGATCGCGAGAGCTGATGAGAGTTCTTTAGAAATGTTGTGTAATCCAATTAGAGATGACTAAAGGCTCCATCACTCTGAAGTGCTTCTTTGGTCGTGGTTTTAAAGACCCCTGCTGCTTTCACACAGCCCACACGCTCCTACTACTCGTCTCAGTGCTGCAGCGATGCGTCATCCAGTTGTCCTCGCTCTGTAAACTGGAGGTCAGAAGAACTTGAAATGTTTGCTTTGACCCGGCGCTCTGATCCTCCTCCTCCTTCCCTTGCCCTGCTCTTCCACCCATTAATACACCACCTCGTAACTGGAAATACTCCTTTGACAGGGAAATTATTATTCTGCTTAGAGTTCCTGAGCCAGAGTTTAACTTTTAGACACTGTGGAGATGATTTTATAAAACGAAACAGTGTGAGCTTCTGTGTGTTAAAACCAGTTTGTGTAGATACCAGCAGGTTTCAGGAATGATTAATAAACTCACCAGTTATCAAAACGTACAAGGACATTCATGCAAACCCAAGAAGAGCTTTTAAACATGGACTCAGGACTAGACTTAACCGGGTCTAAGTGGAAAATATTTTTTAACAAGGGTACACAGACAATTTAGATTGTCAATGAACTGTTTGTTCTTGTGCTACATTCAGGTAACCTGGGAAACTTGAGAATCTGAGGATTCCTCCAGTCTTTTTCAGTTTTTGGATTGGACCAATGGTTCAAATTATTGTTAACAACAATGCATTAATATAGTTCTGCCATGTACTTATTTTGTGATTAGAGGAGAAGGATTTAAATAAGCTTTTCTTCAACCTTCACCCTTTCAGTTACACTGAAAATTAAAAAACTACTTAGAGTTTGTAAATTGTTTCTGTTGTAAGTGAATCGAAATAGATTTCTTTCATTCATTTATTCATTATTGTTAAAACACAAAACAAATAGTGAGCAGCTTCACTTTCTTACCCCAGCAAAGTTTATCTCTGCAAATTGAAGAATTGGATCGAACTGGGACTCTGTGTCAGCCGTTACTTAATATTAAATAATCAGGATCGGGGTTAAAAAAAATGCTGATCAGGATATCCCTAACATTTTTTTCTATATTGCCACAGTGATTTTTAAACTTTTTGCCATACATGTAGACGTGCTGATTTACAATAAATTTGACGTGGTCCCTCAATTTTTTCCAGAGCTGTGAATGCACACAAACATGATCTTTATGAAGTAACAAACCTTTACTCATACATTTAGCAATTCAATATGTAATAAAGACTGCTGCATAGTAACATACCATTTAAAGACATTGGTCCTACTTAACCCTTTAACTACCAGCTCAACTGTTTGGCAAAAGGCATCAATAAATTCAGGTATTTCAGTGTGTTAGAAAGCTGAACAAATCCAATCATAGTCTGATTCTGTGACCACTTCAGGGAACTGAGAAAAGTACAAACATCCCAAAACTAGATATTTTCTTGGTGTGAGATTTTAAGGTTTAAAAAGCAAACAGTTGATTATGTGATGACAATAAAATGCACAAATATTTGGGACAAAGTCAAATAGAAAATATTTGCAAATACAATAGAAATCAAAAGTAACTTAAAATAGATCATAAGTGTCACAAATACAGAAAAAATGTTTCTGATGAAGATTTTCTTTGTGTTCTCTTTTTATTTTAAAAAGTATTGAATAGGATTGAAATACATGTTGGTACTAGTATTGATACCAAAATGTTGGTATTGTGACAAAACAACACTAGTTTCCAATGAACCATGTTCCAAACAGGTATTTTTGACCATTCCTCAACTTTCTTAGTCTTTTGCTCAAAATGAGTGAATTCTTGCAAAAAAAACAAACAAACAAAATACAACAATAAAGTTTATCAGTTTGAACAATAAATATCTTGTCTTTGTAGTGTACTCTATTGAATTTAGGTTAAACAGGATTTGCAAATCATTTTATACTGTTTTTATTTGTTTACACTACGTCCTAGCTTCATTGGATTTGGGGTTGTGGATCAAAGACCTTTTTTTGTGTGCAGTCTATTACAGTCATTACACTCGTGACAAAGCAGCATCTCATGTAGATCCACTTTCAATCCTGTGTCCTCTTCTCATCAGGACATCAAATCCTCCAAATTAAATCATAAAAGAAGAAGTTGGGGGAAATGGACATGGCTGCATCTGAAAAAGAGATTATTGATCTGCTGAAATTACTACAAATCTGCAGCACATTTACTCTGCACACTCGGAGCCATTAGGAACCGGTTCAGGATGGTCTGTTAATGCGATTGTGTTCTGGGAACAAGGTTATTAGAGAACATTTCATGCATGCATTACTCTCCTTCATTCCCCCCCAGAAAGAGTGAACCATGAAAATAAAGTAGGTCTCAGAGGAAAGCAGAGTTTGTACCCTCATAGTTCATCATATCAACTCTCGATCTAAATCATTGGACCTACCTGTGTGTGAAAAAGCAACGAGGGCAGCTGTTTATCTCTGTTGTTTCGGCTGTTAATTTCTCTGCTGCTCCCTGTTGTCCTCATTGTTCATAATGATTTATTAGGGAGCCAGCAGCTCATAAATTTAACTTCACTAATTAAAGACATTCAGAGCTGCAGTTTACTGCAGAATCCCCCTGTGAGTCTTAGCACAGTATTAGTCATGCTCAGAAATTAATGTCAGCTGCAAAGCTACGCTGACCGGAAAACACGCACACATCTTTTAGAGCTGCACCTTGAAAGTTTATTGCTGTCACTGATCTGGGACGAACACTTTTTTATATAAAGAGCACAGGAACAGCAAACAGCAGAGCAGATCTATGTCTTTGTGTGTTTGTTACAGAACGTTTGCACCCTCTTCAGGAGAAACCACGAACAGTCCTGAACAAAAAAAAGCCACAGATAAGGATTTAAAAATTCCTACCGGTATTTTATTTATATTTTAAGCATTCTCTTGACTTTTAAAGTGCTATTGTTTTCCTCATTTTAATTCCTCATTTTAATTCCTCATACAGGTTTTTTGATGTGGGAACATCTCAGGCTGCAACAAATGAAGAATTTAATCAAAAATAAATTTGTGAAACATTTTCAAGGACTAGTGTTTTGCTTTAAAGGAGCTGTGATGCCTGTCCATTTTAAGAGGATTACAGTCCACATTATCTTTTGGCTGGAATCACGGGCACACCGTGATGACATGACTCTTAGCAAGGCGTGTGTTTGTTTTGGAATTGAATGGAGATCAGATCTTCTTTTTCACACTACTTTTCTTTGTTCAAGACAACTTTTTACCAGACACAACATGACGAAGTAAGGTATTTATCAACAGTTACGCAGCACTGTTGTTTGAAACGTGACAACAAGCAAACTTTGACAGTTCGAACCATAGTTTAGTTGCCGTCACTCTGAAATGTATCTGTAGGCTAACGTGTAACGTTAGCTAATTCTCCTTATGTCCTGCTAACATAACCTCACTCTTCCTTTTATCGACAGACTCAAGTTTGATCAGATCACTGCAGAATAACTGCTGCATGTGGGTTGGAATGAACATTATAACAGTTTAGCTTGTGTTTTAGCCTAAAGTCAGTGGTTTAGCCTTTAGCCTGTGCTCTATCACTCTCTCATTTAGCTTTCTTCTTCTCTTCTGTCCTTTTTCTGTCCGACAGTCCAGCGCCAGTCTCCACCATAATTACTAACTTATTCTCAGAAATCGTTTTCAGCAGAGAAAAACACGGATCTCTCTTCTCACTACTAAACTTCGTCAGCTGGCGTGGTGTTGTCATAGAAACTTCGACATGTCATAAATCATTTTGGTCCAATCCTGCCTGATCAGGAAGCTAAGAAATAGCATTTATAAATAACCTATATCGGTGCCGATAATCTCATTTAATTTGTGGATTACAGGAAAACGGCTGTAAGATAAATTTAGCACAAAATAAAAATCAGGTTATGAGTTGTGTGTGTTTGTGTTGTTTGTTTTTAAGGATGTCTCAGCTGGACATTTTGCAAAACTCAAACAGTGCAGTCTCACTTCCTCTGTTCAGACCTGCGTAACAGACCACCAGAGAGAGATACAGGACACAGATGAACAGGCCACTAAGCTGAGGCTGATTATAATACAGGATAATAACGTGCTCCGTAATGTATCATCTTCAGTAAAAACCCAGACTCATCACTATTTCTCTTCTCTTCTCTTCCTCACTCCTCACATCTGGAGGCGGATGTGTGTTGATGTGGGGATATTTCACCAGAACAGATGACACAGCAGATGACCTTTAATATACTGAAGTCCCTCTTCCCTGCTCAATTTAAAGCCTACTTCTATTTATGCATACCATTAGCATAACACGGTAGAAGGCCTTCTCAGGGACACTGCTTATGCAAAATGCTCATTTTCAAAGCAATATCTTCCAACAGTGGTTTATTTTTAAACCGTTTTATATTAATGTGACATGCGTCAGTGTCAGGCAATGACTTTAAATAGAGATGGAGGACGTGTCTCCACTTCCTGCTGTAATAAAAGTGATGCCAAAAGCTCCTCGTGAGTGGTGCTGGCATCTTGCCCTGGTGGTGTTTGTGGAATGAAGTCTGTGAAGCAGGGATCACATTAAGGAGCGGCAGGACTGACGTCCCATCACTTCCACAACACAAAAAACACTTTTAGCTTGTTTTCCAGTCAAGAACTCAACATATGATGTAAACACCATCATGAGTTAGCTGAATCCTGCTTCTTGCAGAAGCTTTGTAAACATTCCAGGTAAAACTAGTAAAACTATTTCTTTGTATGTCTGTACGGCGATGAAAAAGCATCTATGCTAATATTGCTTAATGCAAAACAGGCCTTTTTTTCTTTCTTTCTTTCTTTCTTTCTTACATTCTTACATTTCTTTATCTTTTGTTATTTTCTGTTTTTCTTTCTTTCCTTGTTCATTCTTTCCTCATTTATAATTCTTTTCATATTAATTGTTTTCTTTTCATTTCTCTTCTTTCTTCCATTCTTCCTCTATTCCTTTCTTTCATTTTGTGTCTGTTTCTTTATGTCTTTTCTTTACGTTTCTTTTGCAATTAAACCTGAAGTGGCATAAATAACACTCGAATAAATCATCGTATTTTTTATATGGGAGACTAAAGCGAGTTTGGTTCAGTTGATCACTTGGCTTCGTTTAGATTTATTTTGCCTTATTTACTACAGATTTTACTAAAAAAAATAATCTACACATTTGAAGTAATCATTTTCAGACAGACCATAAGCTGAACATGTAGATTCTGTAACAGAGGCTCCATCAGCTGGTTGTTGCTCCTCTTAAAATGTCTCGTTTACATTAATGTTTCAGCTTCTATGGGATGATTCTTCAGCTGTGAGTACTATCTGAACATAAGCATTTGTACCTTTGTGTGAAAGTAGAAAGCATCTTCTAGTCTTAAGCAGCACAGTTCAATACTAAAGAGCACACTGCTTAAAGTCTCCCCGTCGGTGTCACAGAGTTTTAATCCGTCTGGTTGGATCAGTGCGGATGACAGCTGGTCTGACATTATAAATCTGTGCAGCAGAGGGCAGCATTACATAAGACTGTGTGGCTGATGGGACCCTCCACATAAACTCACTTGTTTGGTGTTTTGAGTCTAATAAAGCTCTTTGTTTTGTTTTTTTTTTTTTTTTGTTCAGCTTTGTTTCCACTCCACAGACAGGTGGCGGCCTCACTCCACTTAATAATCCTCAGCTGTTCTCCCAAATTATTCCTGAGCCCATTTTTGCAGACACAGTTGCGTCATTCTGAGTGGATGGGCTTCATGGCGGGTCCCTCTGCTGGCTCGGTGTCTTATTGCTCTGTGCTGTGAGGAAAATGACATCCCTCACTGCTGTGAACTATCTGAGACACACTAATGAAGACAGAGCTGGATTCTGATTGGTTAATGGCTTCATACTAAATTAAACACAAACCAAATGAAGAAAATGATCCACAATAAGAAGGAGAGTTATTTCCTGTAAATGGTGACCATGATTGTGATGATGATGATGTAGCATAGTCGATTTAATGATGCTTTATAATCTGACTTATTACGAGCAGTCGTTATTTCTATCCTACTTTTTGAAGCGGGTTTTATTTCCCATCCTTTGACCTTTATTTGCTTTATATGCAGCTTTTATCAGCTGGGTCGTACATTCATACGTCACTTTACGGCTGTTTTATGTTCTTACTTGAATTTTTCATAAACTGCAAAATGTATTCTCTTCATTTTAAAGTACTGCAGGTTGCATTTCTTCCATTAAAAGTGCTGCACAACCAAAGTCTATTATTAGAATTCTTCTTCTCCTGACTTTTATGCATGCTTTCTTTTCCAGACTGACTATATCAGCAGAATGTCCGATGCAGCTGGAGGATTTCCCGATGGACGCCCATGCTTGTCCCCTCAAATTTGGAAGCTGTGAGTATAAATGCCTATAGGCGAACGCACAGAGTGAGCAGGGTTAAATAATGCAGGAAAAGGGATGGAATAAATGTTTCTGCAGCTCGTGTACACTGACACGTGAGCTCTGAAAGGATTGCTCAACATTTCTTCACATTTGTGAGGAAAGTATCATGTGGGTTTGACGTGGCATCCGCTTTAGTCTTTTAGTCTTTGTCAGGTCAGGTGATCCAGGATCGATGTACCTGGGTGTGTGTGACAGCCCGTGTCCCTCAGGTGTTGGAGCTTTTGTTACGGTGGTGCAGGAGATAGCCATGTAGACAGTGACACACTGCTCCTGATTAAGCCATTAATCAACATGTCTGGGCTGCTCTCCTGCATCCTCCACCGCCTCCGCTTCACTTAATGGGAAATATTTTCAGCACAGAGTGGAAACAGCGAAACACACACACACACACACACACACACACACACACACACACACACACACACACACACACTAAACCTGCATTTACCACCAAGGTAAGCTCTCTGTCCAGCATCTTGCACAAGTACAGCTAAACCAGCCTTCCACATGACTTCTAAGCTAGTTAGGCTGTGTCACACTGCTGCAGCGCTGCAGAGAGATCCGGGGAGCTCCTGTCGTGTCAGCTTGAGATTAGGGTTTTAGGTCTTCCCTGCACTGACGTATGGAGGGTTATCCTCACTCAGTCTGCTGCTTGCATGACATTTACCAGCTCCTATACCTGCTTTGTAAACCAGTAACCAGGACTGCCTCGGGTTGCGCTCCTGAGGCCAAGCAATCAGACGTCAATTAACTTCTCAGAGAGCCTGAAATGAGGAAACCTGCTTGGATTAATTAGAAGAAGTTTAAACACAGAGATCTTCACCCTGTGTCCTGCAAATTCTTGGCTTCCGAGGTGTCAAGCTAATGAGATACTTGATTAAATCGATCTGTACAATGGGAATTATAGGAACAATCAAATAAATGCACATCTTTTGCACTGAGCTGAGGTGAAGAAGGACTGTACCCAAACACACATACGAAGATTTCATTATTTGGTGTAAATTTCTTCGGGTTTCGTTACACTGCAATAGCATGAAGACCTTACTATTTTCAATCATAATTCCATCAACATATCGTCGCATTCTAAGATATAAGCAACAAAACTTTGTGTTTAATGTGAATAAACAGATTAATGCCTTGAAAGCATCTACACCAAAAAATTGCATTTCATGTCTTTTCTTACAATGCATTTTTCTGTTTATGTATTGAGGTAATTAAATGTGTTTGTATTTCATATAAAAAGCTGTTTTTTTTTTTTTTTTTTTTCTGAAAAGATTTTAGTGTTTCCGACAAAGATGAGCGTGCAGCATAGATGCTAACAAAAGAAAAAGAAGACTTTTGTTGACCCTGGGATGTTTCTAAAAACCTAATGCCGGTGTAAAACTGCAGCCCGTGTGAGGTTATAAGCTGTAAAAGTTACTGTGGAGCAGCATATCCTGTTTTCTCCGACTCCATTAACCCCCACTAATCCTTTGACCTAATGGACAGCACTCAACCATGAGCTGGAGGCTTTCAGAGCGACAGCAGACCTGTACTGTGCGGTTGTGTTAATCACCTCTCATGGACTGAGCTCTGCCATCAGCAGGCTCCGACTCTCTGGCTGCAGCTCAGCGCTCTGTGTCATAAAGCTCTGTGTTTATGACAATTAAGAGGAAGTGTTCTATGAATAGAAAACTCCTCAGTTATGTAAATTCAATGAAACAACACGAGACATGGCGTTTGTTGATGTCAGCTGTGTTTGTTTTAGGATTGCTTTAACACGTTTCACTTTTTGTTGTCTTACTTTTGTTTTATTGAATATTAACAATTAAAGATCCTGTGATGAGTTTTTAATTGGCTGTGAACCAGACTGAGATACTGATGACCCTCTTTGAGCTACAGAAGCAAACAGAACGATCAGAAACAAGATTAAAAAGTTTTGTATCGTAACTTTTAAAACCTTCAACAGCTCTGAGGGGTTTAAAGGAGACGATCGACCGCATGCTTCAGAAACAGCCTTAGTTTACATTTTCAACGACAATCACAATCAGAAACACATTTGACAGTTTAAAGAAAGCAGGGGGGCAACTTTTTAATGCACAGGGCAAAACCTGCAAAAAAAACTTTGTTCCCAGGAGGCGCCAAAATCTACACAGAGCAGAAATCCCTGGATCTGTGTCACTTTTTCAAAAATCAAGCTCAAATGAATTTCAAATTACCCGTAATTCGTTTGAATATATTCAAACCCTGCCCGCTCCCCAGAACTTAACAGCCTGTCTAACTGAGAAAACCCCGACAGCTTTGAAATAAGGACGTAACAAGGTAAAACATATACCAAACGGCCCGTCTTAATTTCTGATATGATTTAACAGAAACAAAAGTCCATCAGCTTGATCGGTGTCGAGTTTGGCTCTCTTTTTGTTTAGAATTTTACCTGCCAACTTGCAGCTTGCTGACTGCAGACAGAGGGGTTTCCTGATGTGGTCATTCCACAACGATCTCCGAACTGGCTTATGACATGTTGGAGGAGCAGGCCTTAAACACCAAGGACCACCCATAACATAATAAGATGAAAATCTTTGTCCACAGGGAGCTCTGAAATCTACATAGACTGAAAGTTTATGACATAGGTGCAGCTTAGACATGATGAAAACAGACTGCGCTTAGTCTCTGTGACGTCAGAGTTTTGAAGCAACTCATCGACCGGAGCTGTATTGGAAATAGGGCGGGTTTTGAGCCTCCACATTAACAGCTATAGGGCGCCCACCTGTCAGTCAGCTGAGCTGTGCCTCTGATTGGACGAACCAGAAATCTTATTATTATTATTATTTTTTTTTTTTTTTTTTGGTGTATGTGGGGTACTTTTGAAGCCAGCCTCATAGAGACACTTAACAAACTGCAGATTTTAGCACTTCTGCATTCCCTCATGTTTGTTGACCAGATTTGGTTGCTTGGCCAAACAACAACCTTGTTAACATTGCATCCTTTGCACCAACCAAAACTCTAGTAACACTTTTCACCACATCAACGATCTCTTGGTAAGTGGGTAAAATCCACAGCAGGACAAATTCTTGTGTTGATTTGAAGCAGACACTCATGTCTATTGAAAGTACAGTGACAGTTTAGTTTGTGTTTTTTACATTTTTGATAGTTCCTCCTCTACTCTGATAATCTGCAGGAGCCTCATTTGTCAATCAATCATCTTTTAACATCAAATAACTAATTAAAACTAAACTTCTCAGAAAAAAAGTGCACTTAGATATAAAGTAAGATGATAAATAACTGTCAACAATTGTATGTTTGAGAAACATTTATTTGACGTGTTTTGTTGCTTTAAAGCACAAAGCTGTTGAACATATTTAACAAAATACTACAGATATTCAGATTATCGTTAGTCAGCTTTACATTTAAAAGACTTTGTTTACGCTAATCAAGCTATTCCACATTGCTACCAATTCAGCTAGTACAAGTCTTTCTGTAGAAATACACCAAGGGGAAAGTTGTACAAACTGTTAAAGTTTTCATGATCACAGTCTCGCTTCAGTGACGCTGTGAAACTGGCTTGTGTTAGAAGTGAGGTGAAGAAGTAACAAAACTATGTGGTCATGTTTCTGTCAATCTGTCATTTTCCTACCACGGCACCAGAAGATAACCCCTTACCTTTTCACCTCTCAACCTCTCTACTCACATTTATTCTTTGATATTCTTTATATATTTTTCTCAATTTATTCTTTTTTGCAGAGAGTTGGCTGGACCACACTAAAATATATCTTTTGAATAAGGCAACAACAGCCAGCAGAAACCTGAAGTTCCTCACTTAAGCTATGAGTTTTCATTCTCTGTTCGATTTAGTTTTTTTTTGGTTGTATGAGATACTTATTAGGGGTGAAACCATGAAGGGCCAAAAACAGTAAAACAACTCAAAACATTCTACCATTAAAAAAATGCATTTAAAATCAAATAGCAAACCATACAGCAGATGTCTTGCTAAGTGTACTCGTGTTAAACGACTTCTATGAAGTAACAGTTAGGGTAGTTTATGTATTATTTATTCTGCTTTCCCATGTTTTAAACATAGATATAAAGTGACAACACTGAATGTTCATACTTAATGTGTGCAGATTTTCAAATCGCTACAGAAATCACTGAATCCGTCTATAAACTGATCAAAATGGTCCGTTCTAGAAAAAAAAGCATAAGAGCTTCATGAGACTTGCTGAAATGATTCATGACATGTTGGAGAAAAGGGCCTCAAACACCAAGGTCTGTCCATAGCTCTGCCCCTCACAGGCCTCCAGAGGGCTGGCCAATCAGAAGGAAGAGGATTTGTGGAGCAGGGAGCCTTAAAGAGACAGTGACCAGGCTCTTGCAACCCTCTGCACTAATAGCTATAAAACTAGCCTCTGAATCACAAAAAATCACATTGAATGATTCTTTTTGTCAGTTTGGCCTCGATGTATTCTGTTGTTCTGTTTGCCTTTTGTTCTGGATTGCTGCTTCATGCCTTCCTTCCTTCATTGCTGCTCTTCATAATAACAGCTTGCAAATAAACAGTCTGCCTCCTTTAAAGGACGTGCATTTTAAACAGAAAGCACACAGACTGACTGAAAGCACAAGTAGACAAAGAACTTTCTCATTTTCAGGAAGTCTTTTGACTCAATGTGCTTTGTAGTTTATTCCCTCATTTACATAACATCCTGGTGCTTGTTAAAGTGCTTGTTTGTAAAGATGCATTCTCCCATTTTGGTTTGCCCATGTGTCTTTTTGCCTTAATGATGGACAGAAAACATGAGCAGGGATGTAAATGCCATCAAAAAAAGCTTTCCTGCTCACTTTGAGTCTTTGTAGGAGAGGAAATCATCGCTGCAGGAGACTCACCTGAGATAAGTCAGGGGCTTAAAACAGGCTAAACAATTTGCTCTGAGTGTCACTAAAGAAAGGATCAGAGCTGTTCCTCTGTTCTGTCTCTCTAAAACCAGACTTCATCCTGTGTTTTCATGCCATGCTTTAGTGTTCCTTCATTTCTCCCATGAATGACTTGTAACAATCAGTATGCAAACTAAGCTCCTGAGCGTTAGCAGCATGTGTGTCCTCTAAAGGTCACCTGTGACAGTCCACTCTTTGTATTCTAATTATTGTATTTAGCACAGCTGCTAAAGACTGGAGGGGTGTCTTATCCGGACCTCTCTGTAAATGTCACTGAATACAGATTAAAGTATTTTTAGAGACCAACACACGTTTGATTAATTACATCATAATCATCAAAGTTATTTTTAGTAATCATTTCAGTGTTTGGCAGAGAAGGCAAAATTAAACAGAAAATGTTTTAATTTTTCATGTTTTCAAAGAAACTTCACAATGTTAGACACTTTGATAAAGCAGGTGCAAAAAGACTCAAACATGATCATCAGTATCTTGAGATCAGTTTTAAATCATCTGGAACAGGAGGATATGATGACATTCCTATAAAGTTTAGAGTCAGATAACAGCTCATCACTCACAGGCTGTATGGAGCAGATCAGAAGCTTTTCTGTTGGCACAGGTTTGGCTTTGTGGTTAGATGACATGAAGAAGTTACAGCCCTCAAAGCAGGATGCCTGTGTTTGATTCAAACCTCTCCCCCAATTTCCTCATCCATCCTATGTCCTAGCCTCTTAGGGTAAAGACATAAAAGCCTTGTTAAAATTTAAATTTGTAACAACAACCCAAAATGTAATTGAAAAATGTAAAAAAAAAAACTAAAATGTAATAACTGACCCAAAATGAATATGGGTAAATGTTACACTCTGGATTTTGGGTTTCATTACATTTTTTGTATTACATTTTAGTTCATTTTTACATTATGTGTTGTTGTCACATATTCGGCTCTAACGGGCCCCAAAATATACGTTTTAATACAACAAAGGTCTTTTTGTGTATCTATAACTATGATGTAAAGAGAGGTTTTGACTGATCTGAGGCTATGAGGTTGCCAAAATCATATTTACACATGTTAAAAAAAATCATAATGACTCAATTAATGGGGTAATCAAAAGTCTGTGTAAAGCCATTTAGAATATGTAGTCCAAATTTAAAAAGACATTATTCAGTGACCACACCTCACCTCGGTAAACGATAAGGACAAACTCCTCAGACACTGTTGTCGTTTCACCCAGAGTTGTTTTCTCCTTTTCTTGTGTTGGTTTCACGTTATTTTCCCGATCGATTCTCTGTCTGCTATACAGAGTGCATTTGTCTGTGCATGCGCGGATGTGTTTGTGTGTCTGTGTGTGATACAGAGCGCAGAGGAGAGATAAGAACACGTGACCATCCCGTCATGTAAATAAAGAAACCACATAAGACTCTGTAGTCTGTTCAGTAACTGAACACAGTATAGACCTAATCAGTAAGAGAGGAAACTTTAAATTACTTCTACTTTTATCTGGCGCTATAAAGAAAATAAAATTAACATTAAAATGTTTTGATCCCATTAAAGTAAACAGTATAAGAAATGCTTTTTTTTCTTTTTTTGTGTGTGTGTAATTTATACAAAGAAAGGACCAAAGAAAGACATAATTATTCATTTACTGGGTTAACCAAAGAGGAAATAAAACATACTTTTTGCAATTCAAGATTTGTGGTTTGTCTCAAGGGAAAAAGGTTGGGAACCACTGATCTAACACATATAAATCCACAGGATGTTTATTATCTCATTTGGTGGTTGCCATTACTTCAGCTGGTGTCTGCGTCCTCTTTTAACACCAGTAAATACTCAGTGTTCAGGCAGAACTGCCGTAACAACAAACTAGACTGATTAATCACCTTCTTTAATTCGGAACAGAACCGCAGAGGACATCAGTGCACATGAACAGATACCACAGTGAGTGAGCAACACCACAACTGACCAAGTGAAGCCGTATGTACCACCAAGGGTGTTAGGCTGCTCTAGTTAACTGGGAAAGGTCGCAGCACAATGTGCTGTCATTATGGATGGGCTATATTTAAAAGTAATAACGCCATATTAGATTGTACTTATGATGCTAATTTATTCATGAGAATGAGAAATGTATTCATGGAGCAAAAGTATGACTCAAACAACCTTCCTGACTGACCACCGCAAATTACTTTTTTTTCTGGTTTTAGCTTAAATGAAAAAAATATATATATATATCAGCTTGCTCTTCTGTGTTTTTAACCCTTGGTGAATCAAAACATGGACACAGATTCAGGGATGTCACCAGTTGGTTTCTGAAGCAGAGTTTTGAAGCTAAATGATGATGGTAGCCAATGCTAGCTTCACCAGACTCACTTGACCAAGCAAGAGGCAAAGAGTTGGAGCTTTGGTGGGCCTTTAGCTCTCTGGCTAATAGCTTCAGTATGCCCACCTGTTAGTCAGATCAGGCACACCCTTCATCAGGTAATTCCTAACTGTGCATGTTTGAAGCCTCAATATCGTCTAAATGTTTGAAATCAGGTGTTTGTACCAGACTGTAAACACATTTATATTTTAAATCAGGACAATCAAGGAACTACAGTTTTAGCGATCCTGTGCTGACTAGCTCTTGACACTGAGGTCAGATCGATCCTGCTGGCCGGCACGGGGTGGACTAAACCATTTTTTGCATTAAGTGAGGGTACAGGGACCTCAGAAAGAGACCCCCACAAATTTTACCGATGAGGAGTTCAGAATAATGATAATTCATTAATTTAATTCACAGTAGATTAATTATGAAAGTTGTAAAGGACAGAGTTATAGAGACAGAGGGAAAGATTAAAAAGACTGAAAACAAAGGGCTTTAAAATGTCAAATCTGGACCATATCTGGAAAACAGATATTTTCCCATGAAACTGATGATCCGATGTTTTAAATTGCCGCACATATCAGCATATTTGATGTTTCAATGACACAAAGTGATGCTGTGCTACAGATTTGGTAATACAGACAAATACTGGGTCCATAAACAAAGTATTTCAAAGAGACCTATTCAGATGTCGCGTTTGATGTGTTGAATTTGTCATGTCTGAACACAATTCTGTTCAGTAATTTTCCTGATAAAGTTAGTTTTTCTTTTTAGATGGGACTAAATGTTATCTGTAGTCAAATTAAACCATGGTGTCAGTCAAATGAATATCTTCAAACATTTAATTTTTTTACCACATGATCCACAAATCATCATTAATGAACACATTAACATTTGACACACACACACAGGACTCACATATGTACTGAAATAAGGGGAGGAAACTGGGCTGAAACCTGGTCTTACGATTGATTTGAGTTCATTAAATCACTAGAGAGTGATAAGTGTCTTTATTAATCATGTATGCTATTGTGTTAATAATAGCAGCCATTATTTGCTGTGTGATTAAGCTCTTAACCCTTTTTTCCCATTTTGGGTTATTTGGTCCCCTTTGGCGTACCATAGTTAAGCTGCTGCGGATACTTCTTTGCTGTAGCTATCATCATGGAAAATAATTACTCCACTCAACTTTAAGCTGCATCTTCCACTTTTAAAAAAAAAACTCTAAGCATGAGCTAAGCATACAGGTGTCAGCAGACAACTGGATCACAAATCCTGAAAAGAATTGATTTAGAGTGTGTGTGTCCACAGACCTGTGGATAAAACTAAAGTTTACTCAATATTTACGTTATAAGAATCTGCTGCACGTTTTAGACATGCACTCCTCATATTCTCTGTTTAACAGTGCCGTCCTTTAGAACACTGTTTCTCAAGTTGTGATGCGCCAGCCACTCCCAAGTGATCTGCCACAGTCGTGAGTAAATACTGCTTACTGTCTAAATGAGTAAATTCTCAGGCCAATTCGACCCCGACTCAGCCCTCCCAACAATCTGCAGAGAAATCTGGTCTGTGACCAAGGTCCGCCATGATCTTCAGCCCAGATGATCTCCTAGTGTGAGCAGGTGACGGATTGATCTGAAGCCCCATGATCGGCTCACAGACACATCGGAGCCGCCCAATAATTTTCAAACATGTTTCATATTTAATTGGATGATTACGCCACTCATTTATACTGAGGATGATACCAGCCAATCAGAGAGAGAGATGCCTACGAGGGACCGGAAATGATCAGAAAGTTATCAGAGGTGAAGCGTATGAAATGCTGGAAGCAGTGAGTGATTTCAGACACAACCCGCGCCTCCCTGAACACTTTTTCATTCAGATGTTTAGTCTTCTGTTAAATGTTGTCATTAGATTTTGTTTACATTGGCTTCCTTATGAGATGACGTAGATCACGTGGTGCGTCGCTCTCTCTGGTCTGATAATCTTGATGAAATCCTGTAGTGTGTGCTGCTCATTATTTTCAAATCTTGTAGTTTGTGCGTGTTTGAGATCTGAGAGGAGATAATCTGTGAAGATTCTCCACCCTTTATATGTGTGATACAACCTGATTTCAGAATCTTTTAAGATTTTAAAATCCTGTTGTGTGTGCCAGGCTTGAGTCAGAGGATGACGGGTGGGTAGGTCTACTATGTGAGCAGTGGTGTTTATAATACTGGCTTTAACGTTAATGATACAGTTGAGGTGTTTAGGGAGGGAGAACTATAGAGAGGGGAAGGAGAGGTGTGAAGAATTATTACAAAAACATTGTCACATGTTTGATGCGAGTTGTAACGTCAGGAATACATCGGATGGGTTTCAGGTCTGGCTCTGTGTTGACTGCATTTGTCAGCTCACACCAGGTGCACGTTTAGTGAGGCACTTTGCAGGACTGCCAGAAAGTTGGAGCTGCCAGACAGAGGAGTTCTGCACTTCCCACTCCATGAGTGTCTCTTCATTCATGTTGGGCTGTAAAATATCAAACCTGTTGACTCCTGGCCTGGCTGCTCTCATTATGTTCAATTGTTGTTGTAGTCAAGCTAAAGACGATCTGGTGTTGACACAGTTTGTTATATTTTGAAAGTCAATGGCTCTTTTTTAGGGAGCTTATGTGAGCTATTTCCTGTACTGCTCAATCTGCCCTATGGTGAAATGTCATGTGACTGCTCCTGCATCCAGCAAAATAGGATTGTTGCATATCTGCTGCAACCTGCCGGAGCAGGGACGCAGCCGGACTGCAATGGAGCAGATCCACTGTAAGTTGACGTAAGTTTGTAAGTTGTAAGTTTAGAATACATAAGTTTGCTATCTGGGCTTGTTAAGTGCTATTTAGCTTGGTGGTCAATAAGATGTTTTTTTTTTGTTTGTTTTTTTAGGGGCTGGGGGGGGGTCTTTGTTCTGAAACCATTTAAGAAACACAGCTTTAGAAGCAGCATTTATCTGTGTAATAAATCTAAAAGTCATAAAGAATATTTAACTTTCAAATCCTTAAACTGCAGAGAATTGTCTAACATTGTTAACAAAGACATCAACACTGTGTCAGAGTGTTTTAAACATATAAAATGTACTTCATTTTGATAATAAGAAATTATCTGGCAGCCTTTGTATCCCTTTAGAAAGAAAGTCATTGACTTCTTCATACATCTCCCACTGAGCACAGTGAAAGACAGAAAACACTCAAATCTCTTTTGAAGCCCGTCCAGAGGGCAGCAGAAACAAATTCAACCCAACTGTCACCCTCAATCTTTTATTACACTGGATTAAAGTTCATTTTTTCATGTTACTTTTAGAGCAATGAATAGCTTAGCCATTACATAACGTGTCTTTTATCTTCCCGGGTACAAAGTGTAGCATCATCCACAGACAAAAAATAAAGCTCTCTGGACCATTCAGCCACGGACTCCATCATTAAGAGGTTAATATGCACTGATTTAATTTTATTTCCCACTTTTTACTGATGAAGTGTGAAGAAATACGTGCTTCTTAGAGCTCATGTAACACACTCATACAAAGACTGAGACAATGCAGAGCCTGATAATCCACAGACTGGTGGACTGGGCGCAATCTAAATTGCTGTGAAGTCTTCTAACACCACAGTTGCTGGATTAGTGCAATACTATCGGATTGGACACACCGCACGGCAGACGATTGAGAGTGAGATACACACATTAAACACACAGTGCAGCTCCATCATGCGTGTGGTTTAAAGTAAGAAGGAGGGAGAGTTTGTTGCTTTTCTTTGGATTTGTTCATATTTAAAACCAACATACGTGAATGACATGTTTGTGAAACACGTCAGAGACAAAGTGACCGTGAGGCTCACGGTCAGAGACAGAAACCAGCCGCAGAAACACTAAATCCACAGCTGACGGGTCAAACCCAGTGAGCCACTCTGGAATCATTTGAGGCCATCCCTCTGACCGTGCCAACATTTGCACAGAACCCGCTCGGCTCGGTAACATCTGCGTATTGTGATTCCCCACAACTGATTACATCAGATGCAAACAGCGGCTCTTAACAGTGACACCAAGTTAATCTCAGTTTAATGAAGCAAAGTGGGTGAAAGGTCAATTGTTGTGTCACAGCAACACCACGTCCAACGCAGAGCAACACAGTTACACAAACATCCAAACTGTTTACACCAAATCAAAATCCACACCCAAATACAAACTCTGCAGAAGGATATGTTACCCGAAGTTTCTGCAAATCTCTGAAACATGCATTTCTGTTTAAACCTCTCAAAACAGCCCTGAACAGAGAGGCTGGGGTTAATTCATCTCTTTGGAAGCTTATTGTTTCATTCAGGTTTTCATCTTGAGTTGTAATCCAGAATATGGTTGTCAGAGTCTGAGGCTTCGACCACTGCTTCGACCATATTCATCACATTCAGTCACCATATTGGAAATGCTGACTCTGATTAACTTTAGGGTGAAACTGGCCAAGAGATGAAAAACTTAAGAGCTGCAAGGAAAACATTCAACTATGCCCATAAGATTAATATACTTATCTTTTTGCTTAACTATAATGTAATAAGCTGCATTGTAAAACTTCACCACTTGCACAGTTGTTACAGATTAAAAAAAATAGGAATCATAGACCAAACATGCTTATTTTTACTGTTCAAATGAGCTTTAAAGGGGATTCCTTGGCATTCAGAGTGTGCCCATATATAGCTCATATATAGAAGACTAGATACGTAGCATGCTGTAGCAGTCCGCTAAGCAATGTGCCACATGGCAGCCACCTTGGTGGGAGCAATATTGCCATTTAAGGCAATGCATTCACATTGAAAACAAAAAATATTACTGATGAAAGGTCCATTCTCCTCGTTTCAACCGTGCAGAGTAGTGTGAAACTGTATTAACACAATGTGAAGGCACCCTTGTTGTTTTGGTATTCGTGCCATCTAGAAACATGGAATTCCCTGATATTTTGCCTCACTGTTCCTAGCTTAGCCTCACTGTAGACACACAGCTCAAAGGGGTGTGTCGTATCTACTTATTTATATCTGTGATGAAACCCCCCAAAGGGTGTGATAAGCCCTAATTGCAATACATCATTTGTGTCTTAAGTTAGTAGCTGGGTAGCCTTTTTACCTGACTATTAACTTAAGATAGTAACATTTGTTCATTCATCTTCTATACCTCTTATCCTGTCCAGGGTCACGGGTGGCTGGAGCCTATCCCAGCTGTCTTAGGGTGAGAGGCAGGGTACACCCTTGACTGGTCGTCAGTCAATCACAGAGATACTAACATGTTTACAATAAAAGAAAAATTCATTATTATTCAAGTAAGCATCAAGCAGTTACAGGCGCTAACGGCAGGATTACCGCACTTTGTTCCACAAAGCAGCTTTCATGTTGCGTACTTTAAGTTTTGAGATCCTCTACTGTTCACTTGGAAACACCTCACGCATTTACACTGGTTAAAATATTTTGCCAACCTTTCCCTTCATCCTTGTTTCTAATCTTTGACAAATGACCAGCTGCTAACAGCTCGGTTCAGTCTAATTCTGATAATAAAATATAAATTTCCTCCACAGAAAAATTTGTTTTGATACCACTTGCCATGTTTATTTCTGTTTATGCATAGTAGCTAATTTGAATTTGTTGGATGGGGGTTTTCTAGGTAGTTCTCTGAACATATGACACTCTGCACTTGCCTCACTTCCATGCTGCAATTAGTTAACTGGCCAAATATTTGGAGTCTAGCATATGGCTAATGCTACAGCCAAATGGGCCGTCCCATAACGGTACATTAAGACTAATGGTCCTGTTTGTGTAATGACTGGCCCCTCATACGGTCCCTGGTGATTCCACTGTGATAGATTCTTATCCGCCTTTAGTTTGGTTTCTCTCACCTGCTCCTCTGCCTTTGCTAAAATTGGTGGACAGGATCCAGTATAAAAGTACTGAGAGCAAAAAGTGCTTTGATGCCAAAACTGAAAAACTTGCAGGCCTGGCAGATGAATGATTGTAACACTCTGATTTAAATGCTACATAATGCTAAAGGTTTGCTTTAACTTGACCTTAGGACTGCAGTGGGTTTTTTTTCTTTGATTGTGTCTCTCTTGTAGTTTTGTCTTTCTTATTAATAAGTGTGACTTAACCTGCTTGGTTAGCCTGCTGAATAAGTCTCTGAAGTCTTTTTTGTGGATTCATTTGGTATGACCTGTGATCAGCCTGCTTTTGGCGTTACTGGAGAGAGTTCATAACCGTCCTCAATGGGTTTTGACCATACAGAATCAAGCATCTTTCACACCCAGAGGATCAGTTACAAAGCCGGGTTATAATCCAAGATAACCATCAGCTCAATCTTTTCAAAAACATTTTTTTATCCTATTCATCTGTTGTTTATCGATTCATTTACTAATTTATTGGACTTTTTGCCTTCATTTGATAGAGTTGAAGATTTCTGAAAGGGCCGCTTAAGAGAGACAGGACTTGTGTGAAGAAGGGACTGGGGGTAAAACATGCTGCTTAAAGGGTCGAGGCTGTAATTAAACCAGCAACCACTGAAACGAGGACTTTATTGTCAGTGGATAGGACATGCTAAACCCAACCAGTGCTCCATACAATAGGAACCCTTAGTGAGTTTATTTCTGGTTTTGATAGATCTTTTTCAGATAACGGGTGTTGTGATGGTGTGGAATGTTTATCACAGCAGCAGAACTTTGTAGGTTTGGCGTGTATGCTCTGACATCATCACTCAGCACAGTTTAAAAAGTGTGGAGAGTGTCATGAATTGTTAAACCTCTCGGTAGAGCCTGCAGGCGGATGCTGTGGAGCTGAAAGTTTGAGTGTTCAAGGCTGCAGGCAGTGGCAAAGCAGAGAGAAGGTGACTATCAGGTGACTGTGAGAATGATGCATGGCAAAGATATGAAAGCACAGAGCCTGACACCACGGACTCACCTCAGTGCTTTGTTTGGGCAGAGAAGTGAGTGAACTGTTTGAGTTTATCTGCTTAACGTGAGTCCATGTTAGGATTTTATTTTCATGTCAGAGCTCACTGGAGGAAAAATCTACGACCTGAAAAAACTACAGAGAAACCTCTTATGTAACGTTATTAGTGTAACATGTAGCTCATCAAACTCATCTTTTTTTGAGTGGAGGTAACAACAAAGAGTCTCAAAAACATGGAGGTAATACAGCAAACATGAAGTCTCCTGTGCTGACAGGAAAATTACTGCCTTCAGCAAATGTTTGAAAATATAATTCTATTATTTTATTCATTTTGTTTTTAACCACTCCGTCAAGTGCCCTTAAGTGTTTAGAAGGTGCTTTTAAACAAATTATTATTATTATTATTATTATTATTATTATTATTATTATTATTATTATTATTATTATTATTATTATTATTATTATTATTATGATAAAGGGGTTTGTGACATCAGATTCAGATGATAAATGCTGTAATCTAAAGTGATCATCTAAAGACGTGGTCAGATGGTAAAACTGAAAAATGTTGAACATTGAAATGAAAATCTGATTTTGCACAAAAAAATCCTATGAATATGATTTTTATCAGTCTACTACACTGTAAAAATGACATTTAATATGATTTTAAATCAACTGTTTTAAAAATAGAGAGAAAACGTTTATTTATACAGTGTACTGACTTCAAAACCCAGTTCATGAAGTTTAGAAATGAAATATTTTAAATAAACTTTGAGATGATTTTTCATAACAACTTATTTCATGAGTACACTTGCGTAACTCCTAGGAAGAGTTATTATTTAATACTTTTCATACTTTTGTGGTTACACCATTTGACAGTTTATTGGGACTGATTCTTTGATTAGTTAAAAATGGTAGAAATATCATATAAAATACTATGACACCAACAGAAATGTAAACTACACATTTAAACAAACATCTAACATTTTGTTTTAAAAAGTTTAAAGCATATTTTTGATTTGGACATCATACCAACCCTTATTTGTCACTGTCCTGTTGACAGATAGGCTGAGGCGCCTTAGCCGCTGAACTACTGCTGTCCATGTTTTCCTTTTCTCATTTTTTCTGTCTTATTAAGCTTTCATAACATTAACAACAAAGTAAACCAAAGCATCTGCTTCTTTTAATCCTAAATTGAAATGAAAGACAATTTATACGTTTTCAATCCCAGAGGTTTAATCAAGGGTTGAAAGCTCCAGAGGTGACAGTGACTAGAGCCTGCTGTTGATTGAATGTTTCCATCTATCAAGAAAAAAAAATCCTGTTTGTGCAAGAGCTTAAAAAAGAAAACATTAAGTATCCTGAGATTAACTTGTTGCATGGGTGACTGAAACAGTTGTGCAAAACATTGAATTTGTAAATCTAGGCTGCAAGATTTATGTCCACAGTCAAACATGATAAGTTTCTACCGCTCAGTCCTTAAGAATTAAGATTTCATATAAACCTCATTTGGCTTAATGTAACCACCGATCAGGAAAAGTACCAACTCCTTACAGAAATCTGACACCAGTGTGTGACACTGTTGGACTATGTGATGTTCTCATACTTATGCAAGAGTCACCACAGGTACTCCAGTTACCTTTTTACAGCAACAGCTATTCAAGCTCTAAACTGCCCAGAGGTATGAGGTTGACTTTGAACAACAGTTGTGTAGTTATCTGTGTGTGCATGTGTGTTTCCTGTGATGCTGTGAATCCTGCATGGAAGGAATTATGATGAATCAACTAAAAGAATCGTCTTAAAAGTGTCCACAGACTTTGTAACCAAAAGATTCAGAGCTCACCCTGCTGACTAGAAAACTAGCAAATTATAATATATGTCAAAGAATTTTTTCTTTCCCAAACATGGTTTGTATTATTACAGTTAGTCTTTATTATGCTGATTTATTTTCAAACTATTAGTTTTCTGACAAGTTTGGTTTTAGTCAGTTGTTTAATTTTATAAAGACCGGCCCCTGCAGCGTTCTCTGCCAGATTATCGAAGTAAAGGAAGAACACTGAGAGAAAACATAACAAACTGACAAAGGAGTCACTCAACTTTCCAAAGCCATGAGTGTCTGCTTCAAGAATCTGTTCTGCTGCAGACCCTGACCTCCAGAGGGATCTTTGACCATTTATCTCTTTCTTAGTAAAATGTATGCTTTTGTTAGAATTGTGTCTGTCTTTTACAGGGGATATAAATAAGGAATTTATCTGTATGCCAATGCAACATTTGCAAAACCCCATAGTCTGTATGTCAAATACTTGATTGTGATTGGTCGAACCCCCATAGCAATGGTAGTTAATTCTTAACAGTAAACAGGATGCTGTAGACAAGCCGATCATGCATTTCAAATTCATCCTCAAAATCAAGTCCAGGATGTTGCACCTCAGCCTGTTGACACTGTGGCAAAGACATGAGCAATCTAAACTAGCGGTTTAAAAAACACAGAGGGGCTTTTTTGGTATCACTGTAGTCTGTCCTGCAATCCAGGCAACAATGTTCAAAGTTTTAAAAGCTTTGAGAAGAGAGCTGAAAGAGGAATGTTGGTATAAATATTCCTGCTGGAGTTGCTTCTCCATTCCATGGACTGACTTTACACTGTCCCGTACCTGGAGCACTGATACTCTTAAACGTGCTGCAGACTGTACCGAGAGTATTATTTACTGTGGAGTCTGAGTGATTTTTTTTTTGACTCGACAAATATTCCTATAAAATGACTAAATGAAGTTTTCAGCTCATTGAGTAATTACAGTAATGATAGCTTCAAAATAAAGCTCATCATTTGCCTGTCTTTCTCTTACAGATGCGTATCCGGTCTCAGAGGTGGTCTACACCTGGACTCAGGGAGCAGCAAAGTCAGTGGTGGTGGCGGAGGAAGGCTCTCGACTGAATCAGTACCATCTGATCGGACAGACTGCAGGAACAGAAGACATCTACACCAGCCGAGGTAAACTCAATCCACAGTGACCTGACCCAGGAGCACCTGGCCTCAGATTAAAGATTACCTCCTTCATCAAACACCTACGGCTTAGCGGGGACCCATGTGGTGCGCTGCCTTTTTCAACTTGGATCACTATTGTTTCCCTCCGTACAACAAAAGTGATACACAAACAGTCTGAGGAGTGGAGCTGGTCTCCTTTGGCGTATCTGTTAGAGATAATCTTATTTCTAGCCTGATTTACAATATCAGTAAACATTTTAGAAACAAAATTACTCTCAGCTTGTTTTAGATTTTCATTAAACCAACTTGATGTTCATTTAAAAAACGGTGATCCCTAAGAGTGTAAGGTTTGGTTAGTTTAAGGCCTCCGTGTGGTTGACGTGCTGCTCCTGATGCTCCCTGAGGAGACAGTGTTTTGATGTTTTGTGATTGTAGAAGTCGTCTTTTTAAAAACTTATATCACGAGCAAACAATACTCTGATAAACACCACAGTTAAACTGGAAAACTTCAAATTGAAATTGTTTGTATGTATGTATATTGTATTGTAAGTAGTGTAACAGTAGATACAGCCTGAAGAGAGGGGTGGGGTGAAGGTGGGGCTATAAGAAAGAGCACAAACCAGCATCAGGTGATTATGTCACTGAAAGAGCAGATAGAGAGAAAGAGAGATGGGAAATTCTTGCAGCTTTATTCAGAATTTTAGAGCCTGTTTTCAGGTTATATTTTAAGGGAAAAAAAGGAAAAAAGACGTTAAGATACGTCCCTCACTTTGAAGTGTCTCTGTTTAAAGCTCTGCTGCTAAAGTTCGGCAGTTATTCCTGAAATAATTATGTTGAAATGCTGATCACAGCATCCAACTTTAGTAAACGTTTTACTCTTTTGTGTGTTTTTGGCTTACTTCACAGAACTTATCTATCCCCAGATTTTCACCATTCTAACTTTAAAATGTTCAGCATGTTCAGGAGAAGTGTGTTTGTGCTCCTCACAATTCTATTCCTTATGCTTTTTTTAAATTATTCAGCATTTTCTACATTTTTTTGGCTCATTAAAATGAATGGAAATTATCCGTTACCAGGGAAACCACACAGCTGATGATGTCATAAGGGGTTCTTGGGTTGTAAATGGGACTGGTGCAGTTAAGGGTCAGGGTTAGGGCGCAGCATTTCAACATTCAGCATTTGCTGTAAGGAAATGTGTGCCTCCCCGTCTTGTTTCCTTTTGACGTTATGTTTTGTTTTCATGGCTGATGCTGGAGCAGGATTAGCAGGAAGTTTTTTATTGAAGTTTGTTTTGGACTGAGAGACTCTTCAATTGACCAAAGCTTTGTTAGCTAAAAGTGCTGAATACCTATAAACAGGATTTAATGTTAATGTTGGCGTGTGAATGAACTGTGTGGCTATTTACATTATTCAGTCATTCATTGGGACACCAGCGTATACATCATGAAACCAGTTTGTCTGCTCACCTTTTGTAAGCTAACTAATGGTCATAAATCAGAGTTAGACAAAGTTTAGTAGTTGTTAAGATAAAGTTAATAGTTTGAGGTGGCTACAGATTAATACCTCCTTACACTGCATGCTGTGTAAAGTTGTCTTAAACAGAAAAAAAGTTTAATTTAAAAGAGGGTCTGTGTCCATTGCTTCAAGAACAAATCTAAGAGACACATCCTTACCACGGAGGGTGACGGCACTCATGGGAAATGATGTCTTCTGCTGATCACTACTGATTTTTTCTTTTCTGAATGAGTCCCCTGCACCAACACATTAAAGTTTCTCATGGTATTTTAAAACATCCTGGAAAATAATGAGGCTTTTGTGAAATAACGAATGTGAAGGGTGACATTTGTGCCTGAGCTAGCTTGCAGGTGTCCCTTTACCTTCATTAACCCTAAAATGCAGGATGTGCACTAAAAAAATAAAACAAACAAACAAAATAGGAAAAAAAACAAAAAACTTTTCTGGCTCTTAAAATGCTAAAAATGTGATGGAGACATCTGAGTAGTACGTAAACCAATGTGCATTTTTGTTTTCCCCCTTTTGAATACAGTCCATCGTCATACAGTAGCCACAGCAGGACGTTAAGCCCTTGTTTCAACCCTTTTATTCCGCCGTTATTAAAGTGTGTGCAAAGCAGCGATGCTGTGAGAAGAACTTTTTTTATTTTAAATCAAGCTGCACAGAGACAATGAATGAATCAGAAGGATTTGAGAACGCCTCCCACTCACAGCCAGCTGTCTCTGGGGCAGATAGTGAAAAGTAGAGGAGGAGGGGGCAGGAAAAAAAAAATCACTTATCCAGGGTCTGAGCCATCGGGTCTGTAGGGTTAATCCGTGTGCAGGCCCATCAGTTGTGCTTTTACTAGGTGACGTCACAGCGCAGGGATTGGCTGTTTGGTGGAGAGGGGAGCTACAGCTGCTTAATTCTGTTATGTAAAGAAGTACGGTAATACATTTCTGCTGCTTGTTGCTGGAGAGTTTATCACAGAGGGGGAGTTTCTATAGCAGCATTTATATAGAACTGGTTCCTTTATCCTGCCTGTTCACACTGGATCATGCATGACGATGAATCATATTCTGTTACGTATGTCATGGAGCTTATACGGCAGCAGGAGGAAATCCTGTCGTGCTGTCGGAATCACCGCCGCTAAAAAGTGGAGATTAACACCCGTGTTGCTATATATTTCTGTGAGTTCCTCTTAGCCCACCCTGCACTGCTCAGACACACCGAGCTAACACGGCTTTAACTAGGGGTGCTAATCTGAGGTACAAACCCTCTTTAACAATCCAAGAATAGCTCAGCCTGGAGCTCATACTGGGCTGTGGTGACCTTTGACCCCACAGGTTAAGCCTCTGCGGATGAATATAGACCATGGCACTGAACTGATGATATACAAACTGTGTATATTCATTACATTACACACATCAGAGCCTGCAGGTGGCTGGAGAACATGCAAAGCTCAACAGATGGTTCTGATCTGTACTCACCAGTTCACCAGCATAGCCGCGTTGTTCTCCGCTATGAACGGCAGTTCTCCACAGACGCTCCAAAAACACAACAGTAAAATCCACCACAACCGCATTTTCACGCCTCACAGATTTCCATCCACTTCCAAGCCCAGCAGGCGGTCAGATCAGCGCGGAGTTGGCCCAGTCGTGCCACCACAGAGCAGGGCTTCCTGCACGGAGTCCTCGGAGCAAAGGCAACGCAGGTGCCCCTTTCATTAATGACATGATGCTCGTAGCTGCATAGCATGGAAACCTCCAAACTTCCCTCCGTCCCTCTCAGCCGTCTTCCGCCTCACTCATCCGCGCACCTGCACCTAATCACCGCTGACCCGGGGCTGTGTCACAGTTTGAGCTCAAGCAGGAAGCGATGTACGTCCCCAATCAAGACTGGTCGGCCCTGACAGTACGGGTGGACTGTCTGTTGCACACACATACACACACACACACTCACTCACACATTCACACACATAGCAAAGAGAGAGAGAGAGAGAGAGAGTGAGGGCGAGAGAGGCAGAGCGAGAGGGAGAGAGATACAGGATGCAGATTGTGACAAGGGATTAGTGAGACAGAAAAATCCGATTTTGCCAGGAGAAAGCAGCAGTCATCTGTGGATTTTCTATAGTTTATCAGACTCCACGGCTCGGCAGGATTTTTGAGAATAAAAAAATCCTTCAAATGCAATCTTCAGTTGATTAACAGGATGTGACGAGTTCTCCACCCAACTGTTTTTTAATAATTCTGCTCACAGTTCTGACCTGGAGGTTGTCCAGTGGAGCCGACTTGTGTCTCCTTCAATCTCAGAACAACAACAGATTACTGAAGGGAAATAAAAACAGAGCATCCCAAACTGACAGAAAGCCCAAATAACATGATGTGAAACACACCAGCTCTGTGCAGATAATAAGAGAGAGAGAGGTAACCATTTGTCAGTATAACTCTGAGAGGTGCCCAAAGTCTTCTGCGGTAGAGACAAACTGTCAGATTGAGTTGAAGGTGAACTTACACCTGCCTTTAAGACTCAGCAGAAGAAAAGAAACCACAACAGGACTGTTTACATGGAGCATGATATTCAGATCATAAATGGTTTAAAAGCTCAACTCATAAAAGCCTTAAATCATATTTCAAGGTTTTCAGGAACAAAAACATATTTTTTGTTTCTTTATTATTATTATTATTATTATTTTATTCTATTTTATTTACATTTTAATGATGCCACAGAGGAAACAATAAAAACACTCCATCAATACTACTTTATAAACACAAATAAACTGAATAAAACTTCCTTCAGTTGTAGCTTTTTTGTAAACTTTTGAGAATAGAAATTGCCCCCCTGTGTAAAGGCTTTCTCTGATCCCCATCTGGCTGTGTTCTTTTTTCTGTATATCACTCTAGTCTTGAGAGAGGGTGATTGGAGGACGGTTATGTGTCGTCAGGTGATGGTCCAACAAACGCTTTCCCAGCCTCGTCCTCCTCTTCACGCTCAGGAGGAGGAAAGCTTGGTTTGATATTAAGCTGTTGCTTGAATAAGAGCAGCAAAACAGCAGTTTGTATCTGCCGAACAGATGGTTGATCAGCATCTATAGGACGAGGAGCTGATCAAGGGAAAACGTCTATTTGTATTTGAATAGTGCCTCTTTAGCACACATCTCACAGCTGTCCTGATTAAATCTGTATGTGCATGTAAACACCAGGCCTGAATAATTAATATGCCACATAAACGGTTGAACTGGTACCTTCATTTAGAATCATTTCAGTCAGAAATAAGAAAAAAAATCTCTTAAGCTTGGTTTATGCTTGACATGTCATGTGAACAAATGACGTCGCCGTGTGGACGAATGCGTCACCCCCCCCCCCCCCCCCCCCCCCTCGCATGGTCCTTTTCTAGCAGAAAATTTGCACTTCGCACAGCTTCAAAAATGTTTAACTTTCACACAGAGACGGGCAGACAAACAGGAGCTTACCGTGTCCAAAGTACAAAAAATACAGGCATTTATATGATTCACCAAACAGAGATCACTTTGATAAACCTGGGATGAACAATTTCTGGCGTGAGAAGAGTACTCGGCAAAAAAAAAGAATGTTGTAAACAGTGTAAACAACTTCTTTTACTCTAGTTAAATACTGTGGTAGACGTGCGTCTGCGACACAGCGCACCTTGCAGTTTGGAAACAGACACTGCACAGAGTGTTAAAAAGTATAAAAGCTGCACATGTTCTCTCATGCGGATCTTGTCTGCACATCACGTTTATGTGGAAAGCATAATCCAGCCTTTATTTGGTCAGATTGATTGGTCAGTACTAATCATGGTTAAGTTAATTTAGTTTCAGGGAGAAAGGGCTGGCATAAATTGAAGTATTTGCCTTTAAACTTCAAAATCATTTCACTCTGATAACATGAGTGCAACTTACTGATCTGGTGGAGTTGTTGGTAGTTTTGATCACAAATGTTGTTCACTCCCATTCATTTTTACCAAAACTTCAGAGAGGGTGTATTCTATATATTTTTTATATCGTCACCACAGATTTGTGTTTATAAAAACTAAATGATTTCATGTTATCACCCAGAATTACCAGTTTATTAAATAATCATATATTTATTTAAATATTTTTGTAGGACTGAACTTCCTATCATGTGGAAAATAACATTCAAGATGAACCAATATCTGGTGATATTATACTGTCATTGGCTTCACTTTCTGACCAGTCAGTCAGTCAGGATTTAAATTTCTGTTTGAATAACAAAAAAAGTTTGTAGCTTCAGAACATCCACAATCATTATTTATTACTTTGCTCCGTCTCTTTGTTATTTACGATCACCCGTATTTACGTCTGTGTGAGTTCCAGAAACAGCTGCACATCACAGATTCACAAACATTTATCCAAAAGGCTCAAACATTCCCTGAGAACTATTTAAAAAATGTAAATTACTCAGGGATGAGGTCCAGTGTTTACAGCAGCCGGCCTGTGTTTGTGGGACAGACTCAAAACAAATACCACCTGTGTTCATCTTAGTGAGGGTGAATGAGTGATGAATATTGGTTTAGTCTATTAATAGCACGTGGTCCATTCATTATCAGCGACATCAGGTCACATTTGTTGTGACGGGTTTTAGCTGTTCAGCGTGGGGATTATAATTTCAAGACTGCAACTAATAATTATTTTCAACACTGATGGATCTGTCTGTAATTATGTCGAGTAGTATTTTCGTTGTTTTTGTTAGTGTTAGAAAATGTTGAAAATATCAGTAAGTGTTGTTTAAAGAGGGGGTATTCTGCTCTCCCATAATTTAAACATGGATATAAAGTAACAGTGCTGGATTTTCATACCAAATGTGCAGATTTTCAAACCTCTTTGTATTCCTATGTTGTAGAAATCCCTTAAAGGATTTAGAAATAGGGTTTTATAAAACACCAGTGTGAGAAAAAACAGCTGTTTTTTAAGGCTGTTAATCATGTAAAAGAAAAGCAGAATACCCCCGCTTTAATGTCAAAGATGAGGTCCTCAGTATTTGTTTTGTCTTTCAAAAGAACAAAGACTGTGGTCAAGACATGCTCTTTATGAAAAATCTTAGTTTAGGTCTATAAAGATAAAGTTTGACCGACTGATTGACAACTCAAAGCCCTAATTTGGTGTCATAGAGGAAAAAAAGTCCTTTTAATGAAGCTTAAGTTATTTTTTTTTCTTCTGCTAATTCTGAAAAACAAAAGTTGTTGATATTGTTTTAGAAACCTGTTACAAAGAACTGAAATGTAATCATTGATAGTTATGCTCCTTTGTTTGTTGTGCTTGTTTTTTTGCAGGTCAATACACGGTGATGATGGCTCACTTTTACTTAAAGAGGAAGATCGGCTACTTCGTCATCCAGACCTACATGCCCTGCTTCATGACCGTGATCCTGTCCCAGGTGTCCTTTTGGCTCAACCGTGAGTCTGTGCCAGCACGGACTGTCTTTGGTGAGTTCAGAGAGCTGTATTATCTTTAAGGTTAAGCCATGTGCTGTATTCAGTGATATTCTTTCCTAACTGACCTGTAAAATAATTCCCTACTTTAGGTGTTTAATATTTGCTTGACATGAGACAAACACTTGAATGAAATCATACCCAGGTGTTGCTGTGCCATGATTTGTCCATAATACTCTTTAATGTGTCCTCGTTTTTTCAAAGACTTAATCTGATGGAATAAAAAAACAGGATCATGATCTGTTTTTTTAAAGTGACCCACTTTTTTCCTGCACCAGGTGTGACCACTGTGCTCACCATGACCACTCTCAGTATCAGCGCTCGAAACTCGCTGCCGAAAGTTGCTTACGCTACAGCCATGGACTGGTTCATCGCAGTGTGCTACGCCTTCGTCTTCTCCGCCCTCATTGAGTTCGCCACAGTGAACTACTTCACCAAGAGGAGCTGGGCCTGGGACGGCAAAAAGGCAATGGAGGCACAACAGCCTAAGGTAGATACTGTGTGTGTGTTTGTGTGTGTGTGTGTGTGTGTGTGTGTGTGTGTGTGTGTGTGTGTGTGTGTGTGTGTTCTTGTAAAACACACATCCATACTGATGGATGACCCACAATGTGGACACAAAACAATTAGGAATTTGAATCCATACACACATTCATTTAAAAGCTACGACTTGTATTGAAGCGTTGACTGTACAACAGATTGATAACAGATGCAAAAAAAAAAATAAAACGCAAAAATATTTTGAGCTCCCCCTAGTGACTGGCTGCAGTATAGGTAACAATAGTGGCCCCCTCGGTGTTAAAGCTCTTGGGAGGATTTTTGAACTGATTGTGGGTCAGACGGGGTTGGACACTGATGCCTCTATACGACCTACAAATCAAACGAGACAAGATCTATAATTTCTGTATTGTGGTTTCAACACCTGAAAACTTGACAAGATGGACTGAAAAACAGCGTGCTGAGTGAAAAGCTTCAGCAAAGCAAATATTCACTTTGAGTTTGTGTATTTGACTGTTAAAAGGTCACTGGATGGGATCTTTTGCACTGAAGAACAGTCTCAGTGTGTACAGGATGAGATCAGCAAAGAGGTGAGATGTAACACACAGGGGGTGCTCAGTTAACACAAATGGAAAGTTCTTTCAGAAGCTGACCAACCTCCAGAATTCACTCATATATCACTGTAAGGCATAACCAGCATTTAACAGCAACAAAACAGACAAAAACACAAACACTGGTCCAGTATCATGTCTCACAAAAGCAAAGCTGGGCCACTTATTTCAGCGCAAATTTCCAACCGAGTTCAACCTCAGCCCAAGCTGACGATCCTCTTTATAAAGCCCGTCTTTATCAAAGATAACACATGGACGGAACTTAACAATGACTGGGAAAAGTCAAAATTCTGAATTCATTTTTATTTGCTTGCAAGCTGGGTGTAAGAGCTGCTTCTTATTTGCCTTTTGTTGCATTTCACACATTAAACAACCAGCAGCTTCAGTAAACTCCATGAAAGCCCAGTTAGCCCACGCTCATTAGCTATCATTCAGTTATCATACTTTAAATGAAGTGTGTTGTTCACCCATTCATGATTTTGGTCCTCATAAGCTGATGAATTCAGCTGCAACTGCTGTTCACCTTAAACTTTGACTGCTCCTCTCTCTCCTCCACCTTGTTCTCTTGCTCCTCTCTCCTATCTCTAATTGTTTGGGCCTTCCCCTGAGGGACTGGTTGTGGACAAAAAGGTCCATATGTAAATCTGCAGACTGTTAAATTTCTCTCATCACATTTTTAACTATGATCTTTAATAACACATGATTCTTCCATCTTATATATGTTTTTCTCATATTTTTTTTATTTACACACTTCTTGGATTTTTTTGCCCTTAATGGGACAAAGACCATAGACTGTATAAAATATGGACGCAGTCTGTGCGACGTCACTCGTCTGTTCCTGAAATAGTCAAATGAAGACGATTATTGGACAGGGCCATCTTGGATATGACGCTGGCTTTTAGCACCCTTTCTAACAGCTATAGGGGGCCCGTCAGTCAGGTGAGCTGAGCTCAGCCTCTGATTGGACATACTCGTAATCCTAATATCTAATAAACCGCTAAGTTAGAAAAAAATACAGTGTGTCTGTACAGTGTGTGCTAATAGTGAAGTTAGCGTTTCAGACCCAAGCTGTTTTTTGAACCAGGCTGTAAATATGTTCATTTTTTTGGGCTTGGCATGTACACAACTTCCGGTCTTTCTGCAGTCAGCCTCTAGCAAATTCTCAATGAACAGCAACTTTTAGCACTTCCACATAGGCTTCATTTTTCTCTTCCGGATGTTGCCCCTTGGTAAAGACCCCAAAGATGGTAACTTTATTGGCCTTTATTTTCTATGTAAAAATAAATAAATAAATAAATAAATGTAACTGGAGTAATAAAGTCTTGCTATGTCCTACAACATATATATCTATGGTTGAAAATTTGAATTTCAAAGTATTTCAACAGGTGCCCTATAAAGGGTTAACAACTGACTGATGGTTAAAGGAGAAAATTCAGAATCAGTACAAACGTTTCTTTTTCAGTTGATTATTGATGCTTTAAAAAGATGTGTGAGGCCATGACTGAGGAGAAAGAGGGAGAGAGGAGACATTACCAAACTAACACTGGAGTCATTTCACTTTCACTTACCAGACATGTCTGCTTTAAACGTCCTGCTTGTGGAAATGTTTGGCTACAGCATGCAGGCTCTGATCTGAAGGCAGATTGCTGTTTTTATCCATCAGTCTGAGAAGAGAAATATTAATATTCATTTCAACATGCTTGATGTTTAAAAAAATGACAGTTTCCTTACAGCTGCTGAAGAAAATCATTCTTCCTCTTGATGATTTATTATATCAGTTAACAGTTTTCTACTTTCTCTTTAATTAGGAAAATACAGGATGTTGTTTTACTTGTTGGATGGGCATTAGCAGGTGATGCTTCTTCTTTTATGAGTTTTTTTTTTTTTAACATATTTTTGCCACCTCATTTTGAACTTTACCCCAATGATATGTCAAACATATTTGGCGTTTTTATAACTCCATCACAAGAAAAAAGTTTGCTAAAGCTTCCTTATTCCCTGAAGTAGCAGATATGGATCTCCCAATCTAGGGCTGGATATCAATCAAAAATTTGAACTTTCTTCAGTCAATTCTTGTTTTTTATGTTAAAATAAAAACCCTCCTCCTTTATCCGAACGGTAGTTCAGGACCCAGCCCTACCCAAACAGAACATTGTTTCTGTTAGTTTTTGCTGTCATGTCATTTTTAGCTGTGTGCCTTTGGAACAGTGTTTTTTTAGACTTGTGATGATAACAATAATGATGTTTGCTGCAAAATGTCCATACGCTATGAATTTTTAAAAAAGAAGCAGATGTGAATCTACATTAACATTTAGCATTAGCATTGGAGTTGAGTTATACTGAGTAGTATTTTTGCTTGAAGTGACCGTCCCTGTGTGAGTTCAGCTCCACTTTCTCACTCTCCTGGCATTTTCTTTCCTCTTCCTTTTGGTGTTAAAGTAGGGGAGTTACAGGGTGCAAAAGGAGTGAAAATCCATGTCACACATGATTATAGAGAAAGAGATAAATTAGGCAAGACGGAGAAGTTCAGAATTAGTGGATCAATACCTTCACAGTTAAGTCTGGATCTGCTGAAGCCCAGTGCCAGTTCATTATTACCCAAGAACATCGATCCCAATTCTCAACTTGTACTGACCACCTCATATTTTTTCTGTGTGTGTGTGTGTGTGTGTGTATGCCTGTGTGATAATTGCCTATTTTTTATGTTCCAGAAATGAGCCCCACTTACTTTTTTTGCCAAGAATTCTGAGCGCCCTCGATCAATGCTTTTCTTTGTCCCTGCAGAAAAAAGACCCTTTGGCTCTGTCTAAAAAGCCAAACAACACCTGTTCAGCCGGAGTGAATTATACAGCCAACCTCACCAAGGACGCCTCCATCTCCACCATTTCAAACAGCACGTCTGTGCAGCTCAAACCCTCGGAAACCAAAGCCCCGGACCCTAAAAAGACTTACAACAGTGTGAGCAAGATCGACAAGATGGCCAGGATAGTGTTCCCTGTGCTGTTTGGGACCTTTAACCTGGTCTACTGGGCCACGTATCTCAACAGGGAACCAGTGATCAAAGGAGCGGTGTAAGCTCTGAGACCATCCATCCCCCTGACAACCATCCAAGGATTTGATAACTGGAACGCAATCAAATTCAAAGCCAAGCACTTAGTCCTTGTATCATAAATGTGTTTTTTTATGCTGCTGGATCAGAGATACCTGGTACCAGTTACTCCATACCTGTTCCAGTACCTGAATTTGCAAACTGGATGATGCTGAGCACCAATCTGATACAAGACCACATGTGCATGCTAATGCAACACAGTACAACAGCGTGATCGTAACTGTAACTTTTACAAAGCTTCTGCATTTTCAGTTTTTGTTGAAATGTAAGAAAATTGATGGTTGTATGTAATTACTGCAGTCCCAGCAGGTAATGGTGAAATACAGGGCTGGATTTTGTAGAAAGGTGCATTTTAAATGTAGGGGAGAATGGGGTTAGTTGTCACATTTTTTACTCTAGTGTGAATTGCTCATCATGACAACATTTTTCAGTTGTCATTCCTATGTTAAATCAAAGCTTAAGGTGTTGGCTTGAAATGTGTATCCCTTTCATTTTAACTCATTGTAACAAAGAGTTTATTCAATATCAAAAACACTCTGATACACAGAGACAGCCATCCCCATCACAGGGATGATTGTCACACACTGTGGGGCTGTTTGTCACAATGTTATCCTCATGGTAAAAATACTTTAAAAAAAGGTAAGAAGGCAGAACTAAATGTGAAAGTTTAATTGAATTGACAAGTTGGCAAATTCATAACATAATGCAGCTTAACACAAAATGAGTAACGTGAACAGGAAACACCTCTTTAGACCAGCCTACTGAGTATAACATATAACTGTGACAACCAACTCCAAAGAAAATGTGACGACCAACACCAACTGGAATTTCTCGTTAGCATCAATGCTAACAACAGATAGATAGATTGATATTAGCTAGCTATTAACAAAGACTGTAAAAAGAAATGGATGTCATCTCGATGGCTCAAACTGAGGTCACCACAAAAACTGCTCCCCCTGGTGACTGGCTGCAGTATAGGTCAAAAACACTTCATTCCAGATGTGCTGTTACCACACTTTAAAAAATTATTAAACCTCGTAGAAATATTTCTCACATCTGTATGCTGTGATGATATGAAGATATTATTAGGCTGCATTGTGTTCAAGTCCTCTTTTATTCTGAAAAGGTTTTTTTTTGTTACTTTTTAGACATTAAAACAGAGTTTTACGTCCCGTTTAGCGATGGTTGACAGCTGCCGTTTTTGTGTAGTTTTTTTCAGGAATAGTAAAATACATCAGGAAGGAGAGTTAAGAAGAGATTTTGAAAGAAAACAAAAAAAAATTGTCACCCACTTCCACTCAGATTTTCTCCACGTCCTTCATAGTTTCAACTGTGTTGACACTGGCTGCACAATGGCAGCGCCCGTGACAGAGGATTTTTGGCTTCAAAACTGTACAGAAGTAAAAGGCGGGGCTGCGCTGTCCATTCTACATACAGTCTACGGCTAATAACAATCTAAACTATCGCGTTTCTTTCACACTTTTTAAGGGTAACAGTTGTTTTGTTATGAACTCATTGTGTGAAAGACTAGAAGAAAAATGCTGAGGAGCTGAATATTTACAGTTTGATATGAAAAAACAAAAAGTCAACTCATGTTCAGCTTCTTACTCAAGAGAAGACTGTTTTTGTGAGCTCTGATTCCAATTCTGTAAATTTCCATACCACAATTTGAGAGACAATATAATGTGAATTTATTAACCAACCTTTGTGACAACTAACCCCTTTCTAACCTACATCTGCCACTATAACCACAAAAATACTGAGTATCACCTTTCTTACCACCCTTCTACAGAGATGACTGATATGATTATGATCTTCTTATATTGTACTTTTTGAGTTTGACTCACTTTACCACAGTAAGCTGAGTGATTCATTACACTTTGGTGACAGTTTGCCATTTAAAAGGAACATTTTCTGGTAGTGTGTTAGCACATGTAATGTGGCCAAGTGTGCTGGGATTTTCAGAAAGTAATCAGAGCAAACTTGCCAACCTTCTTTTCATCAGACAGTTGACTAAAGACGAAAAGATGCAGCTGATTGTGCTGGAGTTTTGTAATGTAGGGGACCTGCTCACTGCAGACACATTAAAGATACCTGCAAACATGGTTATAGCAGTATATTTTTATGATATGAATACACACACAGCAAAAAGGTTGCTAGTTTGAAACCCGGCTGGACAGGTTCCTTTATGTGTGGAGTTTGCATGTTCTACCCTTGCATGCCAGGGTGTACCCTGTCTTGCTCCCAGTGTCAGCTGGGATAGGCTCCAAGGGAAAAAACAGTAAAGATAATGGATGGATGGATGGATGGATGGATGGATGGATGGATGGATGGATGGATGGATGGATGAAGTTTGGCATCTCTCTTGATCATAATTAATTAGAAATAAACTTCACCAGTTAATGCACTGTATGGTTCATACTTGGGTCAGTGCTTCCCAGCTGTGGTCTTAACGTCTGTACAGAGAACGTGCACATCAAGTGTGCTGCTCTTTGATTGATGGTTGATATAGTTCACACTGTCACACTGATACTAAGCAATGGCGTAAAGTGTGTTTAATGGGACAAGCCCTGAGGGTTTTAGAGATTTAACTCCAAAAAGGACAAACTGTGACGAGCAGATACGAATGGGTTTATTCATGAACAGATGTCGTGTAATTCCTCAGCCCTGAACTGTAGAGTTTAAGCACGCCAAAAGTAAAAAACATGATTTGATGGAGCATTAACAATGACACACATTTTTCTGTACAAAGATGATGTCTCTCACTCACTTCTCTCTCTTCAATTAAATGTAATTCCAAACGTTTTTTCCTGCTCACCCTGTCAGGTTTCTAATTCGCAAAACTGTTCATGCACAGTACATTAGCCCCTCATGTATCAGCTTGGTGCTCAGGCTGCTGTATTTGTTGATACGTTGTTCAGGTGGAAAGCATGTTCAGGTACTGGTACTGAAGGAACTCCACACTGAATAACATTGCATGTCTGTCGCTTCAGGAAGATGTTGCCATGTTTGCCTTGAGTTTGTACAGTTTGTATGATATGACTTCTCCTTAAAGACAGTTTGATTTTGGAACTACAGCCCTTCTTTACTTTTCTCTCACCCCCTCTCTGATATTTAAACATTTTAGCATTTGGCATTTACAGTTTCTTTTTCAGTCTAGAGACGACGATGGTTCAGCAAGGCCAAATGCTATGCAAAACCACAGATTTATTGTGTTCCCAGAGAGCAGCTTTTAACTTTTGAACTTACTTTGTACAAATGAGCTGAGAGTCCAGGGACGTGAGTCTGGGCCCAGGCACATGGGACTTTGCTTCCTTGTTAAAAGCAGATGAATAGCCATGCTTAATGTGTTGCCTTCAGAGTGTGAGGACTTGTTATGAATGCACTGATTATCGCCTGCAGTTGCTTCTTCAGATTTTTCTTGAGTGCGTCTCTTTGTTCATTTTTTTGCAGCTTAATCTGAATGTTTACGGCCAGTTTGACATGAATGTTTGCTGCTCCTTATGTCGATTTGAAACAGGGATGGTCTGAGAGTGGCAGCTTCTGTTTCCAGGTCACCATGTTGAGAATCCTGTACGTACTGAACATAATTTAACAAACATGTAAATAAGCCCTGCTTTTAGCCATGCACCTCTAAGCCCGTATGGTTAGCTTCTATGTTATGCATTTACAGCAACTGAGTGTTAACTAGTCTCGTGCTTCATTGACCGGATGTGGAGAATTGAGCAGAATAGCTTGAGCTTTAGCAGTTTTGACAGAATATGTGATGCTTTTTTTTTTTTTTTTAACACATTTCAAACGTTTCATTTTTTTTGGATCAGTTTGTTCTTTCTATAAGCTTTTATGAAAACTTGCAGATGTTATTGATAAATGTCTCTGTGCTTTGAGCAGGATCACTTGTCGTCATACTTTAGAGAAGTTAAGAAGAGATTAAGCTGAGCTTGTCATATCAAAGAGGCAACATGAAGTCACAACTCAAAAGTAAATACAGTTTGATTACTGTTAGACTAAAGGTTCCCAAGAAACACCACCGTACCAGGTGTTTTAAATATTTCATCTTAAAGTAGCTCACCTGCTAGAGCTCCTACTTGAAGAGCAGTTATCAGGCCAATGTCCATTTCTTATTTAAGGAGGGAAAAGTTTCCTGAAAATGTGAAAAAAAAAAAATCTGTCATTAAGTGACAAAGTGTTGTCTTTGAGGGACAGTTTGATGGTTTGTAAAATACTTGTTTTCACTGCATTAGGAAAGCTTCAACAGCAAGCCTTGAGCCACTCTAACATCTGGATCATATGTCTATCTTTGCAACATACAGCAGAGTCACTGACTATGGCGCCTACCAGTGATGTAGGACTTGAGTACTTGGACTCCAGCCTGGCTCAAGTAATGATTTTCCTAATCGAAACCTCAAGACTTGGACTTTAGGCCCGATGGCTTTGACTTGGACTCGTTCTTAAGCATGAACTGCTTCAGGACTTGAATGATGGAGAGGAGGACTCTGACTTACCAACTTTAGCTTGAAGCCATAGTGTTTTTCTGGGATGACGACTCCATTTCCCATGAGCCCCATCAACCACTGTCTTTATCTCCTACCAGAGCTCATCTACAAACTCCAACCTCACCAAGCAGAGCTAACGTAACTTCACTCTTTACTTTATTGACAGATTGATCAGATCACTGCAGTATAACTGCTGCATGTGGGTTGGAATGAACATTATCACAAACAGGTTATCCCGTGTTTTAGCCTTTAGCTCATGTTCTATCACTCTCCTGTTCATGTTTCTTCAGCTCTGACGTCCTTTTTCTTTTTGACAGTCCAGCTCCAGTGTCCACAATCGCTGCTAAATTAATCCAAGAAATAATTTTCTGTAGGTTAAAGAATAAGTCTTGCTTCTCACTGATAAACATTGTGGGCTGGCATAGTGTCATCACGGGGACCTTTGGTCTAAATGCCGTATATAGATTCTGTGAAAACTGATTTCTGGGAAATAGTATTTAGAAATAACCAATTTTGGCACCGACAATCAAATTTTAAATTATGGATAATCAACAAACAAATATATTAAAGTGTGATCAAAGTCAGATCAATATCACGTATAAAGTCCTCACAGGGCATTCAGTTTGTAATGTTGTAATAATTGGTACAGTTTCAAAAAATGACTGACTTGTTTTTACCTCTGTGTGTGGTCGTGTACCATCTTGCTTATTACTTTTTATCATCCTGTCAGGATGTCCTGAGAAATGCCAAACAAGAGCAGAGGAACATGTTTGATATGTAAAACAACCATACAGCAGCAGCCTCCAGGGCGGACCCAGTAAACTTAGAGCATTGCTAAAGTTGCTTACTGTTACTGTTAGCCAGTTGCTAGCTGATGCTAACAGTCAAAGATGTTTGATCCCCAGCAGGTGGGTTGTAAGTTTTTAATTTGTTAGTTTCTGTTTTTAGGCTTTTAGCCTGTACTGGAGGATGGGAGGGGCTGCATGGAGGCGCAACAGTTAGCACTGCAGCATCACAGCAAGAAGGTCACCAGCTGGGATCCCAGTTTGCCTGGTGGCCTTTCTGTGGGGAGTTAGCATGTTCTCCCAGCGCATGTGTGGGTTCTCTCTGGGTACTGATCAGGTTAACTGGTGATACCAAATTGCCTGTAGGTGTGAGTGTGTGCGTGAAAGGTTGTCTGTCTCTGTGTGTCAGCCCTGTGATTGACTGGCGATCAGTCCAGGGTGTACCCCGCCTCTCGTCCTAAGACAGCTGGGATAGGCTCCAGACACCTGCAACCCTGAACAGGATAAGCAGGATGGAAGACGGATGGATGGATTGATGGATGAATGGAGGATGGGACAGTGTATAAAACAGAGAGAGCAAAGGGCTGGAATCAAGGACTCACCTGCTTGTGTGGGGTATGGTACCCTCTGTACATGGGGTGCACAATTTTAATCACGAGGCTAAACTTGTTCCTCTGCTCTCCAAGTGTACCCGCACCCTGACAGGATCATTCAGAATCTAAGGTTAATAAATGAAACATGGTTCTTCTTGGTGACTCAGACTCTATTTGAGCTTTAACTCTGACGACAGGAAACTGGACTTTGACTTGAGGTTTGGTCACCCAGAACCCCTAAACCCCCAAACATAACCCTGTGTAAAACCACAGCCTAAACGCTGGAAAAAAATTCCTTCACCTTCGGACAGTCCCAGGACAACAATTTCCCTCTTTTGTACCTTTTCAGCGATGCTGTGCTAAGCTAATCTAAGCTAAGCTAAAGATGACCTGGCTTTAATTATATATTTACCACTGATGTGAATAACTGTGGAGCCCCTCAAGTCCAATTGGACCATCATTTTTGTGCAGCAGATGCTTTGCAAAGGAAGCTGTGAGTTTAATTCCCCAACCGCTATCATCAGATGCCATAATTTGGTTCTTTGATTGTTTGAATGATCTTCATCCATGTGGAACGTTTAAGAGAGCTGCTGACAAATCAAACCCACAGCCCGCTACGTTATTTCTCTCCATGTTTCAGCATTTTGGTTATTCTGTTCCACAGAATTAACAGCTGAAGTGTGAGCTAAAAGTGGATGTCTGGTTAAGGTCATCACACGTGGCTATTATCTGTGCACACAAGATAATAACGTGTGTGCATGAGATAATTATCACCTTTGTGTGGCTTTAGGGGCTCCATTCAGTCCTTTCATTTCACTGTAAACAAGCAAACACATGAGAGTGTGAATATGAAAGACACCAGGTTAAAATAAAATTATCTTCAGACGTTTTCAACAGTTTTCACATCAGGCCCCTGATAAACCAATGGTAAAGCCATCTGTGCTTGTTGTCTCTTTGGGTGGAGGGTTGGATTTAACATGAATGTGATCTCATGCCTTCAGTGTGGCCTGACTCTATTTAATATGTTCATGTAAGTTTATGGAGCGCACCAGATGTATTGTATTACTACACTTAAGCTAATTTTAGGTACAGAATGTTCTTTAAATGCAAATATCTGAAGCAATAAATAATGCTCATATTAAGAATGACTTCTGTTCTGGTTCAAATGTGATCATCTGACTTTGATTTTGTCTTTTTATGCAGATTTGATCCTTTTGGCAATAGTCTTTTTCTAAATATGACTCCTCTGGTTGATTTCAGCTCTGCTCCTCTCTCTCTCTCTCTCTCTCTTTGGAAGCACAGTGCTCTCTTTGATTTTGGTAAAAGCCCTGTGCAGGTGACTAATGTAAGGGTCTGATTCAAACCTGAACTTTTTTTCCGGATTGTTATGCATACATGATTCCAAATAAAGCTTCACTGACTCATTCTGTCTGCTGTGTTTGGTCAGAGAGCTCGGTGATAATGAAACACCTTTATCCTGATAGATCTGACATGCAGTGACATGTTTGAAATGTCGTGCTGACACAGTTACAGATTTCTCTCCAGTGTGATTCACACACAGAGTAGAAAAAGTATTAATCTACATATTTGGAGACATTTATGCCGTGGATGTGATAAACGCTGCCTTAATCTTGCTTGATGGAACAACGGCCTGCACGTGCTGCCTCTCCTTTGATTACACACATGCACATCCTGCAGCTCTACAGTTGGCCGGCCAGTAAATCCATCTTGGGGGTCTCTGTGATGGTAACATCTGGCACACATCTGTTTGTCAAGGATTTAGCTCCATTTAAGTTGCTTTTTCCATTCAGCAGGCCGGTACTCTGCAGCAAATTAAGCTTTCACTGATAGCACCCAGTGACATCAGTCATGGCACAGAGCGGTAAACCAAAGACCGCGGTGCATGTTGGAGGAGAGGGTGGTCCTCACTCATAGACCAACGCAGTCGTAGAAAAACATTCTACACCATCAGGTCGTGCTGCTGCTTGATGACCCTGCAACTGTTGGTATGGAAACACAGATTCAGAAGAGAGAAAGAAGATCCCCTTACACTGGAAAATTCAGTCCAATGGCAATGACATGACCAGATGATCCTGTAAATCTGAGCTCAGTAAATGTTTTAAAACCAGTTTTATGTTCGCTTGATGAACCAGATGTATTTTCACTCCTGCAGAGACCATGTCTAAATTATTAGCCAGCCTCCTCATAGGTTCGGCCATTATGTTTTTAAACAGCACATCATCGTTGCATTGTCATTATGTGAAAGCTTAAACAGACCTTCATTCAACATGGTATAAAGCTGTAAAAACACTGATAAGGGGGTCATGACAATCTTTCAAAGCCTTTTCATTTCTGTTTTCATATTTCATCAATTATTTAAAAAAATATGAACACACCAAAGGTTTGATTCCACAATGGAGGTGAGAGGAGGCAGTGGCACATTTCTTTATAGGAAATGCTGAATGCTGAAATGCTGAGTCCTAACCCTAACCCTAACCGTGACCCAGTCGTATATATATATTCTCGGAACCCCTTATGACACCGTCAGCTGTGTGGCCTTATGACATCATCTGCTATGTGGTTTCCATGGTGACATAATTTCCATCCATTTTAATGGGACAAAAAATATGGAAAATGCTAAATATTTTAAAAAGTACATGGATTAGAAATTTGCACACTTCTCCTGAACATGCTGAAAGTTTTAAAGTTTGAACTGTGAAAATTGGTGCAAATTTGTAGGAGTAGCAAGCCAAAAAACATATGGAAGAATGAATGGATTTCTACAGGCTGAAATGCTGAGCATTTAATAAAGCCATACAAACAGATATGTTTGATCTGTTTTCCACATTTCTTTGTTGCCACATACCCCAAACGAGTATAAGCCAGAACAACTGAAAAAAAACAACAAACAAAAACCAATAAGAAACAGGCCTAAAATGCTTATTTCATCTGTTGTTGGATTGGCCTGTTAGTTTACTCCAACAGCACATCCGCTATTTTGGGGGGTTACGAGATAAAAGGTCTGATAACCCTGGTAGAAAAGAATTGAAAGGCCCTCATGTTTTAAAGATGCAACTCACATCTCTAATACAGGACACAGGATTACACATTTTGGTCCGAGGTCTCACAAAATGACACCAAAATGCAGCTTTATGAGATGAAAATGTCTGAACTGGATATTATTTTTTTTTGCAATTACCTTGGGGATTTTTGGATCTGAGCCACAAATAGATCAGAATAGAGGAAAAGGAGAGAATCTGATGGTGCAGCCAAGAAATATGTGCCACAAATTGAGGTTCATTTAAGGCACCGTGAGGAATATCCTGAAAAGATAATGTTTTTCCAGGATGAAGATTTGTTTTCCCATGAGCACCATCACCAACTGTCATGAGAATGTGACTCTTACCAAGGTGTGCGTTTGTTTTGAAGCAAATGAATGGAGAGCAGATTTTCTTTTCAACACTACTTTTCTTTGTTCAAGACAACTTTTCCCAGGATGCAGAGCGACAAGGAAATTAATTTATTGTTTGAAAGGTGAAAGTAATCTTCGTGAATTAAGTTTGTAGTTTAGTTTCCAGGAGGTGAGCAGACTGTGTAGTGTTCCCCACAGCCCGGTGCTCTGAGACGTGTCTGTAACGTGTTACATTAGTGAATCCTGGTTCTGTCCTACCAGGGCTCATCTACCAACTCCAACCTCACCAATCAGAGCTAACGTAACTTCACTCTTCATTTTATTGACAGACTCTCAAGTTTGATCAGATCACTGCAGAATAACTGCTGCATGTGGGTTGAAATGAACATTATCACAAACAGTTTAGCCCGTGCTCTATCACTCTCCTGTTTAGCTTTCATCAGAGGAAAACACAGATCTCTCTCTTTTGAAATAAGCATTTTTGGTGCAGATAATCTCATTTCAAATCATGGATTATGAACAGACAAATATATAAAAGTGAGACTAGTTCAGTATCACTTGTAAAATTCTCACAGGGCTCTCAGATAACTTCAAGCTGGTTCCAAACATGAGTCTATCTCCAGGGGGCTACAGTAAAATGTTGAACATGGAATTGAACACATTTCAAGCTTTGTGCAAAAAAGAAATTGTGGTCTCTGCTGCTGATGAGTAAAGGGTTGAATTTTAAAGAACTCATTTGTTTGGAGTCCCAGATATCATCACTTCTTGTTCCAAAAAAACAACGTCAGCCAAGCGTGGGAATGAAAACATTGATCCCCTGACTGGAAGACGTCATCGAGGTAACGTGCACTTTTATAAACAGTTTGACATGTTACTAATTGGTGTTAGTTGGCAACTTTTTTAGACTTGTGAAGTCTGAGGAAGAACATGTTGGCTCGCAACGCCCCTCTGTGCTGACTGAACCAGGCAACAGGAGCCACCCCCCCTGTGTGTGGATCTTCATGTATTTGAGTTTTGCTCGCTTTCATTGTCAGTTGAAATGTTATGAGATGTTTTGGAGATAAATACATAACGAACAGGAACAGGAGAGCTCATGCAGGATGAGCACAGGGCCGGTAGAAGAAGTGGGAAAGTGTTGAGAGTAAAAGTTGTGGAGAATGTATGGCCATTCAAATATAGGGCACTATTCATTATGGGTGCTATCTGTGACACGCCTGCAGAAGAGCTGAGTCAGGAGGGATGAGAGGACACCGCTGTACTTTATGTTCAGACACACACTGCAGCTTCTTTATCAGAACATGAAATATCTGAAGCTCCTGCATATGAAGCCGCCTGGTGCCGTTTGATTTTTTTCACTGCTGACTGAGCGCTTTGTGCTGCGTCTGCAGAGTCAAGAGGGAACTTAACTTTACTCTACAGAGGTGAAAGGTCCTCTGAGCCATGCATCCAAAAAATCTCTAAACTTTCACAATCAGAGAACGAGACTTTTCTCAGCAGCTCGTCCCCTTTTTTTGTTTTCATCTGTTATTCTTTACTGTCTTTGTTTGCTGCAGCTCTTCACTGTTTTTTGCACCAAAACCCATCTAACAGATGGTTTGCACATCTGTTAAATGTGCAGACCAACCTGCTCATAAATCTGGTTCTGATTCTTCGCTGCAAATGTTTTTTTGCTTTTTATCAAGTTTTGTGTGATTTTGAAACATTTTGCACCGTGCATATCACCACAAAACAACTACAAGCTAATAGTTCAGTACTATCAATAACTTCCTGGTGTTTGTCATTACAGTCTGAGATGGGGTTTGGTTTGATTGGCAGTAGGAAGCAGTTTGCAGAATCTAAAAGTAGTGGAATCTGAGAGAACGGTGTCGTAAAATGCTCACAGTTCCTTTTCAAAGAGATTAAAAAGGATTTGTGTTTGTGCACGGATAGACAGGCTGTTATGGGACTGTCCTCAGTCCCTTTCTGCATTAAATAAAGCATCATGTTTTGTTTTTTTTTTTTTTTCATGGAGAAAGTCATTCACCCCATCTGGAATCTGCTCGCTGATTGGATCAGTGTTTCTCAAAACAAGGCGGTCCATATAAAAATAACTCCCTGGTTATTTATCCCTGCTGCACGGATGAGAGGCTGAATACACACACACACACACACACACACACACACACGCACACACACACACACACACACACACACACACACACACACACACACACACACACACACACACACACACACACACCTGCAGCAGCTGCTGGAAAAGCTTTGTGTTGATGTGATTTGTACTTTTCAACCACAGAAACACAAACTCACATCCAAACTAGCAGCCAGGGAAATGGAGGAAGTGGATCTTCTTGGTTAAAATGTCAGAGTCCAGGAACATTTTCAGCTTATCGTCCATGATTAGTGGAGGCGCTGTCATCTGCCCCGAAAGCAGAGCTGGGATCATAAGACACCTGAACCCACCTGGAATGAATGAAATCCTGTCCATTAAAGAATCTGTGATAACAGGGCAGCCCTGGCTGAGCCCAAACCTGACTGGAAACGAGTAAAAACCTTTCAGAGGAGAGATGAAGTGTCTTTAAGTACTCCACCAAGTCCATTTGCCTTTATCGGATCAAACTTTCACGTTGAATGTTCTCCTTTTCAAACAGAGTCAAAGATTTGTCATGTTTGTACTCACATTCAGAGATCAAATAAACGTTTTCAATTTTGAATTTACAAACCAGATTCATTATAGAGATGTGATGTTCGCAAACGAGTCAGTCATTTGAGCGACTCTTTTAACTAATCGGTTCACTGTTGTGAGCTGTTGGTCTGAAAGCCGCCGACGCTGCCTTCCTGTTTCACCTGTGTGCCTCATGAGTCTGAGATGTCTATGTAAAGTTCAGGTGTACACACACCAGGTGGATCAGTACAATTTTGCATTCATGTTTTTATCATGTCCTATCATTTAGACCAGTCCAGTTTTTATTTGGATTTTTTTTTAAATATAAAATCTTATTCTGATTTGTTATTCTTTTTTCTTTGCAGTAAAGTTGTTTTTCATGGAGGTTGTCTGTCGCCTGTGTAGTTTTTTTGTGTGACAAAGTTTTTTGGGTGAGTGAAAATTCAAAATAGTGATCTCACTATCAGAGCATGGGGATATGGCGCCACCTTATGAATGTTTACAATGAAAACACAAGATAAATGAAATAATCATCAATATTTTAGAATAACTTCCACCAATACAGTTTATATTAATGTAAATTTGAATTATTTTGATCCAAATAGTTTCTTATAACTGCTACCAGTGGTTGTTTCCGTGATGGTTGACTTCTAAAAATGAAATAGATTTAGAAAATGAGACAGTCTTTTGAACGGCTCTTTGAAAGGAACGGCTCCTCAAGATCTGGCTCCCTTCAAGGAGCTATAAAATCCATTTCTAATGCATTATTCACTTTGTCACACGGTGAAATAACGTCCCAGTGCATGCATGTGGTGGAGCATGTTTGATGGTATAACGTCCATATGTCCTCCTCCTCCTCCTCCTCCTCCTCCTGCTGCTGCTGCTGCTTTGGCTCTCTGTAAATCCTCTCCTGTTGATCGCCACAGCTCCAACTCCCTGCATGTATTTCTCCTTTTCACCAGCAGAGGGCGACAGCAGGCAGCAGCAGCAGCAGCAGACAGTATCTGTGTCAGAGGATCATCTCGGTCTGTTGGAGAGCAAACTGAACTCCTGCCAGGGGAGAAAGCCTGATGCTGCTGTGGTTTATTATTCTGTCAGAGTGGAAGAGAATCTAAAGACAGGATTCACATCGTTTGGTTCCATCAAAACCAGATGAAACTTTAGTTACAGGCTGTCAGATGAGGATTGTTTATCTCAGCATTTAATTTCTACCCTTCAGGACTCTGGTGTCAGAAAAGGAGCAGAAACTGTTTTATTCTTGGATCTGACTCCAGCTCAGCCTCAGATGTTTGTTCCCTTACACACAGCTTGGACTCTGTGGTCTTATTTTTGCCTTTTTCTTTTTTCCACAGAGTTTCTGCATCTTGGTTCCTCCCCCTTACTCTGGAGCATGTCTCTAAAGATAGAGCAACTTTTATTTAAAGGGCAACTCCACCGTTTTTAAACACAGAGCTCAGTAAAGTGGTTCAGGAGAGAGTTACCTATGGAGGCAGATGAGGGCAAACAATGTGACACCTCTTGAAGAAAAAGTCTGTTTGTAAATTAAACAATGTTGAAATGTGTTTAGGAGACCAGCCTTAACCCCCAAAGCTGATTGGCTGCAGTCAGTGTCTTCAGCTGTGTCTCTTTGGACAAACAGCCATTAAGCTTTGATGTTAATGCTTCACCTGTTGAGTTACTTAAATTAAAAAATACACTCATAATACTTAAATGATAAGATCCTGTGGGACTTCCAGATACAGACCAACAAGATGGTAATGGTCAACCAACCGGACATTGTAACCATAGATAAGCAGCAGAGGAAAGCTGTTGTGATAGATATCGCCATCTCAAGCGATAGCAACATCAGGGAAAAGGAAACCAAGAAACGAAATACCAAGGGCTCAAAGAGGAGCTAGAGAAAGCCTGGAAGGTGAAGGCTACTGTAGTGCCTGTGGACATCGGGGCATCAGGGAAGTGACCCCCACACTGGAGAAGTGGCTCCAACAGATCCCTGGGGAAACATCAGACATCTCAGTCCAGGAGAGTTCAGTCCTAAGAACAACCAAGATACTGCCCAGGACCCTCGAGCTCCCAGACTGCTGGAGGGGGACCGAGCTGAAGAGGATGAACAGCCACCCACCCCAAAATGTCAGAACACACTCTACCATTGTGTTTATTATCTATTTGTTTTAAAGCTTCTATGAAAAGTTTTTAGCTGTTCCTAAAACAAACAGGAAACCAGACTATTGTTACATCTTTATAAACTAAAAAGCAAATAAGAACATCAAATTATTTTTTTCTTTTCTATTAAGTAATTCTTAATAAATGAAAAGTGCCGTGCAATGATCCATAAGTGTTTTATTGCATGCTGTAGAAACAGATTTGTTTTTTCAGTCTACACAGAAACTAACAACAGATATATTTGTTAAAAACATTCATTCATTTATATTAGAAAAAACTAAAAGAGATAAAGTTAGAGCTTTGTCCACAGGAGGCACAAATAACTATCTTTAAAATCTGCTTGGTTTTTTTCATTTTAAGTGTAAAGCCTGTTTTGCTAGCAGAAGGTTAGCGTAAGCATCAATGTCACAGGATGCGTGGGCTAACCGTCGTGGGTGAGCTGAAAGTTTCAAGAGAGCCTGGCTGCAGACCTCCACAGTAAGCATTTCCACAGAAAAACAACAAAAAAAATTAAAATTAGATTGGTTTGCATTTTTGATTAGGTGTTTTGGTCAATGTTTTCACATGACATGTCTGCAACAAATTTCAGAATAAAATCAGGTACTGAGTTTCTGTGGTATGCCATGTGTTTCCCAAATTCCCACTTTGGAGCCAATATGTGTGCTTCAGTGCCCTCCTGCTTGGCAAACACACTAAACTGCCCCCTTGACTGGTTAAAACACGATAAACTGCCCTACTGGGTAGAAAAAAAACACTAAAGAGCCCTCAAAAACACACAGAACTTAGTGCCCTCTTCAGTGGTGAGAACGTGCTGTATTTGCCTTTTTTTTTTTACGCCCTACGGACAGTCTGTGCACGCCTTTACTTCTTGGTGCTGGTTAGATTAGCGGTGAAGTTTCACAGAAGATGTAGTCTGTTCAGCAGAGGAAGCTGGTTTGATTCCAGGTCCCAGCCCTTTGCTGGATTTCATCCCCTGCTTTCTTCTCCAGCTGTCATAAATGAGCCATAAATGAAAAAACTGTATGTATGGATCACTCCTCGGACTAAAAGTCTGTTTGAAGGTGGCAAATCTAACATCACAAACTTAAAGTTAATGTCCAGGTGGCCACTGAATGTTTGCTTTAAATGAATGTTTCAATGACCGTCAGTGATCCCCACACATCAGCGTTTCAAACTCTGAGTATCTCAGCAGATTCGGCCTGTTTGTTTGGATTTCCGCCATTTTTATGAAAGCACATTGACGAGCTCACTGGATTGCTGTAGCTGCAAATTCAAGTGTTTCATCAATACTGTTGTTCATGCACAGTGCTGTTACTTTAGGTCCAGGAGACACACAATGTAAACACAACACAACAAGAGCCCTAAATTACAATTACAAACAGAGCCACAAAGGTGCCTTTAAACCGTGTCCGGCTGCGTGCCAATTAGCAGGATTTGGCGGCTCTAAAAGCTCCTGCAGCACTTTGATGTAAAAGCTTTCAAATTAATCTGTGACAACTGACAAGGGCTGAAAAAAGGACACCTGTACCTGTGCTCCAAGTGCAGGTACATCCTAAAATAAAATTAATTGATTGTGTTCAGAGAGGGGAAACACTTCAAACCAACAGGAGGACGCCAAGAATATTAAACACGTCCATTTTTTTAACAGTGGTGTCCAACATGATCAGAACACCTGACAAAACTGAATACGACCCTTTTTTGTCTGCAAATTATGATCATGAAACATGCAAATGGTTGCTCTGAGCACAAAAAAATATCAGATGAAGTGAGTCCTTCTGTTTTTATCTAATTTGATCTTTAATATTTGTTTTGTCCACCTTTTGCAGCAGTTACAGACGCACATGTCTCTGGCAGAGCTTCCCTTTGAATGAACAACGGATCTGTCCTCTTTATTTTACAACTCAGCCAAATTTGCTGGATGGGGTTGAGGTCCGGACTTCAAGGGGCCAGTCCATCATTTTTATTTCACTTTAAAGTTTATATGCAAACCTTTTTTAATAAAGCCATGTTTTACTGGTGATTTAATTTAAATAAGTTATTTAAATTCGACGAGAAATCACACTTGCGGATTTTTTTTTTAACCAGGTACAGCTGCCGACACACTTAAGGGGTGAGAATGGGAAGAAAAACTCAGAGGAAAGTGTTTTTGTGCTGGTCAAACAGTTTTTAAAAATATTTATTTATATGCAAATGCAAAGTGTGCTGTTGTGACGCAGGTTTCGCCGTAGAGGAGTTTGGGATGAATGAGGCTTTCGGAGGACGCGTTCAGAGTGTGCGCACCTGCGTAAAACCAGCGGAGCCCGAAACTGAGGACACAAGCTGAGGCTCATCCAGAGAGGAGGAGGAGGAAGGTGCTGCTCCGCGTGCACACGGCTGACAGGACGGATTTGAAAAGACTGATTTCTAACAATGATTTCTGCTGGATTACAAACTATGAGGAGCTTTCCTTCTCTCGCTGCAGCCTCTGAGCAGCTGTGACCAGCGCGGCTCCAGACACCGACACGCGCCGTCCTCTGACATATCAACACTTGTTGTGAACCTGCGAGAAACATGACATCCAAATTACTGCCTTATGTCCTTCTGCTGTCTGTCCTCCACTCTGTGTAAGTACACTTTGATTCTTTCACACAGCTCTCTGAATATGTGATGCATTCAGGGATCTTGGGTCACACTAATGTGCTGGTGCTGATCATGGAAACTTTACTCCCAGCTTTAAGTTTATCAGCGGCTCTAACATGATGTTTGCATGCATGCAGCCTGCAGAGAACAGCCCAGTGCATTGGCTGATTTCACCACCTAATCTTGTTTCACCTGTGCAGCTCTCTGGCAATCGAATACGAAGAAGAATACGAGGATGTCACCGTGAACCAAATGCTGGCTCCTAAAACACAGGAAACAGACGCCACGGAAATACTCAACAATTTACTGAAAGAATACGACAAGAAACTGCGGCCGGACATCGGAGGTAAACATGCTTTTATCCCAGTCACTGTCAGGGTTTTATACAGTGATAAATACAAATAAATACAGCTGTTCACCCCCTCTAACTGATCAGAAACCTTCAGATGAAGGGAACATTTTCATCTGATAAATGAGCAGATAGGTGATGTCACCCAGCCTGAAGACTCACTTGACATTACAGTAGAAAAATATCTGAGTCAACAACTCCAAGTCTGCAAATCACTGTTTGTTAGACATGAAAATTCTTGCCACAAACAGTCAGAGTTCATAAAACCTCATCATCTATTAAAACGTCTCACAGCAGCAGTCGATGTGTAACAAGTCTAATAATCGTCAAGGTCAGGCTTCACAGCTTCTTCACAGCTCGATCCATGTTGTGAGTTAGGTGATAAGGTGACATCTTAGTCTAATGTGTTTATGACATGCTGTAACACCTCCCTGACAGCTCATTGGCTGTCTGGATATCTATAACATGCCACACACTCAGATGCACACAGTATGTCATTGAAATCACAGTCAGCAAACACCATCAGAACAAAAATCTGTTTGTTTGTTTTCTGTGCACGCTGGATTCATAATTTTGTACAGCACTGACATTTAGTAGGAGCGATTAGTGTTCACATGTGATTTTTAACAATTAATCATCAAGCTGAGTGATCTGAAAGGCATGGGAGCCCGTAGCTCTCTGTGTCAGACTGCTCAGGCCTCCACAGAGTGCATTTATTCCTCATCATGGACACCTGGGTGGGCGTCATCCTGCTTATACCATTATCACCTGCAAGAGGAAAAAAAAAAAAAATCCTTTGAATTCCATTTTCATGTTTCACAGGCCCTGTGTTTTCCCTTTCCACATGTTCAGTTTGCCTCGTTTTACCTGAAAAATTAATCCCAGTTCATGTAAAGGAAACGTGTTTTTACTGCTCCACAGAGCAGCATTGTGGTGCTGATTTTTAGGACCCATGAGTCGACTTGGACCTGAGCATTGATAAATTGAACTTGCACTGCTAAAACCCCAAGTCTTACTAAGTGTATTCAAGTGATTTCTACTCATAGCAGGCAAATTTTCCTAAAAAGTGTTAGAGCTTGGTTCAGTGGGGCTTATGTTAAATAATAGTCAGATAAATGCACAGAACGATTTGAGCTTGTGGACTGTGGACTTGGGTATTGTCTGACACGTGCCTGCATGTGCATTCAAGTGCTGTCCTCTCCAGCAGCAGTTTCTGCCAGGGTGTTTTAAGAGGTGCAATAAAAGTTTGGTGACAGTCTTGAGATTTGCTACTACAACCCCAATACCAATAACAACAGTTAGAACGTTGTGTAAAACTTCAATAGAAACAAAAAACAATGATTTGTAAATCCTGTTTAATCTATATTCAACTGAAAACACTACAAAGACAAGATAGTTATTGTTCAAACTGATAAACTTAATGTTTTTTTATTATTATTTTTGCAAATACTCACTCATTTTTTTGAGTTTGAGGTCTTCTTTGTCATATTTTGTGCTTCATAATGCTCCATACATTTTCAATGGGAGACAGGTCTGGACTGCAGGCAGGCCAGTCTAGTACCTGCACTCTTTTACTATGAAGCCACAGTGTTGTAACACGTGCAGAATGTGTCTTGTCATTGTCTTGCTGAAATAAGCAGGGACGTCCCTGAAAAAGACGTGGCTTGGATGACAGCATATGTTGCTCCAAAACATGTATGTACCTTTCAGCATTAATGGAGCCTTCACAGATGGTCAAGTTAGCCATGCCATGGGCACTAACACACCCCCATACCATCACAGAAGTGATGCTCCTAGCCCCATCCTTGCTTGTGAATGACTGAGCCTTTCAGGGATGCTCCTTTTATACCCAATCATGACACTCACCTGTTTCCAAAAAACCTGTTCACCTGTGGAATGTTCCAAACAGGTGTTTTTTGAGCATTCCTCAACTTTCTTCGTCTTTTGTGGCCCCTGTCCCAGTTTTTTTTAGAACATGTTGCAGCCATCAAATTCAAAATTGCAAACTGCTGATTTGCTTATTTTTGAGATGTTTTGTAGGAGAATGATCCGTTCTGTTGTCAAGGACTGTTTCATGTTGTACTGCGTAAATACGAGGGAAAGAAAGAAAGAAAGAAAGAAAGAAAGAAAGAAAGAAAGAAAGAAAGAAAGAAAGAAAGAAAGAGTAAAAGAAGTGAATATATGAAAAAAATGTATTGGTTTGAACTATAAATATATTGTTCAGATGGCAGGATAAAACATATTTGAGGCTAAAATGTTGTTTTCAAGTCAAATTAGTCTGGAAACGAAAAACAATCCTGATCAAATCCAGATCCTGATCCTGCCATAAAAACATGCTGACATATTTTCCTCATATCGCCCCCTAATGGAGAACATTTTCCTTGGTCAGAAGCAGAGTTTGATGATGTTTACGCAGCAGGTAACACTGCAGAAAACTGACCACTGATCATCTGGTATGAAGAGACACCTGAGGGACAGGTGAGACACCTGAGGGACAGGTGAGACACCCGAGGGACAGGAGAGCTTTGACTTCATCAGATGATGAAACAAGGAGGTTTGAGCCACTTAGAGACTTTTTTCCCCAGAAATTCAATCAAATGTTACTTTCAGGGTTAATAAAGATGTCAGAAGCTGGCTTTTGGTAATTTTCACAATTTTTGTGCTGCACTCTTGATAAGTATAAACGATAAACTGGATGATATGGAAAGTAGAGCTGATAACATGGAACCTTCATTCACAAGCTTTACAAGGTTACTGCCAGGGATCCCCAAATAAGCATTCTGTGAAACGTCGGAATGTTTTCAGTGATAAAATGTTTTTAAAGGTTTTCTTAAAAAAAAAAAAAAAAAAAAAGAAGCTAAAAGTGAGTTAAACATTCGTGAGTCTGAGAGTTTCTCCAGCGGGGAAAAATCCCAGAGTTCTTCAGCTGTTCGTTAGATTCTGACCTGCAGTAACAAAGGTCAGGAAACGGCTCATCAGCATATCCTCATGAATATAAATTACATTTGGAGGTAGGAAGTTTGAGTGCAGGAGGGAGATACCAGGATTTCTATAACTCTCAGACTTTCTCATGTTTAATCTGAATGAGGAGATGTAGGTGTTGTTTTTTGTCTCTGAATGTTTGCAGTGTCAAGATTAAAAATAGTGTTATGATCTTATCCTGCCAATTCCATTATGAGCACCACACAGGAGAGGAGTAAATGTTTCCTCGTCCTCCTCTTTGTGAGGTGTTAGTTTAAAGCAAAGTGAGGCTTTAACGGTGCTGAAAAGAAGAGAGCGAGGAGGGTGATGTTTGTATCACAGCTCAGAGCGGAGCTGCAGTTCAGACGTTCATCACCTGAGGACATGATTTTAACATCTCTGGTATTACAGAGTCATTGTGTTGGAGGGATTCACCACGGTCATTACCTCAGCCTCAAATATGATCTCAGCTGTTCAGTTTGTGTGTCTGCAGTGGTGCTGCCCATAGACTGCATCATTTATTCAAACTCACAGAACAGGGCGGGCATCAGGAGCAGTGCTTTAATTGTGATGATTGAAGTTTACAGTTCATGAAAACCCAAATTCAGTGTCTAATTAAATTAGAATATTGTATT